>JAVLUZ010000644.1:0-402001 GCA_036768485.1 Mermis nigrescens | reverse complement strand
ATACGTGGGCAGCAAGAAAATTCTGGGGGGGTGCAAGATTTTTTGAAGGTCGAAAACTGGCCTTAAAAATGGTGGTATGGCGATAAAAACACCATTTTTCGACGTTTCTCATCAAGCACTATCCATTGGCATCAAAAAATTGCGAAAAACGAAAAAAATTTTCAAAAATTGAATTCTGGGGGTATTTTGATTTCTGGGGGGTATTTTGGTTTCTGGGGGTGCATACCCCCAAACCCCACGCCCAGGTGTGCCCTAGACCCTCATGTGTATGTCTGGCAGCAACGTTGAATGCGCTTCTCTCCAAATTAGTCCTTTATTTATAATATATTATTATTTTATAAATTCTAATAAGTACATATTTGTGATACTCTAGCCTAGAAGTCTCATATACCGAATCGCCTATGAAGTGTTGAATCAAATAACTCATTGATAATCTAATCTACATCGGTTTGCATGCAAAGATTTCTAATAGGATCTAATGGCAAGTTAGGATGTTTGAAAACACTCGTTGAAAGAGAAAGTCTAATCAAATCGCTTAAGACAACTGACTGGACGAAAACGTTGGCATCAAGATGGCCACAAACAGATGGAAAAAGTTCAATCCCGTAAGCATAGAGCATTTTAAAGCTTTGGTAACGTTTCATTTTTCATAAACTTGAATGATTTATTCAAACTAGCAAGAAAAATGCTCCGATGGAACAAAAAAGATGAATATACTTGGAATTGTGGATTATTAAGGATGTAAAAGGAGGGGACTAGGAAGAATCTACCTAAAGTCGCAAAATCTGCTAAAAATCACACTTTCTCTAAGCAACGCAAAAAATCGAAGTATATTCTTGCAGCCTCAAAAAGTGTCTTTTTTAAATAATTTTTCAAAATTGTGAGATGATAAACGAAATCTATAATGTTTCCTTTTTTTAAATTGCTGGTAAGTAGTAACACTGACTAGCTTCGTATCCTGATTGAAAGAAAACTTAGTGGTATTGTATTTAAAGTTGTTTTATTTTGCTATGAGCATTATAGCAAGCAAAAGCAGGGGCCGATTGATTAGTGCACACAATCGTTACGGGCATGCTAGTTGTACCTACATTTAGTCTGTTTCAAGTCAACTCACGCGTTTCCTACTGTTTTGAACCAACAATTCTTGCAATTGTTTTGGATGCATCGATGTTTGCTATTTCATTCAATTGGCTTAGAAAGACTGTTACTCGATATCATTTCCCATAGCTGCTGCATAGCTAACGTGCTGCTTTTTCAATCATTTTTCATGGTTAAATATTTATTCTAATGTGTTGACCGCAGAATATACTTCGATTTTTTGCGTTGCTTAGAGAAAGTGTGATTTTTAGCAGATTTTGCGACTTTAGGTAGATTCTTCCTAGTCCCCTCCTTTTACATCCTTAATAATCCACAATTCCAAGTATATTCATCTTTTTTGTTCCATCGGAGCATTTTTCTTTGCTAGTACCCTACTTTTAATTAGCATGATTTCAGTGCATCAGTCAGCAAACACATACAGTAACATACCACAATAATGACAGCAGTCCAAGAACGCGGAAAACAATATTGTTCTTAACATAAATTAATTGCCTCTAAATTTAAAAAATATTGTATTAAAAAAAAGACTCTCTAGATTTTATAACGTCTACCTTTTGAAATCAATCAGACTGCATAAATCAAAACTGAGTTAGATATGCTCTTGATTGTCGGAAGATAAAGTTTACTCTTTTTTATTAGCTATAGTAAATATATGTTACATTCTAAACAGTCCTGTAAGTTATAGAGGTCGTTCCACATTTAAATTAACTTGGAAACGACATATAACGTACCTACGGGACTTTCTTAAGTGCCTGGCTACACTTAGTGCTGGTCGGAGTTGCTAGGGCGAAACGTTGGACTCAACACACGACCCTCAAAAACTACGGTCTCAACCCCTTTCGGACCTAATTTCGTCCGTACCTACGGAGCTATTGGCAGCTAGGCTCCTAAAACCTAACGGCTTGGTAGTAATTAAGTAACCCCGGAATTTTGCCCTAGGTCAGTTGACCTATTTTGGACCAAAATAATAATTAACGCAAAAAGCTTTGTTAACTTGCTTTCGCCAGAGAATACCTATGGCAAAAAACTATTTCTTTTCTGGTTCCTACGAGCACAATGAACAATGAAAACAACAAAAAAGAGCTCTCAACCAGCCAAGTCATCTTACATAAAAATTATGAAATAATTTTTATGATTTTTAAATTGAAATTTGGGTGTTTGAATTTGCGATAAAGAAAATAATCAAAAGACAGTCACTTGGATTATTTAAGCCGAGTAATAAAATAAGGGCCGTCCACCAATTCCGAACTAAACGCGATTGATCACTATGAAAAAGTTTTGAAAAATGAGCTTGCTAAGCGAGAGTTGTAAACCAAGAAAAACTTAAAGTTTAAACCTACCATTAAATTATGAAAAGAATTGTAAAAGATTTTGAACTTTAAGAAAATTAGAAAGGTGGGATGTTGGTAAATTAAAAAGCAAAGTTTTCGGCAAAAAATTCCAAAATTTCACGCAAATATCAAGTGTAAGGAACACTAACGCTCAGATTTGGTAGTAAAATAAATTTGTAGTATAAGCTACATATTAACAACAAATGAATTGTGCAAACTTTACAAAACTACTAAGTGTAGAGAATACTAACAGTCAGATTCCCAATTCTGATTTTACGTAGAAAAAAACTAGAATTTTACTTTATTTTTATCCTATTCGACCTCGCCCGACTTCTGAACAGAGAAAGTGGCGAACAAAAAATGTACAAACACGTATTTTCCACTGTCCACCACATTGTAAACTTTAAAAATCTGAACCTAACGCCCATTGAATGTAAATAAATTCGGTTCGGGCCAGTTTGTTGCCCTTTGATTGTAGTAGGTTTGTATGTGCCAAACTTATGTTCCGCAAAATATTTGATATGATTTATCAATCAAAATACGAAAAAACCTGTTTTTTTCGCACTTTTTACACCTCAGATTTCGAACTTTACACCCCATAAACAACTCAATATAACGTTTTTTTGAACGCGGCTCGCTTCGACGTGTAGCCATTAGAAGTTACTTTATTTCTATTTTATTTAATTAACCCCAACTTTTGGCAGAGAAATCTTGGACAAAATCTGTTTTTTTACTCATCCACTAGAGAGTAAAGTTTAAAACCCTGGTACTAACTGCGTATTGATTGTAGAAAAGTTTGCTGGTAAGCACAAGATAGCCCTTGATCCGAAGTACATTTCTGTCAGAAAAAATTTCCTAAAACTATAACTGGAGTTGTTGGCAGACATAAACATGTCGAAAACTCGGCCAAAATGTGTCTTTTCGCCCCCAGATTTTCGCACTCTTTACACTCCCATTCAAGAACTGAGGCGAAATTCAAAAAACAAAAAAGTGTTATCTGCAGAACCTAAATAGATATATGAGTCAAATGAAGTACATGGTTTTGCCAAAAGAATTAAAAAAATGAAAAAAGTCAGCATTCAGAAGATTCGAACCCATCATTCTTTGTTTAATACCGCATCCGAGAACGGAGTTGTCAACCACTGCGCCAACTCGACATATCAGCAGATTTCAGCTTGATTATCCTATTTTGAAAGATATTCATCATTCTACTGAAGTTTAAGAATAGTGCATTTATGATGACAAAAATAATTATTTATTAAAGACGAGTCAAAAACCTCTGAAATACGAAAAATCTGATCAAAAATATGCAATACGGAGTTATCTATCGGCATTAGAAAATAGATGTAGGTATAATTCAAAGTTCACCTCTTTATACCTCAACAAACACTGGCTGTAGAAAGGTTTAAAGGTCAGATTCGTTATTCTGACCTTACGGAGAACATTTTAAAAAATTCATCATCCACGACGCTCTGGGCGCAAAAATGCTTCTTGGTGTAAACTTTACACTTGTGCTAATACCGCAATATTGGGTGTATAAAACAAAATAAACTGGGATCTGTAACGCTAAGGTCAGGGCACCTTGTAAGCATAATTAGCATGTTCCGCCTACATAGCGGAGTAGTTGAAGAGATATCGTTTTTCGTCTCGAACCCTTTACACTAAAACGATCACAGATCAAGAAATATTGCGTTATAAGAAAGAAAAAAATTGATTCGAGATTTTGCAACCCTCTACATTATAGAACCGATTGGACTGCACAGAAACCAAAATTGAGTTATATAAGCTGAAGGACACGCAAAGAGTAAAAACACGTATACTTTACACTTTTGTGCAACAACCATTGAGTGTAAAGTAATTTTAAGGTCAGATTCGTAATCTGCAGCTGGGGGCAACATTTTTTAAAAAACATTGGCCCTCCGCAAATTATTTGATTTTTTGCTTTACACTTTACACGCTCATTGCTAACTCAGTATTGAGTGTAAACAGAAGAAAAAACACGGGCATCCAATTTTTTAATTATCCATCGATTAAAAAAACCGCACCTCCCAGGTGTGTGCCGTTGTTGCTGTGAAGGGGGACATAAATTTCGCACTCGCTGTGATAAACATATAAGAAAAAGGATGGCCAAGTATATTATAGGTAGCGCTATCGCGCTACCTATGATAATAAGTTTAACATATGTATTCATTAACTGCAGTCTTTTCCATTCCAAATGGTGTATTTCCGATTATCGGCTTATTAATGTACATGATTACAATAAAGCTGCATATCTTTGTCGACTTCTGTGCACAGTAGTGTGATTGCTGGTTCATTTTAAACCACTTTTGCAGGCAATTTACATCAATTAAACGATTGCTCTCCATGTGCAAGATTTTGTGAAACATATTATAAACACGGCTAAGAAGGATTTAACTTTAATGCAACCCATTTAAGACAAAATTACATCTCTTCAATGATCTAAGGACACTTGAACATAATTTTTAAATCACTTTAGATTACTTTTGAGGGTAAACAAACTCAATTAATTGATGTCTCACATATGAATCCTTGAAAATTTCTTGACTTCAGTTACAAAGTCTCTGCAAGTCTATCGAATTAAGGTTAACACGTAATGTAAACTTTACACAAACACATAGCGTAAAGAATATTTTAGTCGGATTCGTAATTTTGATATTGCTCCGATATTACTTTCAACATTTATGGAAAAATGAGTCTCCATAATGTTTTAAAGACAAATAAACATTAGGTTAAAACCACTTTACAATACTGCTGAGTGTAAGCAAGCGCGCCCAACTGACATATATATTTCATTCCCTGTAAATTTTTAGATCTCAGGAAAAAATTTCGGTTTTTGCAATGCTCTAGAACAAAGGCTAACATGCAGTGTAAAAAATTACTCGGATATTATGATCAACATTCATGAAAAAATTATGTCTCTACAATGGTCTGAGGACAAATAAACAATGAGTGTAAACTACTTTACATCACTGTTGGATGTAAACAAACGCGCCTACGTGACGTCTCACATTTGATCCTTTGAAAATTTTTAGACTCCAGGAAAAAATTAGGTTTCTGGAATGCTCAAAAACGAAGATAAATACATATGTAGTGTAAGCTTCATGTAAACACCTAGTGTAAAGAAAATTTTGGTCAGATTCGTAATTTTGATATTGTTCCGATATTACGATTAATATTTATGAAAAAAATTAAGTCTCCATAATGTTCTATGGGCAAACTAACAATTGGTGTAAACCACTTTACAACACTGTAGAGTGTAAACATATGCGCCAGACTGGCATATCAAATTTGGTTCCTGGTCCATTTCTAGACTTGATAATCGTGTCCCTGACTCATAACCGGAGAAGCAGGCAGAAAAAACAAGACAGAAACGCATTTTAAACACCAAATTTTTGACTTTACACTCGCTAAATATTAATGTATAGACAATTTGCTTTGACATGCACCCGATATAAAGCACTTTATTTTTATTCTATTAGACTTATCCCGACTTCTGGACGGAGAAAGTGGCGAACAAAAACGCAACAAAAACGTATTTTCCATCATTTAGAACACTGTAAACTTTAAAATTCCGTACCGAACTCCCCATTGAGTTTAAAGAAATTCGGTTTGGTACAATTTGTAGCTTTTAAATCGTAGTACATTTCTGTGTGCCAAAATTCTCTTGCAAAAATTATTTGGTATGATTTATTAATCAAAATTCGGAAAAAACGTGTTTTTTTCGCCCATTTTTTACCTCTGATTTCGAACTTTACACCCCCATAAATAACTCAATATTGCGTTTTTTTAAATGCGGTTTGCTGCGATGTGTAGCCCCTGAGAGGCACTTTATTACTGTAGTATTCAATTTACCCTGACTGATAAGCGGGAAAATTTGGCAGAGAAATCTTAGTTAAAATCCGTTTTTTTACACCATCCACTAGAGTGTAAACTTTAAACCCCAGGATCTAACTCACCATAGAGCATAGAAGACTTTGCTTATATGCAGAATGTAGCCCTTGATCCGCTCTACATTTCTGTCAGAAAACATTTTAAAAAACTCATAACCGGAGTTAGTATCGGACATAAGCAGGTTGAAAACTCGACCAAAAAGTGCTTTTTCACCCCCAGATTTTCGCACTCTTTACACTGCCATTCGATAACTAATGCGAATTTCAAAAAACAAAGAAAGTACCATCTGTAGAATTCATCCCTCTATTATCCTATGCTGTTCAATTCTTCGAGTCATCAAAACTCAGTTGTCCACATGCCGCATTATAAATGTCCCAAAATTTGTCCGATGTTATAACGTTACATAAAAACTTTACACCTTACTTTACACAGTCAGTTTTGAGTTTCAAGAAAAACAAAAATACACAGGCAGCGAATTTTTTTATTATCTTTCTTTTAAAAAAACCGCACCTTCCAGAAGTGTCCCGTTATAGCTGTAGGGGGTGCACAGGTGTTAGGGGTACCCAAGTATATAAAAATCATTAAAAAAACTTATGTTCCGCAAAATATTTGATATGATAAATATTATTTGCAGGCAAAAAGCAGCGACCTAGACTGCAAATAATTTAGTATATTGTGTGATATTATTTGCAGTCTAGGCCGCTGGTTTTTGACTACAAATAATATTACACTGTGTTCGGACTTATTTGCAGTCTGAAAACACAAATTTTTTACTGTCAATAATATTTCATTGTGTGCTACGTTATTTGCAGTTGACTGCAAATAATTACTGCCGTAATGGCATGCGACGAGCGAAGCGAGCAACTCGAGTCGCATCCCATTAATTAAGTAGGCTTATTTTTAACGCTGGCACCAACATTTTGGCCAGTCACATGGAACATCAGATAAATCTAACTCCAAGCAAAATTGATAAGTAAATAGGTAAACTAAACATCAAAAACGGAAGGGAAAACTGACAACCTAGCAAAGCAATACTGGCACCGTTTTTGTTTCACCTGATGATCTGGTTCACAATGTGATGTAAACCATAGGTACCAAAGATTTTTTCCACACTTCTTATATTGATTCACATACCTACATTCTAATTTTAGCTTTTCAACAATCAATTACTTACATAACCTAAATCTAGATCAGCGATAGGTACCTAAATTTGTGCGACAAATACACACTTCCATCTTGGTCAAATAAGCTAGAGCAAGTTATCAACAAAAGAGCAGTAATCGACGCGAATTGGTGAGACCATTGACTAAAATTAAACAATAGAAATAAATCAATCAGGCGCGAATCGCGAACCGTCGGAAAATTTTTGAATTTTACTTTTCAAGAACGCATTTTTGCATTGAAAAAGATTTACCACGATGTGAACCATGCCCAAAATCCTTTTCCACATCACGAAATTTGGGTTCATAGAAACCAGCAAATGTGGAAAAACAAAAGCGGTGAAAGCGACTGATCATAAAAGAATAGTTTTGAAAAATGAGCTTGCTAAGCGAGAGTTGTAAACTAAGAGGAGCTTAAAGTTTAAACCTACCATTAAATTATAAAGATAATAATAAAAGATTTAAAGCTTTAAGAAAAAGAAAAATGTGGTAAATTAAAACAAATTTAGGGGATATGATGAAACATTATTGTTGAGAATGAGAAATTGACATAGCACGTGATCGAAACATTCTTATTTTTACTTTAGATTACTTTTCAGCGTAAACAAACTCACTTAATTGATGTCTCACATATGAATCCTTGAAAATTTCTTGACTTCAGTTACAAAGTCTCTGCAAGCCTATCACATTAAGGTTAACACGTAATGTAAACTTTACACAAACACATATCATAAAGAATATTTTAGTCGGATTCGTAATTTTGATATTGATCCGTTATTACTTTCAACATTTATGGAAAAATGAGTCTCCATAATGTTTTAAAGACAAATAAACATTAGGTTTAAACCACTTTGCAATACTGCTGAGTGTAATCTAACGCGCCCAACTCACGTCCTATATTTCGTTCCCTGTAAATTTTTAGATCTCAGGAAAAAATTTCGGTTTTTGCAATGCTCTAGAACAAAGGCTAACATGCAGTGTAAACTTTACACAACCACCTAGTGTAAAGAGGATTTTATTCCGATTTGTAAATCTGATATTACTCGGATATTATTATCAACATTTATGAAAAAATTGCATGTCTACAATAGTCTGACGACAAATAAAGAATGAGTGTAAACTACTTTATATCACTGTTGGATGTAAACAAACGCGTCTACGTGACGTCTCACATTTGATTCTTTGAAAATTTCTAGACTCCAGGAAAAAATTAGGTTTCTGGAATGCTCAAAAACGAAGATAAATACATGTGTAGTGTAAACTTCATGTAAACACCTAGTGTAAAGAAGATTTTGGTCAGATTCGTAATTTTGATATTGTTCCGATATTACGATTAATATTTATGAAAAAATTAAGTCTCCATAATGTTCTATGGGCAAACAAACAATAGGTGTAAACCACTTTACAACACTGTAGAGTGTAAACATATGCGCCAGACTGGCATATCAAATTTGGTTCCTGGTCCATTTCTAGACTTGATAATCGTGTCCCTGACTCATAACCGGAGAAGCAGGCAGAAAAAACAAGACAGAAACGCATTTTAAACACCAAATTTTTGACTTTACACTCGCTAAATATTAATGTATAGACAATTTGCTTTGACTTGCACCCGATATGAAGCACTTTATTTTTATTCTATTGGACTTATCCCGACTTCTGGACGGAGAAAGTGGCGAACAAAAAACGCAACAAAAACGTATTTTCCATCATTTAGAACACTGTAAACTTTAAAATTCCGTACCGAACTCCCCATTGAGTTTAAAGAAATTCGGTTTGGTACAATTTGTAGCTTTTAAATCGTAGTACATTTCTGTGTGCCAAAATTCTCTTGCAAAAATTATTTGGTATGATTTATTAATCAAAATTCGGAAAAAACGTGTTTTTTCGCCCATTTTTTACCTCTGATTTCGAACTTTACACCCCCATAAATAACTCAATATTGCGTTTTTTTAAATGCGGTTTGCTGCGATGTGTAGCCCCTGAGAGGCACTTTATTACTGTAGTATTCAATTTACCCTGACTGATAAGCGGGAAAATTTGGCAGAGAAATCTTAGTTAAAATCCGTTTTTACACCATCCACTAGAGTGTAAACTTTAAACCCCAGGATCTAACTCACCATAGAGCATAGAAGACTTTGCTTATATGCAGAATGTAGCCCTTGATCCGCTCTACATTTCTGTCAGAAAACATTTTAAAAAACTCATAACCGGAGTTAGTATCAGACATAAGCAGGTTGAAAACTCGACCAAAAAGTGCTTTTTCACCCCCAGATTTTCGCACTCTTTACACTGCCATTCGATAACTAATGCGAATTTCAAAAAACAAAAAAGTGCCATCTGTAGAATTCATCCCTCTATTATCCTATGCTGTTCAATTCTTCGAGTCATCAAAACTCAGTTGTCCACATGCCGCATTATAAATGTCCCAAAATTTGTCCTATGTTATAACGTTACATAAAAACTTTACACCTTCTTTACACAGTCAGTTTTGAGTTTCAAGAAAAACAAAAAAACACGGGCAGCGAATTTTTTTATTATCTTTCTTTTAAAAAAAACCGCACCTTCCAGAAGTGTCCCGTTATAGCTGTAGGGGGTGCACAGGTGTTAGGGGTACCCAAGTATATTATAGGTACGCGCTAACGCGCTACCTATGATTATTGCGTTTTGTACGCTCAGTAAAAATCATGTAGTAGCAAAACGTACATTTTTATTAAAATTTTTGCACAAACTACCTATAAGCAAACAATTCGAATTAACCCTAAAATTCGACTGATTATGAAGGAATAGTTTCGAAAAATGAGCTTGCTAAGCGAGAGTTGTAAACTAAGAGGAGCTTAAAGTTTAAACCTACCATTAAATTATAAAGATAATAATAAAAGATTTAAAGCTTTAAGAAAAAGAAAAATATGGTAAATTAAAACAAATTTAAAGGATATGATGAAACATTATTATTGAGAATAGGACGATCACGTGCTATGTATAATGACTCCTTGATTAAAAGATCAAAAGAGTTGGATGCTCGACTGATAACCTTGAAGCAATCTGATGTAATTGGATGATTGCTATTTGAGATATGTTTGTGAATAGCAGATAAACTATCACCCTGAATTGGCTTTCCTGTAGCAAATGAGATGCCAGTATGCTCTGCCATTCTACTCCCAAAATGTCGGCGAGTTTCACCGATGTAACTAGCCATACAGCTAGAACACGTATACTTATATACTAAATTTGAGAGTAGCTTAGCAGGTACAGCATCCTTGTTCTTGAAAAACCGGCTGATACACATAACAGGTTTGTAAACAAACCTTACTCTAATCTGAGGGTAAAATGCAGATATAACCTTTAGAATTCTGCTGCGTACATTGTAGCCATGCACACCAGTGTAAGGCAAAACAAGAGAATAGCATAGTTTATCACACCCGAATTTTATGTCATCACTCTTACTATAAACTTTTGTCATAAAGTCTGATATGACCTTATCAATCAAGCTAAGCGGATACTCATTTTGCAGTAGAGTCTGCTTCAGCTTGTCAATATCAGAGACAAAAGTCTGATATGAGTTACAAATCATGTGAATACGACTCACAAGTGTCTTTATTAAACCAACTTTATAGGCAAAAGGAATGAAGCTAGACAATTTGGCATAAAGGCCAGAAAATGTGGGTTTCTGATATGATGATGTGACAATATCATCGGACTTCCTTTCAACAAGCACATCAAGGAAATTTAATTTCTTGTCACATTCAGTTTCAAATGTGAAATTCATATTAGGATGTTGCTGATTCATGTAATCACAGAACTTTCTAGGCTGATTTCTGTCAGAAAACACTACAAATGTGTCATCAACATAACGTACATAAAACTTGGGTCTAATCTTTATACTACAGTCTCTGAGCCACTTTGTTTCATGATGGCTCAAGAAAATGTTGGCAAGAACTGGGCCAAGCGGATTACCCATAGCAACACCATCTATCTGTTGATAGATTTTACCATTACAAGTAAAGTAACACTCTTTAACTGCAAGTTCTAGAAGCAGTTTGAATTGATGACAATTCATGTTATTTACTAACATGACATTCTGATCATCAAATAGTTTCCTAATACATATGTCAATGGTCTCATTGAGTGGAATATTAGTGAACAAGCTTTGAACATCAAGACTAGCCATAAAATGATGGCTTTTGAATGTAAAAGCCTTGAGTCTTGTCAGGAAACTACCAGTGTCACATAAAGTGTATTCATTAGTACTTATGTCTTGTAGGATCGGCACAAAATACTTAGCCAACTTATAAGTTGGAGTGTTGATGGCTGACAAGATTGGTCTTAAAGGAACATCTCTCTTATGAGTCTTAGGCAAGCCATATAGCCTGCCATAACTGCATCCTACAGGATTTATACTTTTATAGACATCAGCAGATAGTCCATTCTGTTTATGAACCTTCAGTATATGGGCTGATATGCGTTTCTCAACTGAGCGTATAAACTGACAAGGATTACAGTCAATGACTTTGAACTTTGAGATATCATTCAAGACATCATTCAACTTCCTAATGTAGTCATCTTTGTTCAGAATTACTACTTGATTACCCTTATCTGCCTTTAGAACAATGATATTCTTGTCTTTTGACAGATTGCTGAGGATTTCATAGTCACGCTTTGATAGATTATCGCAATGCTTCTTATCATAATTAAAATATGAGCTAAGAGCAATGTCTCGCAATTGATTCTTGATCATCTGCATTTTTACATTGTCACAGTTAAAGGCAGTTTGTTTCTTGAGGAAACCCATCAGTTTCTCAAAAGGTAGCAGATAATCACCATACTCGATCTTCCTAGGTGTAATAGAGTACTTCATACCATAAGACAACACCAGCTTCTCATGAGCTGTCAAAACTCGGTTACTTAAATTAACTACAACCTTTTCAGGATCGATACTATTGACACTTTTATGCATAAGCAAGTTTTTTACCTTCTTGCTATGCAACTGTCTAACATGGTTGAGAGATTTAGACACATTGCGTCTAATGTATGTTAATGCTACCTGAGAATCCAGCCAGGATACTCGTGAATTAAACAAAGTAATCTGCGCCTTCAAATCTCTTAGGACTCTTTCAACCTCTTTGATTTTAACTTTCAATTCCTCATTTAGCAGAAGCCTCTGGCATGTTATGTAACATTTAGAACGCTTAAGCATCCTATTAGAAACCTTGAAAGCCAGAAATTTAGGAAGCAAATCATTATCAATGCATTCTCTAAGAAATGCAACATCCAACTGAAGCTTATCATAGCGAAGTTGAAGCTTCTCAACTTTTCTCAAAAGTAACACAACTCCATGATCATACTTATTCTTCAAATTTGTGAATATATTTAGCTTTAAACGAATCTTGAAAAGAAAAGCAATAATAAAGAAAAACTTTTTAAGTCTAAAACTTACCAGCCCCTCCAACCCGCCCTTACCTCCACCCATCCTAGATGTCGTAGCAGTAGTGGAAGTAATCTGACTAGCTGAAGTTGTTTGATTGACAGGCGATTTTCTCCCATTATGCCTTAATTGACTAAAAATATTCGGAAAATTGACTTCAGTAGCAGAGGGGAAGCAATCTGACCAACCAATGCTGCTGGAGTAGGGTGTGGTTCGCTCCCATTGTCCTTCCATTGTTTATCGACTCTAACGCATGTAGCTGACGTTTCGACCAAGACTTTGGCCATCTTCAGAGCAAATTGTAGATTCGACTGATTATGAAGGAATAGTTTCGAAAAATGAGCTTGCTAAGCGAGAGTTGTAAACTAAGAGGAGCTTAAAGTTTAAACCTACCATTAAATTATAAAGATAATAATAAAAGATTTAAAGCTTTAAGAAAAAGAAAAATATGGTAAATTAAAACAAATTTAAAGGATATGATGAAACATTATTATTGAGAATAGGACGATCACGTGCTATGTATAATGACTCCTTGATTAAAAGATCAAAAGAGTTGGATGCTCGACTGATAACCTTGAAGCAATCTGATGTAATTGGATGATTGCTATTTGAGATATGTTTGTGAATAGCAGATAAACTATCACCCTGAATTGGCTTTCCTGTAGCAAATGAGATGCCAGTATGCTCTGCCATTCTACTCCCAAAATGTCGGCGAGTTTCACCGATGTAACTAGCCATACAGCTAGAACACGTATACTTATATACTAAATTTGAGAGTAGCTTAGCAGGTACAGCATCCTTGTTCTTGAAAAACCGGCTGATACACATAACAGGTTTGTAAACAAACCTTACTCTAATCTGAGGGTAAAATGCAGATATAACCTTTAGAATTCTGCTGCGTACATTGTAGCCATGCACACCAGTGTAAGGCAAAACAAGAGAATAGCATAGTTTATCACACCCGAATTTTATGTCATCACTCTTACTATAAACTTTTGTCATAAAGTCTGATATGACCTTATCAATCAAGCTAAGCGGATACTCATTTTGCAGTAGAGTCTGCTTCAGCTTGTCAATATCAGAGACAAAAGTCTGATATGAGTTACAAATCATGTGAATACGACTCACAAGTGTCTTTATTAAACCAACTTTATAGGCAAAAGGAATGAAGCTAGACAATTTGGCATAAAGGCCAGAAAATGTGGGTTTCTGATATGATGATGTGACAATATCATCGGACCTCCTTTCAACAAGCACATCAAGGAAATTTAATTTCTTGTCACATTCAGTTTCAAATGTGAAATTCATATTAGGATGTTGCTGATTCATGTAATCACAGAACTTTCTAGGCTGATTTCTGTCAGAAAACACTACAAATGTGTCATCAACATAACGTACATAAAACTTGGGTCTAATCTTTATACTACAGTCTCTGAGCCACTTTGTTTCATGATGGCTCAAGAAAATGTTGGCAAGAACTGGGCCAAGTGGATTACCCATAGCAACACCATCTATCTGTTGATAGATTTTACCATTACAAGTAAAGTAACACTCTTTAACTGCAAGTTCTAGAAGCAGTTTGAATTGATGACAATTCATGTTATATACTAACATGACATTCTGATCATCAAATAGTTATAATGAAAAAAATTATAATGCTGCACGTAAATGAAGTGCATTAATAACATTCAGACATTTTGTAAATAATACGAGGCCTGCTTTATTTACTTTATTTTTGTGTTAGGAAACTGAAAAACACAAAATCAAAACACTTTTACGTATTTTTCCAAACAAATTTAAAATAATGTATTTCGTATGCGCCAGTCAGTAAATAATCGGCATGATTTTCGCTAATAAAAGGCAAGCAACTAAAATTTTTATAATTTTACGCGCTTAAGCTTTTCTCAATTTGTAAAATAAAATACAATTGTAAAATAGAGACATTTTGTAAATAAATGAAACTCACTTTATTTACCCTATTTTTGCTTCGGAAAACTAAAATTATAATGGTGCTTTTTAGTGCGAAATTGAAACACGTTAGCCCATTGTTCCTAACAAATTTTGCAATTGTATGCCTGCGCGCCTGCTTATGAAGTAAACATTAGAGTCGATTAATTTTCGGTCCGATTCGATCATTTTACATAAAATTAAAATTGGAGAGCGGCTTCGTTGAATTTTACTTTGAAAGTTTTTAATATGACGGAAAAAGGTCGCCACGATTTCGCATTAGGTGAAGGAGCGTTTACTGTATAATTTCAAGATGGAACAACTTCGTAAATATTGGGTTTCGCGAGTGTAAGCAATATCTGGGTTATGCTAAAGAAAAGATTTATCCCACTAAAAATGGAATAAGTTTGATGCTCTGCCAGTACGAAAACTTAGTGGAAACATCTGACCAAATCATGGATGGCCTTATTTATGGTTTAAAAATCGACGAGATCGATCTGTCCTGGGATACTGTAGTAAACGTGGAATCGGGCGTTACGACGGCCAAAATTCTGGTATTCAAAAACGAAGTGAAAAACAAAAAATTCACTTTAAAACCGATTCAATTCGAATCTTGGCGGAATCAGCAGAAATATATCGACGCGGCTATAAAGGAAGTGCAAGGTATGTTAACTCTGTTCAAAATTATTATAATTTGGAATTTTCGATGTATTTCCTTGAAAATTCAAGTCTTAGTACTACTTGTATTCCTAAAGTATATTATATTTATAAATTTTATTTTTTGAGATATTTTTGTTTTAAATTATTATTGTATATTGTAATTTATCAGTTTTGCGCAAAAAAATAATTATGCAAAATATTTGATTGAAATTGCTGTAATAAACGCGTAATAGATTAAAAATAATATTTTTTTATTTCATATTTATATTTTTAAAGATTTTATCAACTGGAAATCGAATGAGCCTGGGTTCCGTGGAAATGACACGAAGGTGAAAGAAAGTGCCGAATCGGACACATGCTTTATCAAATGCCCAGGTGAGAACGGATATTATTATTATTATTATTATAATATATAAATATATTAATTTATAAATATATATTAAATATAATTTATTTTGTTTATAATAAATTTTTATCCGTTTATAATGTTGTTTTTACTTGCAATAATATTTATTGATTGCATGCTTTAATTTAGAATGTGGGTATCAAATCTCAAAGAAGAAAAAATTTGACGATATTGATGACGGTATTCTAGAAACGAAAAAAGTGAAGCGTCTTGACGTAGTCCAGGCGGCTCTAGAAGAAGGTGAAATATCTATAAAAATTATAAGGATTGTTTTTGTTTAAAAATTTTTCTTCATTATACTATTTAATGATTAGATTGCAATGTTTATATAAAACCTGTGTCTACTCTTCGTTAAAAATAATAAAATATTACATCATTTATTAATTAAATTTGTTAATACTTATGTGGTACAATGTGAGCTGTTACCGTCTAAATTAAATTTTCTGCTACATAGCCTACCTAATTATTAATAATTATGTAAAATAATATTCGTGGTGTCGTCTAAATTTTATGATAAAAATTTTAAGATTCATGAAAATTAATAATAAAGCAAAATATTTATTGTTACCAAATATTACATTTAATAAATAATTTATGTAATTCTTTTTGCACTTGTAGTCGAGAAAAACCGCTCGACCAAGTGATTACATTCGACTCGCCCGCATCTCCAGACGCAACAAACAGCGGCGCAGCTGACGATGGTCTGAGTAAGTGGAGACAAAAAATTTTGCTTTCCGATGCGCAGATTGTAGATGATGATTTAGAAGAAATAAATCATGATGATTTATTCATTGATGAATTCAAATTACCCGAAACTTCATTTAAGATTTAAGCGTGCACTTTTTATTTAACCAAGGCGATATTTTGAATAATTTTATACGTAGAAGATGACGCTTTATATTTAACTGTAAGCACTTTTTATTTAACCACGGCGATATGTTCGTTTATTTAATGTTTAAGATGGCGATTTATATTTAATTGTAATGCAAGTGCCGGCGGAATATTTATGCAATTTTAATTAATTGTGGCGATATATTTAATAATTTAATACATAAAAGATGGCGTTTTATATTTATTTGTAATGCAAATACCAACTGAATATTTATTTAATTTATAAAACTTTGATTTGTTACGCTTGGTGAAGGACTTGGTGCAATAATAAAATAATCTGCACATAGACTGAAACCTATTAGCATTAGCAATAGGTATTAATAGGTAGGTAGGTAATATCTGCATACTTTAACTAAAAGCGGTCTGAGTAGCAAAAATAAAGCTACTACAGAGGTACATACGGATATTAGCTTAAGCCAACGTGTAATTTTGCACATATAAGTACGCAGGTACCTAAGCACGTGTGCTGATTATTTAGATAAATAAACGGCAAAAGATGCCTGGCTATATGAGCCATCATGATAGGTAACATTAATTGGATTATCCACCGACTGCTCATTGCTGTTTACATTTTGCGTATGGACTGTGATGTACTGTATGTACGATACTATTTACATAACACGAAAACTGCACAAAACATGCTGACCTATATGTTAGACCGCTGAATTGCGGTCTAGAAATGCTGATTTTCGTCCAGCAGCACAGTGCTGTTTACTTAACCCGACAAATATTGTACAAAACACCTTGAAAATGGCAAAAGATACCTGCTGTTTACGCTATTGTGATAAGTAACTTACAGTATTTACCCGATTAATTGGATTATTCGCCGACTGCACTTTGCTGTTTACATTTTGCGTATGGACTGTGATGTATTGAACGACACTATTTACATAACACGAAAACTGTACAAAACATGGTGACTTATATATTTTGTATTGATATGTTACCCTAGACCGCAAATTTGCGGTCTAGGGTAGCATTACTTACTACTAACATGTATGAGACGGGCTGAAAGGAAATCGCGCACGGGTACTTATAAACATGATTAATCACTGAAAAAGAGCTTTGCACCAAGTCAAAATTTTTGACCTTGTAAACCAGCGCGCGTGAAATTTAATGCGGAGCAATCGAAAGCAGCAAACATGCGGCTTTCGAAAGAAAACGGCAAACATGCGGCTTTCGAAAATACAAATCCAAATGTTTTTGCTTCTAGCAGCTAATTTAATATGCAACTTTTTGCATTTGTTTACAATGAGGGCAAAGTTGAACATTGTTCAAAATTGAACCCGACGCTATAAGATAGGACGTGATACAACATACTCAATGCTATACAATAGGACGTGATGTAACATACCCCATGCTATACAATAGGACGTTTTATAACATGCCCCATGCTATAAGATAGGACGTGATATAACATACCCAGTGTTACAGGATAGGACGTGATATAACATACCCCATGCTACAAGATAGGACGTGATATACCATAATACCCAGTGCTATAGCATATCCTGTGCTGTAAGATTGGTGACCCAAAACATCAAAAATATGGTTTGCACCAAAAAATCTTTAAACATCCCAAAACATAAAAAATGGTTTTGACCAAAAAAATTTTTTTAAACACCCCAAAAACATCAAAAATATGGTTTTGACTAAAAAAATTTTTAAACCTCCAAAAACATCAAAAGTATGGTTTCGGACCAAAAAAGTTTTTTCAATATTCCAAAACGTTAAAAATATGGTTATGATCAAACAAAATTTTCAAACATCCCAAACCATCTAATGGTATAATTTCCAGAATATCCCAGAACATCAAAAATATGATTTAGGATAAAGAATTCTCAGAACCAATCTATAACGTCAGAAATATGGATTTAATCAAAGAAATGGTTGACAAAAGACAGTTTTAAAAAATTTAAAAAATACAATATGTTTTTACTAACAATTCTTAAGAAATATCCCAAAAACATTAAAAGTCCCGAAAATAAAAAAATACAAGAGACATCTCAATCCCATACAGCTATCAGGCCTAAGTTCAGTCAGGGCAACGCCGGCAGCTCAGCTAGATATAAAAAATATAAAAACCGCTCGCCGATCCGTTGCAGAGTCATTCAATTTTTTATACTAATTACTCTGGTTAAGATATTATTTGTTTACAAACACTCTAGCAGATGGGCAGCGAAGCGCCCCATTTGCTAGTTTATTTTAAAACCGCTTGAGTAATATTGTTCGAACTTGGCGGTGATACCATTTAAGCGAGACTCACGCTCGTACAATGACGAATTCACAGAGGATGGAGGCGGCCGTCCCCTTCCCGTCGTCAAAAAAGATTCGGGCGCAGTGAAGGACAGTGTGTATCTTTTGATGATTGTAGTCATACTTATCATGATTTTTAACATTTTTCGACGCTTCGCGCCGGAGTAATACTAATGACATTTACTGACTTTCTTAGCACTCTAAAAAGCTAGTTTTACATCAGAGAAGTAATTTTAGTTCTGACGATAATTCCTCAGTAACTTCCGCCGCGTTGTGTCGAATTTTGCAATTTTTACATACAAAATTCGATAATTTTTGAAAATTTGATTTTTTTATCGCATAAAAAATAACTCTGCTCACCAAAAGATGACAAAAAACGCTACTTTAAGCATATTTGTCAAATTTTTCGCACAATTTCTGACACTTTTAGGAAAATTTTGGGCTCTTCTGTAAGGAAATCCTGGATCCGCTACTGCGCTCGTATGAACCAAGTTGCAAAATTCCTTCACTTCATTATATCATTACGATTTGTGCAATAGTGTAATATACAATCGACAAGTAAAGAGATTAAAGCGATCCATGGCGTCTATTCGTTTATTCGGTTGCAAGAACACTCACTTGTAGCTAAGAACAAAAAAGCTTTGGATAAAAATTGAAAAACTACCTAAAACGAAAATCGATTGGGCATAAAAAAGGTATGAGAGATCATTTGAGATTAATTCATTTCCAGCCGTCTTCTGCAATCTTTCCATCGTAACTTTTTGCTCAAATTCGTCTATTTCGAGACGATTCAAAGATTTTTATCACGACAACATGAAAATTTCGAAACTAAAAAATCTTCATCGCAAAAAGTTCTGCATAAAATCAAATGCCAAAAATAGAAAAAAAACGCTTTTTTCACGTTATGATTGGAATTCCAAATGTTTTTGCTTCAAAAGAAGGTGAAAGCCAAACAAAAATAAAATAAAATTCCTCAAAAGGTTGTTACCTATTGATTAGGATCACTGGCCCTTCCGATATTCTGTTAATTTTAGTCATTTATTTTTCATTTATCTGCCGTACATGGACAAGATAAATATAGCCAAGAAGGGATAAAATCGAGAACTATGTATGTGTTTAGGGAGGGATGAAATCGCGGATTCATACTAAAAATGCGATTTTGCGGCATATTACATATGTATATAAAAATTGCATGAAAATATTCTATTTTTGAGCGAAAATTAAATGCCAATAACTACCTACCTGAAATCGCACTCTTCAACAGGAGGGTGGTGAAATCCCACCTCTTATTTCTCACCATGTGCATGTATAATCGAGCTAATTATTATTATAATTATTAATATCATTATTATTATTATCTTTATTACTTATACTTTTGTTTATTTATTATAACATAAGTTTGACATTGTATCCCTTGCAAAATATGTTTTTATCTTACATGGAATTACTGCTGAAAAGTGATTTTTGCAGCTTTTTCTATTTTTTAAATATCACGAACAAAATGAAATTTTGCCTTCTTGTTGAATTAAAATTTTTAGCTAGCTAAGGTAACGCTCAATAAAGTAAATCTTTCAGCAAAAGTTTGCTGGTGTGTAGTTGTGGGCACACATGGGACTAGTCCCCACCAAAATTTAGAAAGTTCTAATATTGTAAACAAGACTTACCCAAGAAAAAAACTGAAAATTTTTGAAGCGTATTTGAAAGACTGCTAGAATAGATTTTAACATACTAGTGAGCTACTAGACCTAAAATTTTCGGCCTTCGCGCCGAATTCCTTGTTTGTGCATAACTTGTCTCCCAAAAAGCTCGAGTTTGTGTACACTTGGTGAATATGTCAAAATTTTCTAACGCTCCATGCAGAGTCATTAATTTTCCAGATTGCTTCTACCCAATGTAATTCAGGATTAAGTATAAAACAAGTTTTTTTCACTATTTTCAGCATGTTGAACTTGCATATAATATCGAGTCGAGAGCATAGTTGGGCGGCTTCAAAGTTCTGGGAGAGTGTGCACGATTTTCTCAAAAGTAAAAAATGGCCTCAAAAATGGTGGTATGGCGAACTAACACCACTTTTCAACGTTTCTCATCGAGCACTATCCATTGACATCAAAAAATTCCGACAAAAAAAGAATTTCGAAAATTGAATTCTGGGGTATTTTGGTTTCTGGGGGTGCATACCATACGTGGGCAGCACCAAAATTTAGGGGGAGGGTGCAAAATTTTTTAACGGTCAAAAAATGGCCAAAAAATGTTAGTATGGCGATAAAAACACCATTTCTCAACGGTACTCATCGAGTTCTATCCATTGGCATCCAAAAATTGCGAGAAAAAAAAACAAAAAATTAAATTGAATTCTGGGGGGTATTTTGGCTTCTGCGGGGTATTATTTTGATTTCTTGGGAGGGGTATTTTGGTTTCTCGGGGGGGGGGGGAAAGAAGAATAGCCCAAAACTCCTCCATGCGCAGGTGTAGTGCATACCCCGCAAAACCCCCACGCCCAGGTATGGTCGAGAGACCATTGAAATTGGAACAAATTTTTTAAAGATTTTTTCACATTTTTCTTCTCAAGTATGCAAAGCTAGCTGCAACGATCAATATCACCGTTGTTTTTGTCCATCTACGATGAGTTGTTGAGATATCTGACTTAAAAATTTTAGCCTCCCTCAGACAAATATTTTTGATTAAACTTACTTTCATGCTTGGAAATCGATTTAAAAAAGCAGGCAAACAATTTGTTTTACAAAATATGATAAGAATGATAAGTATTTCATTTTATTACCGACGGCAGCATTGCATCCTTTGGGATGATATCCATTGTGCTTTCCGAACCGCTGTCCTTGCTAGAAAGATAAATGAAATGGCTTTATTTACTAAAGAACTAAATGAGTATAGAATAAAGAAAATGAGTAAAACCTACAAAGAAGTATTAGAGGCTGCTTCTTAGTGAAAATCGGGTGTTGACGACTTCATGAATTTAAAGTTATCGGCAAGTATGTAAGTCAGTGTTTGGATTCCTGAAGACAAGATGGAAGTTTAAAATCATATATGTAACTGTAAAACCAAGCCCGTAGCCCATCGGGGGGGACGATTTGGAAGGTTGGATACTCCTTAATACCCATAAAACTCCTAGAAATAAACGGAGACACATGGCATGTACATTGTACTCAATACTAAGTTCGCTTATTAATGAATTGCAAAAGTATGTATGTACATTGTATTTGATACAAAATTAGTTTATTTTTATTTAATTTTATTTATTTAATTATTTAATTTTATTTAATTTATTTAATTTTTATTTAATGTATTTAATTTTTTAGTTTATTTAATTTTCGGCGCTTTGCGCTATATTTCTTCTCATTTTTTGACCATATTTTGTTCAATTCAATCAAATCTTTTTGGTTTTTTAGAAATATTCGCTTTTTATGCTGCAGAACGAATGGAGTTAGATATCTCAACAACTACTTATGGATAACCAAAAATGAAGGACCTTTTGAGCTTCACTCAACGAGATCTAAACATCGGAGAAAGAAAAAAGAAAAGAAGAAAAGCAGAAAAGAAGAAAAACAAAACCAGCTTTTTTAGCATTTTTATCTGGTATCCATGTCCCCTAATTTGTCAGAAAAACCGCATTTTTTAAACGAATACACCCGTTTTTGAGCCACAAAAAGGCACTTTAAAATTTCGCCCCAGAAGTCTCATGCTGTACATGTCTAAAACATGACTATATGCTATATAGATGTGTAGTATGGCCGGTCCAAGAGTCAGGATTCGCCGAAGGAGGAGGAAGGTTGGACATAGATTAGTCTAACTATATTTTGGAAACTTTGCTAGGATGGTATGTGAAAACCGCATTATCTCGTCTTTCAAAATTTTATCGGCTAGGGGAGGGGCGACTGTCTCTCCGCTAAATGTGGGCCTAGCGTCAGAAACTGGCGTAAATGGTGAGATAGCGTAAAAACTAACTCAATACACACTTTCGGCCAATTTTAAGCACTTATGCAGAAACATGATTTTTTGTTAATAAGAAATTTTTTAATATAAGCTTTTCATAGAGAAAATTTTATAAATTTTTGTGCTATATTTTGCCTTAGTTTTCCTAAAAGAACAAAATGCTCTAAAAATAAAATAACGGAATAAATGAAACACAAATTAAATGTTAAAGTGTACAGGTCCACAGCTGAGATTTTCTGCGGGATAAGAGCAGTTATGAAATAATGAGAAATTAATAAAACATTAGTCTGTTGTTTAAATGACGAAAACATTCAAAGTAGCCTAAACCATATATGAGCATGGAGATCTCTGGACCATAAATGTATATACAGCATACCAACTCCGGGGCACAGGTGCACAAGATCAGGGTCAGCAGGGGGGTGGAATCCCAAAAATCCAAAACAGTGAATTTAACGTTTACGATTTGCTGTTTTAACGATCAAAATGGTCAAAATAGCCTATGCAACGTTTTTCGTGGTAATATTGCTTTGACTGCATTGTATCACTTTTGACACTAAAAATGCAAAAACTTATCAACTTAGGTAGATTGCGCCGGAAAAATTTTGACGTTTTTACTGCTTTGACCTCAAAAATAATGCAAAAACGTTCCATCACCTCAAAATCGCCGGACAGTACCTGCCCGGCTGACCGTGGGGGCGTAATACCAGCGAACGACCGGGCCCAAAATTTGGCCGGAACCGGGACCGGGCTTTTGAGGCCGGGACCGGGCCTTGTTATACAAATAATAGGTAGGCCTTGCATGATGTAGGCATAAATAGATTCATACATTTGCACACTGAGGCATCAGAAATCCTTTATTCAGAGACATAATCAGTATCTTACATTGAACGTTCTGTAACCAATAGCATGAAAACCATATTTTAAGAACAACAATTCGCTGCATACGTTACGAAAAATCAATAGGTCAGAGTGATACAGAAGAAGCAAAAATACAGTGGAATGGACATAATTGATTTAAACAAGAAGTTAATTGCATAAGACATCGATCTTAGCAAATAAGGACACGCAGTCACAAAATAGTGGTTTATCATTTGAGTGGAATAATATAAGATTGTATTTAGTTGCTTAAACAAAAGGGGACGAGTTCTCGAGTAAATTTTTTTAAGTAGAATGAAAACAGCTAAGGCTACAAAGGAGTAGTCACCACACCTGGGGGTTTGGGGAGATATGCACCCCCCAGAAACCAAAATACCCCCCCAGAAATCAAAATACCCCCCCAGAATTCAATTTTTGAAAATTTTTTTCGTTTTTTTCGCAATTTTTTGATGCCAATGGATAGTGCTTGGATGAGAAACGTCGAAAAATGGTGTTTTTATCGCCATACCACCATTTTTAAGGCCATTTTTCGACCTTCAAAAAAATCTTGCAACCCCCCAGAATTTTCTTGCTGCCCACGTATGGTAGTCACAGGTACATATGTTGCTGACAAAACTGCTTTTTCTTCGACAGAATTTTTTAAGACAAGACTCGAGTTCTCTTGAGCAAGCTATTATTAGCGCACTGTCACGTAGAGAATAAAAGAAATCTTTACACTTTTTGTATAAATTAACATTCATACCAATGTCCCTTTATGTTGAATTGTGACGGTTACACACTATAATCGCGCATAAGCATTGCCAACTAGTTAGTATAACAACAATAATGCTATTGTTTTTGAATACATCTATCACTTCCACAGTGACGGATATAGGATTTTTTTAAGGGGGGGGCTGTCCCCCAACTTCTTCCAAAAACAGTCAAAAGTGAATCAAAAATTTGTCCTAAACGCGCGAAATAGCATTTTTTTCGGTGTTTTACATTGTATACTTTTACATAAAATCACTTTTGACGCAATGTTTTTCCTGAAAATTTTGAAATTTTCGACAATTTTGTGCGAGAAAAATCATTAACCTTCTTTGACTTTTATAAAAATCTTAACGCGAAGCGCCGGAAAATTTGTGAAATTAAAGCGGATAGACGTCTAGAAGCAGTGTTTTTTTGTACAAGGTCCCTTTGTACATGTACAAAGATCGGCCCCAAAAGTCATTGTACATTTTGTACACACAAATTTTTAGGTACTATGATATGGTACAGTAGCGCTTTTAGTGCAGTAAAAACAGAGTTGTTCGACTTTTAGTATTGAATATATTTTAGCTAATTTCTGGGTCTCAAAGGGCAAAATCACTAAGAATCGTCGTAAAACGGCGCGAAGCGCCAAAAAATGCAATTTCTGCCATTATAAAGATATATAGAACACACAATCACTCATTTCGGCACGAAGCGCCGAACATTTCTTCGAATTTTGAACCTTTTTTGCAATTTTTGTGTTCCTGAAAATCTTTATACATGTGCAAAGACGGTCCGGAAAAGTATATGTACATCGGGAAAAAATCTTTGCCGAATACGAAAAAAATCGTGTCTAGAAGCATTATTTACTGCTTGATTTCTTGTATCGAAACATCGAAATTTTCAATTGAAAATAGAAGAAAACTAAGCAAAAATAGCTGTTTCTGCTGTTAAAATTGTTTTGAAACCTACATGAACAGAAAATGGCTTCCAGGTCGCCAAAAAATAAATAAATGCCATTAATAGGTATCAACCGGCGCGTAGAGCCGGAAAAATTTGAGAAATTATGGTCACTGACGACCAAAAATCATTGCAAATTGCATATCCACTCCTAATCTCGCCAAATAATTTTGGCCAATGGGGGCGGCCGCTCCCTTCCCCCTTCTCTTAAATCCGCCCCTGCATTTTAATAATGTGCGGAAAAGTCGATATATCGGTATTTTAAAAATTCTATTTCATGCACAATTTTAATGCGCATAAATGAATAACATAAGGTTCACGCGTCGAGATATGAATGAAATTGGGCTTAAGCTGGTGATACACGAATATTACGAGTTGCATCAGTCCAAATTAAGTGCAAATGGATACACAGGCAGTGCCTACTGATTCATGAGCTACAAAAGTTCAAATTATTTACGCGTGTACGGCATTACACGCTTCTCTAAGTTAAGTGAGTTGAGTGCCTTGCATAATCTACAAGGCCCGGCCCAGGCCCGGCCGTTTTGAGACAGGGACCGGGCTTGCTAGGCCCGGCCGGGACCGGGACTGGGCGCCCGGTCGTTCCTTGCGTAATACCCCTCCCTCAGCCCGCCCCCTATGCGCATGTATGTTCCGGGGATCACTTCCAAAAAATAAAAAAAAATTCTGTTGAAAGGCTACAAAAAATATGTGAAGTGTCGAAAATTTGAAAATTTTATGACAATGGCGTGCAATTTTCCGATCCGTCAGTGTGTTATTTTACATTTCAAATCGTTTTATAGGTCAAGCTGCCCCTCACGCCAGTTTCAGATCAAAACCTCTTGCTCGGAGCATGAAAAAGCGTCAAACGAAATTTGAAGTAAATACATATATTTTTTCCGAGTATACATCTGATGAGCTACAGGTCGCTCCATCGCCCTTATTTTAATTTTTTTCATGAAAATTTAGCCATAAGGCTCCATGAAGAATAAAATACAACAAGTTAAGTGTCAAAATGTGATATTAAATAATAAAATTAGGTGCTCATTTACCAGCCAAAGAAACTCGGTGATAGATTTTAGTATCATTAATTTGCTGGAATGATGATTACACAAAAGAGTCAATTACTTTACTTCCGAAGTAAATAAATGCATTGAATTCATTTTATTTTTGGGAGGGAAGCTGCCCCTTGGCCTCCTGACTACGGGCATATGCATGTCTCAACATGACTTGTTTGTAGATAGGTACTCATTTTATTCTGTGCATTTGTTTTGCAGGTATGTACTTCTCTGCAAACTATATGTTACGCTTAGCCATAAATGCCTACATATGTATATAATGTAGCATAAGCTTTTCACCACAAACGGGCATAGAGGTATGGACCAGACGTGCACAAGGTGGGTGGGGGTCCTGACCCCTCCCAGAATACAAAAATAGAAAATTTAGTGGAGAATGCGAGGCAAAAGAAGGCTGAAAACTGATGGAAATTGAAATTTTTCCTTCAAAATTGCTCCAAATTGAGTAAAAATCATGTAATAATGCAATTTTAACGCTATTGTAGCGTTTATACCAGTTTTTGGGGTCCCTTTGGCCCAAAGAAGATCCATTTTTGACCCCTACGGATCGGCCACGGTGTGCACCTATGGTCTAGAGCAGCATAAATTTGGGGACTTTCATCGTCCATCTAGGCATCTGCGAACAATTTTCAGGTTCCAGATTGTAAGAGATTGCAGTTTGCACTCGTGTGACCTGGGATTGATTCGCGCTGTTGCCTGTTACTTACACAGAAACTTAATGTAGGATACTGTGTTACCCGCTTACTTTCCAACTACATCGGCCGCTTTGTTGGTGGTCGTTTTTAACGTTTTCATTCCGACAACTTTTGGCGCCTTACAAATCTTCTGTCCTCTACTTTTTTGCTTCAATAATGCTTCATCTTAAATAATTGCCATATATGACAGAGGGGCCAGATATGCACATGGTCTAATCTCAGAAAAACAAAAAGCAAAATGTATGATATTGTAACATAGTGCGTATTAATATAATATGTATGTAATCAAAGGCGTATGCAGGATTTTTTTCAAAAAAGGGGGGCGGTCCAATAATGGTGACCCTATAATTCGGGATACTCTCGCCGGGGCACAAAATAAAGTGCGTTTCCCGATGCTTTCTGACATTCTCTGCATTAAGCTCATAAAAGTCAAACTTCGTGAAAAAAATTAATTTTTTCTAATATGCTATAAAAAATGAAGTTTTTTTGTCCGCGCTTGAGACAAAATTATAGAAAATAAAGATCCTACGGCACGAAGTGCCGAAAGTTTTGAGATTTTCCGATGAAAAGATGCCAATTCCCATCATTTCCCATGCATTATCTTGCCTTTTCAAAATTATCTCTGGGCTAGGGGGCGGCCGCCTCCCCTCGCCCCCTGCCTACGCCCATGTATGTAATAAATGGCTACATAACACATTACAATTTATTTAATATCTCTAATGGTGGCATTCCCACTGATTGTTTTTCAAATGAGCATGGGGAGTCAATACCAAACATGCACATGGGGGGTTTGGAGGTCCTATCCACACCTGGGCGTGGGGGGTTTGGGGGGGGTGCACCCCAGAAACCAAAATACCCCCCCAGAAATCAAAATACCCCCCCAGAATTCAATTTTTGAAAATTTTTTTCGTTTTTCCGCAATTTTTTGATGCCAATGGATAGTGCTTGATGAGAAACGTCGAAAAATGGTGTTTTTATCGCCATACCACCATTTTTAAGGCCATTTTTTGACCTTCAAAAAAATCTTTCACCCCCCCCAGAATTTTCTTGCTGCCCACGTATGGTCCTATCCTGCCCCCTCCCAGAATTGAAAAATGGAAAATTTCGAGGAGAGGCAAAGTGAAGGCCAAAAAGGATGAAAATAGAAAATTTTTCTTCAAAAGTGCTTAAGCACCGTGTAATAATGTAGTTTTAACGCTATTTTAGTGCTTATAACAGTTGTTGAGGTCCTTTTGACCCAAAAAGTCCAATTTCCGACATCTCCGGATCGGCCATGCTGTGCACCTACATATGGTCTGGACAATGCATGATTTTGGGGTTTTCATCCTCCATCTCCGCAAAAAATTTTTCACTAAACCAGAATTCGCGATTTTTCAAAACTTTCCGAAAATTCGTAGAAAAGGTGCGGTTTCAAGCGTTTAAGACATTAATTTGCTCATAATTGTCACATTTTCGGCGCTACGCACTATACACTCATTTCTTGACCATATTTTGCTCGATTTATTCAAAATTTTTATTTTTTCGAAGTTTTTTTACGTCTTTATGCTCTAGCAATACAGAGCAACGTCAGGAACGCCGAAAAACGATGTTTTTGACGCGTATCCACGATTTTTAGGCTCAAGAAAGGCACTTTATAATCTCACCCCGAGAATTCCCATGCTGTGCATGTCTGGGTAACATTGTCTGGGACGTTTTGCCGTTAATGGGGAACGCTTTGTCGGTGCGTGTGCCATTTTGCTGAAGACGATTGTTCGCGTCATAATTACTATATAAAATTACCAAAAAAGCACCAAAACTTTAATTCTGGAGTCTACCGTGATCTACGGGGTATTTTGGATTCTAATCTAAACCTCCCGTACCCATAAGTGGTCGTGAGATGCAGCATGCTGTTTGGGGGTGCATGTCTGGCCGTGACACAGATGCCGGCGCACAAATGCTTACCACAAAGACTAAAATCGTGCTTTATATTTTTCATGGTGGTTTTACTAAAATTTTTTGTTGTGAGGTCAGACGATATAAGCTCGTGCACAACGTTCACTTGAATGTTCTTCCGTCAAAATCGACCTGATAGTGTTGAATAGTACCCGCCCATTTGATGCTGACCGTGAAGTTATATTTCCAACGGACGACTTGCGCATCACGGAGTGCCCTTCATGATCGACGCAAAACTCTGGCCTCAGTTTGCCAAAAGAAATACGGCTGTATTGCCCATCTTGAAGAGTCGCGGCAGACGAAAACTAAGCGATTAGAGTAACAATACCAGTAGCATTATCTTCTGAATATATTTAAAGCACAGTAATCGATAACGGACGAGTCTTTTTTGCAAATCAAGTAACATTGATTTCACCACATAATATCAGCGTCATCAAATTTTTAAACTACATACGCACATTAATTAATTAGCGAATGTAACGTCAGGGAGAGCCGGTCAATCAATCATCAATCATTGCACGATCTATCACGATAGACGGGCCGATCTAGAAGGTTATCTTGGCACAAAAGTCAACAATTTTTAGTGAAAAAATTTATGCGAAAATAATTTGTCTAGTTTTGCGGATGAAGTTTCTGATTTTCGAAAGTTTTAAAGCACGTGATCTAGACAAATAGAAAAATTAAGAATTAGATACATTAGGCCCCTAAAGCTTTATCTAGATGTATTTTAATACGCAAATCATTTTTTTCGCGTGATAAAGGTAACCTTGTTAAAGCTTATAGCTGTTATGTTAGACCTTTGTTAGAGTACTGTTGCAGTGTATGGAACCCCTCTTATCTTAGGGATATAGATCGACTAGAAGCTGTTCAACGTAGATTCACTAAATACATTTTTGGTTATAATAATATTCTTTCTTACGAGGATCGTTTAACACAACTTAAATTGTGCAGACTTGAATTAAGACGTTTGCAGATTTCTGTGTATGATGTATCAAATTATTTGTCATAAATTATGTTTGGAAGCTGATGATTTTTTTGTTTTTGATCATAATATTACCCGTAGCATTAATAGATTTAAATTAGTTATACCTATTGTACATTCTAATTTAGAAAAGTTAAAAATACATCGCAGTTTGGAACGATCTTCCTGACTTCACTGTTTCTTCCCCTAACCTAAACATATTTAAATCTAGATTAGCAAACTTTGATTTATCTAGATATCTTGTGGGGCGCGCGTAAAACTTGTCATTCCATTGACTCGTATGTCCCTTTACTAATTCGTAATTGCATTTATTATATATCTTGTCATTTTGTATTTGAACAGTTGGTATTAGTAATAAAATTTTCTTTCTTCTTTCTTCTTCTAGAGTATCAACGGGTGCAGCGGATCATAAAAATTTTATTTGGGTTAACTTAATTGTCTCACGAAAAAAGCTTCAAAGGTGGAACTTAGAGAGACTTAGTACCGCAAAAATTTATTCAGATTTGATTGTTCATTTATTATTCGTAATAAGTTCATAAGCTTCTCTTGATTTTTGCCATATGGACATTCATGTTCACACACATATGCATATACCAGGAATGCATTTGCAGATCAAATTTACATCGACATATTTCGACGTTAGTGTAAAAAAAGTATGAGCTAGAATTGTAGGAGCTATATGTATGTACATATTTTTCGCCATTTGTTAGGAATTCTCAAATATTGAAAGATTTATGACAAATTTAAAAATGGTTTTTTTTCGCCATTGTTTGATGCCAATGGATAGTGCTCGATGAGAAACGTTGAAAAATTGTGTTTTTCGCCATACCACCATTTTAAGGCCATTTTTTTACCTTTGAAAAAATCTTGCACCCTCGGAACTTTGGTGCCGCTCACCCATGATGTGCTTAAGTAGGTATGTACATAGGAACAATGCACGGATATCTATAAGGTACATAGTACCTATAGTCTACGTCTACCTCACAAAACCTTGTGCATGAATCACAATTTCCAAATCAATGCAAATCGATTAGCGTTTTAAACTGAAGCATAAACCACGATACTGAACACAACAACTAAATAGCATATGAATTTTTGATATGCAAAATTGGGCTAATATTGAGAATAAGGTGACCTCCTAGAAATTAACTTTGCATGGATGATTTAATCTGATTAAGGGTCAAGGAATTCAAATCTGAAAGAATTAGGTGTCGGTCGGCATTATTGACCGAATTGCAGGCTGTTGAACTTCATGTGTTTAAGGATAACAAATTAATTGAGACGAACTGGGCTATTCTCAATATTGCCATTTTACTTCTATTATACTTAGGCTTAAACTTAGTATATCTGAAAAGGTGTTTAAAGCTGCTTAGGTCGAGGTCGCTCCCGCTCAGGTCGATGTATAGATGCTTAGGTCTTAGTATATCTTAAAAGGTGTTTAAAGCTGCTTAGGTCGAGGTCGCTACCGCTCAGGTCGATGTATGTATAGATGCTAATACTTAAGTAAAAATTTTCAAAAAAACGTGATTTTATGCCTTATCAAGCAATAATCTATAACGTAGATGTTGAAAACACGATCTGTCAACCATGAGAGTGAAAAAAATCCTAGACAAAAATTTTTTTCGAAAATTTTTTTTCACTCACATGGTTTTCCGACAGTTTTTTCGACCTCTAAGTTAAAGATTATTGTTTGAAAAGGCATAAAATCACGTTTTTTGAAAATTTGAAAAGGTCACCTTATTCTCGATATACTCCCAAATTTGTATTACAGTAGGCTGCCTAGAAGCCACTTTTGTAGCTACTCGCTCGAGTGCTGAAACCGATTTCCGATTTCCGTACACAAGGTTTCGGGAAATAGACTATGGTGAGGTAGTTGCACATGTACATACCTACCTTTCCGCTTTGACAGTCATTCCTGGGAGAGCCGCATTAAACGCAATGGTTGCCGGAAATCCGTTGCCAAATTTTTCTAATAGCTTCTCTCGTACATATGTGACTGTATGTTCGCCTTTGGAATCTAGGTAATTGCACTTCCTAGAAAATATAAAAAGGTAACGCATTATACATTCAATCAGAGCAAATAAAAAAGCGACCTACCAGCATGCAGATCCGAACAAGAATGATTTTAAGCCCCCGTGAGTGCAAACTGATTTTTTTGTGTGAACCAAGATTTAAACAAATTCTATTCAAACATCTTACCCTAGCTTTGTCACTGTCTGTTTAATTTCTGTGAGTAAATGTACCCATAGTCTGACCTATACATAGTCTGTTTCACACAACTTCGGTCATAAATTTTGAATTATCTACGGCAATAAGCTGACAGATTGCGATTATAGCATTGATCTGATATATGAATATCGTAACCACACGCGGGCGTTGGGGGTTGGGGGTATGCACCTCCCCACCCCACAGAAGTTGGAATACCCCCAGAAATCAAAATAACCCCCCGAATTCATTTTTGAATTTTTTTGCTTTTTTAGCGATTTTTTTGATGCCATTGGATAGTGCTCGATGAGAAACGTCGAAAAATGGTGTTTTTTCGCCATACGACCACTTTTAAGACCATTTTTTGACTTTTGAAAATTTTTTCACCCCCCCCGAATTTCGGTTCTGCCCACCTATGATCGTAACCCTCGGCCTATTGTCGACGAAAATTCTTAGAATTTATGCACGAAGTTATGTGAAACAGACTATAGTGCATGGATCCGCCTCGATTTTTTCCTTGCTCGTCGGAATCAGAAGCAAAGTTTTCATAGATATACATGTCGTGGTCGAGCACTTAGCATAGCACCATAGGTGGGCGGCACCAAAATTGGGGGGATGCAAGATATGTCAAAGGTCAAAACATGGCCCTAAAAATGGTGGTATGGCGAAAAAACACTATTTTGCAGCGTTTCTCTCGAGCACTATCCATTGGCATCAAAAAATTGCTAAAAAAACAACAAAAATTTCAAAAATTGAACTCTGGGGGTTATTTTGGTTCCTGGGGGGTATTTTGGTTTCTCAGGTGGGAGGGTGCATACCCCATAACCCCACCCCCACGCCCGTGCGTGACAAGTTCAGAGGTCTATCTCTTGTTCGAGAGAGAGCGGTATAAGGCTGTTTAAACTGGCTAAAACAAGTGCTATTTGGACGTAACAAACAACTCAAGCAATGCCTAATCTATTTACCCATTAACGAAACTTTGCACTGCTTTCTTAATAACTTCTGATCTGAAGCTCATCATACTACGTGGAAAGCCTGCTAGATACTTTCAAAAATCCATATCCTTGGCAGTGATCGACCGGGCTCAAAATATACCGGGCCCGGGCTTTGCTGCCGGGCTTGGTACCGGGCCCGGGCCTACACACTAACAACATGCCTTGCTTCCAATATAATGTTATGCATAAGATACATATTTAGACCGATTTTACATTTTTTATTTGTCAAACGCAAGGCTTACTGCTGTATCAAGAAGATTTTTGAATTCTAAGCTGTTAATTATTCAATCTTTCAAAAATAAATTAAGTAGTTAGCAAGGATTTCGGTAGCATTATTGAACCAAGAACAAAGTTTTTAATACCATAGCGCGCAATTCCATTATTAAAATGCACGTTCAACTAAACACGGTTTGAAGAAGCACATGGTTTCATGTAGATATTTAAAGGAAATTGAGCATTAAATTTATGCATTCAGACATAACAGCGACTATGATATGGTCGGATAGAAGATATGCTGTTTGGATTTAAGAACTCAATTTATAGCGTACATTGACGTCGATTGAAATTCTGTAGTGTATAGGATAGGACACGTATCGAAGCCATAGGCGTAGCCAGGGGCAATGGGGGCACACTCCCCCACGAAATTTTTCAGAAATTTTGTTGATTTTTCGAGTGTAATAATTGTGTCCAGAAAATTGAGGTCAAAAAGGCAAAAACGTCAAAAATTTTCCGGCGCTTCGCGCCTGGTCTCTATTATATTTATTGTTATATAGATCCAATGAGTTCAAAAACTTAAATTAGCTCAAATAATCGATCAATTCACATCACTTAAGTGATTTATTGCTCTATATGTTCGTTGAATGAAACTGCGCATGCTTGTTGAGCATAACAGTAAATGTGCGAAAACGATTGTGTACCAGTTTGTCTATTCTTTGCTTTGTTTGTCTTTCTTTACAAGGACAGGACACATAATCCTATTTTAAATGAAAGGAATGGCCAAATTGTCTTATGTTTTTGCGTACTTTCTGTTTTCTGAATTATATTTTGTTAATAAGAAGGCCACAAAAGGGCCTGAAAACGATAAGAACAAAATTGTCCTTGATACATCTTTTTTATATCTTATTGGCAGCACGCGCAACTCAGCTCAGAAATCTTGTACAATGTAGGACTTCGTCAATTTTAAGTGTTTTGGGCTCAATTTAGAACCGAGATTTGGCCGATTTTGCGAAAATTTTAGCCAAAGTATTTAACATTAAAGTGTTTTTTTACAAAATTTTCTAGGGGTGATTGAGCACGCCACCGCAGTTCCCCGCCGTAAAATCTCGTTGCACATATGCAGCTAGATTTTTGGGAGGACTAAAAGGAAAAAGGGTTCGCCGAAATTAATTTGTCTCTTCTGTATGATTTAAGCGGTATAAACTGTGTTTAAAGAGCTAAAACGTCAAAATTTTCCGGCGCATGGCGCTGCTGGTTATTGTTCTTTCTTTTTGTAAAGCTTCAGCATTGCGTTTAATAGCCTAAATCAGGCAAAATATCACAGAATATTAGTATTCACAGGCTACAAAATGTTAAGGACAGTAAAAGATTACTAAATTCCTTGGTGCTTTGCGCCTCTTATGATTTCCGAACTGTTTGTCAATTAAAAGACCGTAAATCCTACATGAAAAACAATAAAAATTTCAAAAATTTCCGGCGTTTCGCGCTGATTAACATTTTTGTATTTCTGATTGTCAGAAACCCATAAATTAGCTAGGCTACACTACTAAAGGTCGAAAAACTCAGTTTTATTATAGGTACATAACGTTACTAACATTCAATGCAAAATTTTAGTCTTAAAAGCCTCTGATTAAAGCGTTGTATAGAAGATGAATGCACATATGAAGTTGACAAGTATATGATAATGAGCAGGTGGGCAGAAGTAAGGCAAATGGATTTAAATAGAATCACAGGCTACCAAATTCATAAGAAATACGGACAACAGCTGAAATAGTAAACGTCTAAAATATTAACGATAATTATTTGATGCCCGGTTGAGCCCGGTGGTTTTCAGCCGGGCCCGGGCCTGCTATGACCGGCCGGGCCCGGGTACCCGGTCGATCACTGATCCTAGGCCACTGCCGGTACGGAATAATAAATCCAGAAAGCATTGTGCAATACTTAAGTATGTACTTATGTATATCAGGAGTACTCCCAGTCAGAGACACAACTATGTAACGCCCCACAATCGTTTGGGGCCCGACCGATTTCCAAGCTTTTCCAAGTAACTTCAATAAAAATCCAACCTTTATCAATTCTTTCCATTCGGTTGGATTCTGGCTCGGTTGGAATTTATTGAAATAAATTGACATGGACATCAAAGCAGCGCTACTGTTTTCTACGCTCCTGAACTAACAATGCCTGTCAGTTGGCGACCTCGTCAAAAAATATAGGCGATGCCATGGCGAGAGGCATAAAATGAACTCGGTGCACCAGCACACATGCATATCGTATGCTTTTTGTTCTACATGTTCTCACAACGATGCGTGGAACGCTGTTGCATAACTAATAGGGCAACTAATTCATTATGCGCATTTTCGCCTACATATATTTAGCTTTCTTCACCAACCAAAAAATAGTCTACATATTGTAGACGAGTACATATCTTTTTATTTCTTATTTAAATAAGTTACGTTTATACCTTCGATATTCGCAGAGTTAAATATGTATTTTTGGCCATTGGAAAATTAATCTTAATTATGTATATTTTGCTATCCTTCAATCACACAAAATTCTAAAAACTCAAAATGGCCATGTTACTTATAAGTAACATGGCCATTTTAAATATAATTTATCAAATGTATAAAATATACTTAAATGCAAACTTAATGATAGCTACTGGCTAGGCGGGCTCGTGGTACATCTTCCAGTACATCAATTAATCTATTTAAATTACAAATTTATTAAATTTTCTGGAATTTGAATTTAAAGTAGCTTTTAATAATTCAAATCCCGTAGATTAAAATTTATAGAAAATTTGAAAGCATATTACAAATTTACCTAGATTTAAAAGTTATATTAAAAATCAAATTTTAATTTCTAAGAGTTCTAAAATTCGCAAATTAAATTTTAATCAATTTTTCTTTTAATTTCGATTTAAGTCTATATTCTATTACCTTGCAGCATCACTACAGATTGAAAAATTCAGATAAATTTAAGGATAAAAATAATAAACATATCTTGCTTTCATATTTTTTATACTTTGTGTATAGTGAAAAAGAATACATAGTGTCCACATACATATTTTGATTAATAATCACACGTGATAAAATGGCGCGCTTGTAGCAAAAGTGTAGGTATTGACTGTGCATTTATTGAATTATTGCTGTCACTCATGATGACTCATACTAGAACAAAGGGCATATTGATCAGAGAAAGCCGCCGATTGAATTTCTTGAATTCGATTGAAATTCGGTCAACAGAGGTTATTCCTACAGTATGATTTCAATTTTTTCTCAACCGTTTTCCAATTTTTTATCAACGAATTACAATTCCAATCGGTTGGAATTCTGGGCGTTAGTTGTGTCTCGGACTGTACTTGTCAGATTTCAGAATGTTTAAGAACTTTACACTACTCCGTTAGATTGCCTATTTTAGCGCTGTAGGTACATAGGTACTGAGAATTAAGGTCTCGCTATACTTCGCCGCGCGGCGCCGCGTGGCGAAGTAGCTGCTATACTTAACGCAGCACGCTGGCGCCGCGTGACATGGGTTGTGCTGCTACACTTCCACGCGGCGCCGCGCGGCAGAAAAAAATTTATTGATGTTGTAACTGCAGTAAAACAGCAAAAAAGTAAAACATGTGTAAACTGTATACTGTATTCTGTGTCAAGAAAACAAGTGAAAAGGGTATAGGTCAACGATTGTGCACATTAAAAACTGTACTCATTTTCGGTTTCAGCATCATGAAACATACATAGGCGTAGCCAGGGGGGCATTGGGGGCACATGCCCCCCTCGAAATTTTTTCAAAAATATTGTTGATTTGTCTGTTGCAATAATCTGTGTCCAGAAAACTGAGTTCAAAAAGGCAAAAACGTCTAAATTTTCCGGCGCTTCGCGCCGAATTATTATTTATTGTTATATAGATCTAATGAATTAAAAAACTTGAATCAGCTAAAATAATCCAGCACTTCACATCACTTTAGTACTTTAATGTTTGTTCGTTGATTGAAACTGCGCATGCTTGTTGAGCCTAATAGTAAAAGTGCGAAAATGAGAAAATGAATGTGTGCCAGTTTGTCTATTCTCTGCTTTGTTTGTCTTTCTTTACAAGGACACATAATCCCATTTTAAATGAAAGGAATGGCCAAATTTTCTTATGTTTTTGCGCATTTCCTGTTTTCTGAACTGCATCTTGTAAATAAGAAGGCCACAAATGGGCCTGAAAATGGTACGAACAAAATTTTCATTGGTACATTTTTCTATATCTTATTGGCAGCGACCCGTTGCTGCGCTATGTAATTGCAGAGGTCAAAAAACGCATTTGAGCTCAGAAGTTTTGTGCAATGTAGAAGTCCATCAATTTTAAGTGTTTTTGGGCTTGCTTGATTCAGAACCGAGATTTGGCAGATTTTGCAAAAATTTTAACGTTACTATTTAGCATTAAAATACTTTTTTTACAAAATTTTCCGGGACTCTGCCCCGGACCCCGCTGGGAACGCTTGAGCGCGCCATCCCAGACCCCCGCAACCGTAAAATCTCGTTGTACATGTGCAACGAGATTTTAGGGAGAAGAAGCCAGGTAAAAGAGTTAGGAATTTCTAAAAATTTTCGCCGTTTCGCGCCGGCATTAATTTGTCTTTTTTGTATGATTTAAGCGATATAAATTGAGTTTAAAGTGCAAAAACGTCAAAATTTTCCGACGCATAGCACCCCCAGTTACTGTTCTTTCTTTTTAGTAAAGCTCCAGCATTGCGCTTAAAAGCCTGAATCACTCAAAATATCTGCAGACAAAGTTAGTAATTCGCAGTTTTCTTGTTAGAAGCTTGAACTGTCAAAATTGTTTTGTACAAATTTGATAATTTTCTGCTCTGTCAGACTATTAGTATTCACCGAGCTACAAAATGTTAAGGGCGCTAAAAATGACTAAATTTCTCGGCACTTTGCGCCACTTATAATTTCCGAAATGTTTGTCAATAGAAAGGCCGTAAATTCTACATGAAAACGGTAGAAATTCCAAAAATTTTCGGCACTTAGAGCCGCTTTACACTTTTTGTATTTTTGATCGTCAGAAACCCTCAAATTAGCTAGGCTGGCTACATAAAGTGTTTTTTTATATTCGGCAAAGATTTTTCCCGATGTACAAAGGCTTTTCGGGACCGTCTTTGTACAAGTACAAAAGATTTTTGGCAAGACAAAAATTGCAAAAAAGGTCTAAAATTCGTAAGAAGTTTCGGCGCTTCGCGCTTTGTAATTGTGTGTCCTATATATCTTTATACTGGCAAAAATTGCATTTCAAAAAGAAAAATGTGAAATTTTTCGGCGCTTCGCGTCGTTTTAAGACGATTATTAGTGATTTTTGCCCTTAGAGACCCAGAAATTAGCTAAAATACACTACCACACTAAAATCGCTACCGTACTATATTATAGTACTCGAAAATTTGTGTCTTAAAAATGAACAAAGACTTTTGGGGACCATCTTTGTACATGTACAAACGGACATTGTACAAAAAACACTGGGCTACACTACTAAAGGTCGAAAACGTTACTGGCATTCAATGCAAAAGTAGTCTTAAAAAATTTTTGTTTATGCCCCCCCGAACCAAAATCCTGGCTACGCCTCTGTCATGAAAACAAGTTTTGAAAGGCATAGAGACACACATTTTCGCATACAGACATCTTAAAAATCGATTATATATTCAATTTTCACGCTTTCACGTATGCATAAACATCAGTACATCATAAAAAATGCTAAAATCAAGCTTTCCCTCATAAATACATGATAAATATAGGCCGCCGCGTCTCACCGCGTGGCAAAAGTTTGAACAGTGCTCAAACTTCAATTTATCTGCCACGCGGCGCCGCAGGGCGATGTGCTGCTATACTTCCACGCAGCGCCGTGTTTGGAAGTATAGCAGCACATTTTGTCAACGCGGCGGGAAGTATAGCATGGCCTTTACAGAAGTGAACGGTCGCCCCCTTGGCTGACAAAACTTTTGATAGGTCAGAAAATAGTCTCTTTGCTGTAAAATGTTCGAATCTTCGTTGCTTCGCGCCATTTTGAAATACCTACATATTTTAAATATTTATATTATACATATTGGAGCTGTGCCGGGGCCGCCTTTTTGTCGGGGCCGGGGCTGGGGCCTAGGCCCCGGTGCCGGGGCCGTGGCCGGGGCCAATAATAGCGTGCTTTACCATGCTCATAGTACGACCCTGCCCTACCCCTTATATGTACCTATGCATATATTCTTGTTTGTAGATATGCACGTCAAGCGTTAATATTTGTTGGGATTACAAGATATAACAGAACATGGGCATCGGGGGATCTAGACCCCCAAGAATTCACATTCTCCTCTCTCAAAAAAAAAAAAATCCGCCAGACCCCCTAGAAATAGATTTTCAGAATTTTTTTTTTGTTTTTCTGCGGTTTTTTGGTGCTAAGGATAGCTCATTGAGAAACGCGAGAAAACGGTGTTTTTTCGCTCTATCATATATTATCAGGCAGTTTTTGACTTTGAAAAATTTTGGACTTCTAGAATTTTTGAGCGTCTATGTATGGATTTAACTACTCTGACTTGGATGCGTTTTTCAATGTGCTTTACTTTGCACTTTTTTAGGCTTATTATTCTATTTGTTCTGATAGACGTATGTAGCTGTCTGCTACCAAGCAAGCTGGAAATGCTCGTCTATATGAATTGCAATTTAAAATATGTCAATTTTGATTATTAACTAGAAATTTGCACCAATCAGCTAGACATAGTGAAATAAAGATTGAATTAGCAAGATCTGTGGTTTGCTTGAAATTGAGTTTGAAGGTAAATCTGCCCAAACATTATCAATTTCTACATTATAATCAACTCTAACATTGGCCCCGGCCCCGCCCGGGCCTAGGCCCCGGCACAGCTCTAATATACATATATATTTTATATACAAAAAAGCAACTTTTCGCAGCCAGAGAATTTTTTTCAAAAACTTAAATTTTAAAGATCGAATAATGTTGAAAAAGGTCAAAAATGAGTTTATCGGCTATCCCAACGAAGTTTCCGAGAACGCAGTCATTTTTCAGTAGCAAAGCAATACCACAGTCATTCTTAGAAATTTTGACAGCGTTCAATTAATTATTAGGTATTGCGAAAGAATGCCCCACGATGTTCCATCATATATTTTTCCAGAAATTGTAGTTTCCACGTGGGTCATGTCAGGATGACACCAGCTTAGCAATCAGTGTCTCTGTGATCACCATAACTTCGCATTCACTACTTACAGCAAACGTTCTTTTACTATTTAAATGTGAAACCACAAGTAAATTTCTATGTTGCTTTAGATGATCTTGCGGTTTTTTCTAAGAATTTTTGTCGTCGTGAACTGGCAGAGCACTGTGTTAATCCTCTCGTTTACCATCATGTTTTTGCAGTCGAAGTGCACTATCATAGCAAAAACTCCTATTCCATATTAAGCTACGCCTTCTTTACATTGTGACAGTTATCACTTTCATTTAGTGCAATTTTTTATGCTCGTTCTGAATATGTATATTATTTTCTGCAAAAATTATTTTTGAAAGAGGTACAACTAAAAAATATTACAATGCATACGAATCGGCGCCTGGATCCATGCAAAAACAAGAAAAATAGATTTCTGTCGCGTTAAACACAACCAGGGGTTGCATTTGAAAAGCTGGAAAGGAATAAACTACTAAATTTTGTATTAGAACCTTATTTTCCTATTTTGAGTTTTTGTGATATCGCTGTAAATAGGCCAAAAAATGCTTATTTTTTACCACTCTATAACTTCTCATCAAGCTAAACCATTAAAAACGATGTAACTGATGCCAAAACGAGGCTAGACAAAGTTTTGGACACATTGATAAGGAAGAACAGAAAAAATGCCAATAAAGTGATTCATTATGCCTCCGGCATAGGCACGGTAATCGGAGAGTTAAGCATACATGTGAGATGAGGGAGGTTACCCAAAATCTTCGGAAGAAATAAATGAAACCCTTCTTACTTTCAGCAAAAACTTGCGTTTCTGATCATGTAGAGGTGTTTTTGTTGCAATTTTTGGTCAAAAATTGAGTCTGTTACCCCCTTCCAAAATGGTCGGGTTCCCCACCACAAATTTCGAGCCTTTGCATTAATGGCCTTAAGCATAGATAGAGAGAATCTTGCTTTACAACATCAGAAAATCCGTAAGTGAAAGACGCAAGCTTGTGTGAAACAGACTATTACATAAATACACGCTACTTATAATGACAAGAACGTAAAATACACTAATCTTTAGTAAACCTAAGCATAGTTTATCCACGATTCAATGCTGAACAACACTGCGTATACATAAATCACAGACCAGAAGCGTTGCACCACAAAAAAGCGAATATAAAATTAACAACTCGGAAGTAACGCGCGACGAAGAGATTAAACGTCAAAAAAATGCGCATAGTTTTCTCGTTATGTTGAAGAATTTAGCATGAGACGGTTCTAAGCCCGAGTTTTCACACGGAAAGCAAATCTCAGCGTATTAAAATTAGAATGGTATCTACTTACACACATGGGCGTGGGGGTCTGAGTATTAACCACCCTCATTCCACAGAAGTTGAAAAACCACCTGCAGATTACTGTAGAACCCCAGAATTCTATTTTTAGTAGCATTTTTGGCAATTTCTGGCGATTTCACCCCCCCTCCGCTCATCGGAAGACCCTTGCTGCCCATGTATGCCTAACTAAAGCAAAATATGCATGCGGAAATTTAGGGCCTAGAACCCCAGAATACAGATCAGTATCATAGGGTGTCCCACCTACGAGTCGTTATCCAACATGTCTTTTCGTAGTAAATCCGTAGATCCTTATTATTTTTTTAACAAGTTTTGGATAAAATTAGAAAGTCCAATAGGAAACTAACTGATAGGTCGACACTAGCATCTTAGATTTTTTAAAGTCAGCCCAAGATTCAGGCCAATCAAGCAGCAAAAGATAATGAATTCTGAGTAGGTAGCTTATGGATCAATAAAAAACTTGTTGATTAGGTTTACGCAAGTTAATGAGAAATTGCTATTAGAGGTCCGTACAAAAATTCTTGCATAGCGAAATGCTAGAGACTGCACAAATGCTAATTTCAAAAAGTATGTAACCAAATTATGTCAAACTTTACCAGTCAATGACCTATAAGACATTCTATATTTGTCCATAACATTTTTTTCGATATCAAGCATTGATTGACCTAACGCGAGATAACAGTTTGAATACTCAGGTTGGATCAGTGTTTTTTTTGTACAAGGTCCGTTTGTACATGTACAAAGATGGTCCCTAAAAGTCTTTGTACATTTCGTACACACAAATTTTTGGGTACTATATATATGGTACAGTAGCGATTTTAGTGTGGCAAAAACAGAGTTGTTCGACCTTTGGTTACGTATTTTAGCAATTTCTAGGTTTCTGAGGGCAAAAATCAGTAATAATCGTCTCAAAACAAACGGCGCGAAGCGCCAAAAAATTTGGCATTTTTCCTTTCAAAATGCAATTTCTGAAATTATAAAGATATATAGAACACACAATTGCTCATTTCGGCGCGGAGCGCGAGAATTTTTGCGAATTTCGAACCTTTTTTGCAGTTTTTGTCTTCCAAAAAATCTTTGCACATGTACAAAGACGGTCCCCAAAAGTCTTTGTACATCGCGAAAAATCTTTGCCGAATACAAAAACAGCGTGGGTTGGACAACTGCAAAAACTAAGATTTACAAAAACTTCTGTAATTTACATCAAGAACAAGCAAAAGCAACCAAACCAGTTCATCCAGTTTGCTATTGTACCTTTCAATTAAGTAAGGTAAATCATTGAACAATATACGAAATTTAGGGATTTATCATGAAAAAGCAGGTTGGACAGTTAGGTGGGTGGGACACCCTGTATTTTGGTAACCGAGTAAAGCTTGCAATTAGAAAATTTTATATTTTAGCATAAAAATCGGCATGTTAGAATCTGTCAGTCGAGAACTCTAGAAGAATGTCCACTTAGGCGCCCAAGAATTTAATTATCATGCTATAACATTCCCCCAAATAGAGTATTTGAAATTTATATCGATTTTTCTCACCGGGCTCTATGAATCGACGTCGAAAAATAAATTCATAAATTTTGAGACTGGTTCGGCTTTTAAAACCTAAACCTCATTTCATACGCATAAGGTGGCAGTTTATATCGGAAAAATTCATTAGAATCGTCGATATTGGTATTGATTGTATATCAAGAACAGAATAAATATAACAGATTGAAGAACAATCAATAACCACACTAAGATTTTACGTTATCGAATTCAGTCAATTATTTTTTTTATTTTTCCACGTAATAGCTACAAAATAGAAGTGGATGGAGGTCGTAATTTAATGTCGCTTAACAAAAGCGATGCTAATTCAATGTTATTAAGAAAAACTCTTATTTAGTGAATAACAATAATTCCAAAAAGTAGTATTTCTCTACCGAATAAGTTTTTCGCAATGATTTCACGTTTAGTGTAAAAGGGCTAAGCAATAAAACTGATTAAATTTTGCGTTAAGAAATTGCTGTTTTATCCAAATGTACATATGATTAAGATAAATTATGTGAAGATTTTGAAATTAAAATGAGCGTGCAGTAGATCCGCTCATAATGGAGCATTGCAAAATATGATGCGATATAAGCAATCAATGTTGATGAAGGAATTTCTGCAAACAGCATTTCCGGACAAAGTGAATATCCTAAAATCGTCCGTTGTTCACTGGAAGCTATTCTTAGCGCACGAGAAGACAACAACAGAAATGTTAGCTCGTTGAAGTCAATATTAATACAAGTAAATAGAAATTAAATCATTTTACTTCACGAAAACTTTCGCATGAAAATCAATTATCAGCACTAAAGTAAGTAGCTTCAAAATTAGTTTCTAGGCAGCCTACAATACTGACGAAATTTTGGTGTTTTGAGCGAAAAATCACAATATAAATTTAAATCATTTGTTTCTTTAAACCGCATTTGCAATCGGTTTACACTGGCCTAAAGATCGTCATCTATGCGCAAGGTTTTTTAATGAAATATACTAGCCAATGTCGAAAATTTAATGTAATGAAATTCTGTATAGGCAACTGTTTTAACTTGAATATCATTATTGTTATGCATGACACTAGGGTCATTTCTACAATTTCTTTTATTGTCCGTTTACACTGGCCTGCTTCTGTCCTCAGTATGCATCTACGAGATAATCTTACTTGAAGTTTAAGCACTTAGCAGCTGCCAACAATGCCGGTTATGATCGAAAGCTCATCGAAAAATTGCAAATAGCGCGGAAATAAAGCGAGGACGTAATTCGGAGAAAGTGCAAATTAAAACTCAAAAGTTAATTCATCATTTAAACCGTACGATCAAAAGTGAAACACACAACATTAGTTTACGCAACGGTTGCTAGTTACACGAAAACAAAAGAAGAAAAATGATTCAGAAAAAAATGACGTCACTGAACGAAATCCAGCGTTCGATGACGTCAACGACTTATTCGGGTCATCAATTTATTCGGCCGAATTTGGTACCGTAGGCAGCGCCCATAAAACGGTGGTGCGGTCGGCGCTTGTGCTCAAAAACGTGAAATCGTGCGGATGCCACCGACACTGCACAATTTTATCGTCGTGCTGAGCTACGGGCAAATACTGTAGATTTCCCATCAAGTCGCCCCTCATGTCCGTTATAACTATCCTATAAAATCCGTATCACTTCTGAAGAATTTATATTCAGATTTGATTTTATCAATACTTCTTTTATACAGTATACACTATTGATTATTTTATTTATAATTATATAATTTATATTTATTATAAACACAACCGTTCGCCATGAAATAGTTTTAAAAAATGAGCTTACTACGCGAGAGTTGTAAACCAAGAGAAACCTAAAGTTTAAACCTACCATCACATTATGAAAAGAATTATAAAAGATTTTAAACGGCTAAAGACGATTTTGGGGGGGGCATGCAAAAGTATAGTCAACGTTAAAGTATATACCATTGTTCGGCGACGCTCAATGAGAACAATGGCGAGGTTGGACGAAGATCGGCGCATGTCAATAAATGAGAACAAAAGAAACTGGGTCGCGCATCCGCGATTCGGGCAAGTTTAGCATTCGATTTTAAACTTCGAATTTGTAAAATCATCGATTTTGAATGTTATATTCAAATTCAGCGCATTTTTTGCAGCAAGATGATATAAAATTTAATTGAAAAATATGAAGTTTAAAAATCACTTTTTATTTATGTACGCACTCAGAACTAATTAATCGAAATTGTTTCACGGACAGAATGTAATAAAAATCCTTTGAAAACATTTTTATTTCAACTTAGAGACTCTAAATTTGTTATAGATAATTTAAATTTTAACTAAAGCAGAAAAGAATATGGTTTCACCTTGAGGTAGACATCATATAATGTGTCAGACGCTTTTTCTAGATAATCACTTCATATTTAAAAAATTTAATTCAAGTTGTCAATCTAAACTTGATCTTTCAGTGTCTAACTCCTTCAAGAAATTCTTAAAGATAAAAGTTATTGATTTACGCCAAGAAAATCTATCAGAAAAGACAACAAGCGCAACATGCAAGTTATGTATGTGAATAAAAAGTGATTTTTAAACTTCATATTTTTCAATTAAATTTTATATCATCTTACTGGAAAAAATGCGCTGAATTTGAAGGTAACATTCACAATCGATGATTTTGCAAATTTGAAGTTTAAAATCGAATGCTAAACTTGCCCGAATCGCGGATGCGCGACCCAATTTCTTTTGTTCTGATTTATCGACATGCGCCGACCTTCGTCCAACCTCGCCATTGTTCTCATTGAGCGTCGCCGAACAATGGTATATACTTTAACGTTGACTATACTTCTGCATGCCCCCCCAAAATCGTCTTTAGCCTTTTAAACTTAAAGAAAATTAAAAAGGTGGGATGTTGGTAAATTGAAACAAATTTAAAGGATATGATGAAACATTATTGTATTTGTTTTAATTTACCAACATCCCACTTTTTTCATTTTCTTTAAGTTTAAAACCTTTTATAATTCTCTTCATAATGTAATGGTAGGTTTAAACTTTAAGTTTCTCTTGGTTTGCAACTCTCGCTTAGCAAGCTCATTTTTCAAAATTATATTTCTTATCCATCCCTCCAGATTTTAAACTTTAACTGCTCTTTCATTTTAGAGCGAAGAACTTTTTCATACAACTTATTTGTAATTTTCGATGAAAAATTAGGCACATAGAATCAAACATTTGTCAAAGTTCTTAAATAGGCCAAAAATTCATAACAAGGGCAAAATCTCGGACGATTCTCTTCTTGCTTTGTTTATTGGCACTAAAAACTCGAAAAAAGCCGAAAAGTTAATGTTGGACATCTAGGAACCTAAAACTAACTATTATTTTTCAGATCATATTCTGACCATTCTTGATGTCAGGGATGACAGCTGACACAACAGCTGATACTCAATAGCAGTATAAATAACATATAAGGGACAAACGTTCTCAACCAAGAGAACTGGTCTTGGCTCAGTACAGGTAACACAGCTGTGCTGTGAGTCAGCGCTGATAAAGGTTGGCTAATTCGACAATAGCTAGCACCGCTTTTGTTGTCCAAGTTTGTTCTTTATTACGTGACATCTCCTTCTTAGTTTTTGGATCGTCCTCGATCCAAGGGAGAAATGAGTTAGGCCTCACCAGTAATGTGACTTTCCCAGATCGCCACCTATGTAACAAACGACCCCCCAAGTAACAAATACCGGGTATGGGTAATATGACGTAATATAATATAACATTGCTTCCATTTCTAGGAGTTAATATTCAATAATCAATCTATAATTCAATAATACTTAGCCCAATAAACCAGGCTTAGTATAGCTCCGGGTAGTCTAACATATAAGGAACAAGATTTGAAAAAATTTAAATTTATTTTAAAAAAACGTTCTCAACCAAGAATACCGTTCTTGGCACAGTTGGCAACACAGCTGTGCTGGGAGTCAGCGTTGATAAAAGCTGGCTGGTTCGACACCTGCTGACACCGGTTTCGCCATTAACGTTTGTTCATTACGTGACATTGACCAGCTCATTAACAAGTCTCATTTAATGAGCTGGTCCGATCGAATTCTATTCATCGATAGGTAAAAAATAATAAAAAATTAAGAATTCTGATATTCTGCAGACGTCAATCCCCTACCTATCAAGGTTTGTGCATTGCATGCTTATTAGCAAACGTGATCTGAATGACTGGCCTGGGTTGGAAAAATCAGTGCAAAATCATCCGAAAAACTAGCCAATTTTTATGAGTTTGGGGATACTGCATAAGGTAAACATTTTTTTGAGGGGCTTACATAGACGCACAAGATCAGGTTGATCTGTAAGGACTGAAATCGTAAACCCATGGTGGTGTGAGAGAGAGGTGAAATTCGTCGATTTTTAATACACTAAATCACAATAGTTATAATATAATGGCTAGAAATTTTAGGGTGTCTCAAGTCATTTTTAGGGGAAGAGGAAAATGACCACTAATTTTTGGCCAAAAATAACCGAAAACGGAAATTTTCGACAAAAATGGAAAGAAGTAAAATAATTTTTGCTTTCAGGGGATTTTTCATTTTTTCATCCACCCTACCTGTTACATGAAAAATAAATACAAGCCCGACAGTACTCAACTTTCGACCCGTTAAGTGAGGTTAATCCCCTTACCCCTCCTCATGTGCATGTGTGAGAGTAAAAAACTCTTTGCGGGGTAGAATAAGAAAAAATGTAAATATTAAAAATGTAAGAGGATAGAATAGAAAATAAATACTGAATAAAACGCTCTAAATCACGTATGCTGCTCGTAAATCACATTCACTTCTTGTCATAAGATCCGGATAAGAGATAATAATTGCCGGGACTGAAGCGCACCGTGCGGACCTGATCCGCATGAGCGTGAAAGCGTTGCAGAGCCCGGGAGCCTTGTATATCGTAAAGCATAATGGATGCGTCCTCGTGACCGCTGACCAATAGGCGACCGGTGACGTCAACGCAAACCGAAGTCACCGGAGCATCTGAGCACATGACGCATAGGGTGTTTTTTATACTTTTTTAAAGGCATCTTTAATTTTCTTAGCAGACTTGCAAGGGACCTAACCACACATGGGCGCGAAGGGGTCTTGGGGGTTTAAACCCCTAGCATCTGAAAAAGCCCAAAACCCGATAGACCATATATTTGAATTTATGGTGCTATTTTTGGCAACTCGACCCATCGGACCCTCCAGAATTTGGTTAGTGCCCATGTGTGGGCCTAACTACATTACATTTATCAAAAATATCTTAAATACAAAACTTCTTTTTTTGAAAAAAATGCAAACTATGTACTACTTACTCGTGAATACATACCACTTATCATCATACGTAATGTATATGTGCGTGCGTGGGAATTCTGGGGACGATGAGACGAAAATTTGTTTCAATATGTACCTTTTTCAGGCTCAAAAACGAAAATAATGAAGACGCATCAAAACATGAATTTTTCTGTTCCGGTAGGTGCTCTTTTTCGACGATGAATACATGAAATTCTTACTTGAAAAATTCAATAAATGAGCCAAATATAGTAAAAAATCGAAGAAATAGCCAAATATACTATTTAGATGTTTTATACCGATACACAGGCGCTTTGAATTAAACATTTTTCGAAACAAAATATCTAATTATTCCGATCCAAAGCATATATCTTAAATAATCGAGCTGCAGAAAAAATAATACACTACAAAGTAAACGGAAATACATACGTTAACTTTTAAAACAACCTATTTGGCCAAAGTTAATATGTATGTATGAACTCAATTGAGTTAACAGCCCCACACTATTCTGTACGACATAGACTCAAGCCAAGCCCCACTGGATGTTTTTTCGTCCGGAGAAATAACATGGACGGCCTGTTGACAGCGCAAATCCCAAAATTGTGTCGTTTTGTCCTGCGAACAACTGACGAACATGCAACCACCCCAAGTGTATAAGCCCAAAATCGGTGCTGTGTGGCCTTGCAACAGAGAAATGTATAAATTAGCAGAAGAGCGAAAACAACCGAAAACGACATCACTTAAAAATATTACCAATGAGCAGAAAACAACTGCAGAAATCAGAAATAATAATAGATGGTAAGAAACTAAGGCATATAACGAAGTGAGTCGGATATTAATTAGGTCAATGGTTTATTAAAATTAGGATTAGGTTGGGTTGGATGCAATTCAGATCAAGCCAACTACAAGGTCAACTTAGTATGGAAAAAGTAAGATTTCTTTATTTTTCAGCTTAAAGGAGTAGAAGTTACCTCAAAACGGCAAAGAGCGTCATGGGCCATAGGAAGTTTAACATTTTTGACTTTACAGGCAAAAATGACCGTTGAAAGTGGCGAAAACATTAAAATACAGTTCGAGGTAGTGGAAATCACGGTTTAAAAATGATTTCAAATACATTAAAAAGAATTCTATATTTATCAATCTCACATCCTAATTTCGTCTCATTTTCCTCACATCCATAACCACAAATAGTATTTATGTATGTATCGTCATTTCCGTAAATCTTCAAACTACTCATGGCCTGTCGTTCCCCAAAAAATGTGTTTGAGGAGCTTTTTAGGGCAAAAATGGCCCAGAAAAACATAAACGCTAAAATAGCGTAAAAAACGTGTTAATCCACAGTTTCTGGTCAATTTCATGCACTTTGTAGAAAATTTCGATGTTCATACATTTTTGACCTTCCTTTTGCCTCATTTTCCGTAGAAAATTACCCATTCTTTCCTTTCTGGGGTCCCCACATCCAATTCTACTTGCAACCCCGACCCCACAAGTTTGTTTTTGCTTTTTAAACTGCATCCGGCGATTTGATTTAAAATACTGAAGGCGATTCACTACAGCACCCAATACGTGCTTCACTTTGTATTAAACATTACGAGTCGATATATACATACACTACATGCATATTCGATTGATACCATGCACGTGGGTGTACAGCTTACATAATTAGTCGTGAAAGTCAGTCCAGTCTGTGTCAGCTAGAGAGCTTGTATGAGCTAAAACGCTCCAAAAAATAAGCATGAATGCTAAAATAACTTAAAACTATCACGAATCACAGCTTCTAGCCAATCACGAGCGCTTTTGCAGAAATGGTAGTAATTTTCATTTATTTTTTGCATCTCGCCTCATTCCAAAAAAATTTGCCTTACTATTTATTTGGCACATTACGCTATTCAATTCTTTTTTCCTTAAGCTGTTATAATTCTTTGAAATAATATAAAATATAAGTAAAGTAAAAATGGCTTAAGCGCATAATAATTGCCCAAAAATATGCAAATTTTACTTGCAACATGGTCAATCGAGTTCCGGTCGCGCAGTCGACGACATTGATGCGACAATTGCCTGCCCCACCACTGATCAGCAAGCTCGTGCTGTTGCTCGTATCTTCCATGAAAATTATATCCCTTATTGTACCATCATGATGATTCAACTCGAATTCGGCTCCTTTCGAGCAAGATTACATCGTTTGTGACGTAACAAAACAATTTTTTGATGAATTAAAAATGATGAAACAAGACCAAGCGAGTAAGAAGACGTAAAAAAAGACTTAATCTAAAATGAAAATCGGGACTTTTGCATTATCTCCTCGGATTCGGGGTTAAAACTTGCGTTTTAGTCCTTCTTTTTTGCTGATTCTGCGCGATTAAAGCAAAATTCCCTTCAGCGTGTCAAAATGTCCGGTTATCCGAAAATTTCGAGCCTTTTTGGAAGACATATACAGGGTAACGGCTTTCAAAAACACGTTCACCTCTTATTTCACTGTTCATTAGGGATACAAAGTCTAGGCCGAAGCCGGCTGTTAATCGACATCGTATTTCATATTTTTAAACAAAATTAAAACAACGAGATTGCTAAAAAGCGATTTGATATTTGAACAATTTTCAAATAGACTATTTTCGTTGTCAAGCCTTTTCAAATATGTTCATTTCCTCCTAAATTCGAGAAAAATGCCAGATAACTATAAACTTAATTTTTTGACGAGACTATTATTCAGAAAAAAAGAGGCGCTTATACGACATTATATCAGAAGTTGATGTTGACCGATTATAACAAAGCTAACCAATTTTGCATTTCTCCGAGTCAAACTGCATTAATTTGATTGTCTTGTCATTCGAACCAGTTGCCAGAAGCTCGCCGGTTGGATTGAAAGCTACGGAGTAAATAGAACCTTTGTGTTGCTTGGCTCTGGTCAACTGGATGTCAACTGGACGACAAACATGTTCAAATCTGCAGAAGAACTAAAATCCTCTAATCAGGTGTGTGACGTCTCGTATTTTTAAAGAAGTTGTCGCATACATGTGACAGGAAGGATGAAGATCCATAAAGTCTATTGTTCCTCCAACCCTTCAGAAACTGATTCTTTTTTAACTTCTCCCTCAGACTTTTAAGCTAAAACTTGCGTTTTTTAGACCATTTTAATTTTTTTGCGCCATTTTTGACCAATTTTTGATTTTTACCAAAATTTTCGATCGTCGCTCGTAGGTAAGATTTAAACTAATCACTTGCCAAGTACCTGCAAAAAAAATGATTGTGGAATAATAGCCTACCTGACGGCTTTAACTTCGGGATATAAACAAATGTGCAGCTGACGGGAATTCGTGCCAACGGCGAACAGTTTTCCGCTGGGGTGAAAAGCCGAGGTGCGGATGGCTTGTTGATCTTCGAGGCGGCAAATGGGCAAAAATTTGACCGGCTTGTTCTCTTGCTCCTCGCCGATCTCATGTCGCTGTTGATGCGTAGAGGATCTTCTTCGTTCAATAGTTCCATTGTCGACTAGTTGACTAGTTGAAGCCTTAGGGGAATACATTAATCAATTCAAGACAATTGTGTGAACAAATCTGTTTTCTATAGATTCAAATTCGAATATAAGATCGAAACTTCTCCCTAATTAAAAAACACACTAAAACAAAAGTTAGTCAGCCGCTCAGTGGATTGAGGATGTCTCTTTTTTTGACTAGTGGCACAAAATAATCAAGAATTTAAAAAAGACAAGTTGCGAACCTTAAGTCTTTAGAAAAAATCTATAAAATTTTCTAGGTTATAAATATAATTTGAGAATGTTTGAATGTTGAGAAGTTTATAGAAAATAAGTTGAAAAAACACAGAAAATTTGAAGTTCTATACTTTTTATAACACGTAAGCACAATTCACTATTAGCCTGTGTGTCCAGGACACACGTGTGCGCATTCACTATTTGCCTGTGAGTCCAGGACATTTCGCATTTTATACTTTGCTATCTTATTTTCCTTGCGACATTTTTATCCTTGCATTTATTCCGAATAAAGTATTATTATTAGTATGCGTATAATTTTATCTTTTTTCTTAGTTTTCTGCTGACTAATACGATTTTTACGCATAAAAAATATAATACAATTTACAAAATGCATGCAAGATAAACTACAGTATTTGTACAGAAAATTAACGGCTACAAATACATTGGAGCAGAGAAGAAGGAAACCTACCTTTGTAAGTATGTTTTGGAGAAATGCTTTGATCAAAGAAGTAATTAGTCAGAACATTAACCAACGAAAATTGTATTCTTAATTAGAATCTGATTGCTTCGGATTTAAAATGATTAGGTATCGAACGATTAGTGGACTGTTTTGCATAAAAAGCATAAGTTCGCTTAGCTTCTCAGCAGTCAAACGATTGCTTTCGAAAAGGTTTTAACGTGAACAGAAAGTCAGGGAATTCCTTACGTGCTACTTATGATGATTAATTCGAATGTAGCGCAATTTGTTATTTATACCATCCCGTCGCACTCTAAGACGCTCATTTGTAATAAACGAAAAATAGGCTGCTAAGGTACACCGAAGATTAATTACTACTCTAACAAAGCGTTTAAAAACATCAAACTGGGCCCGCATAAATGAGTCGCAGATAGCCCGTAAATATTAAAGTAGGAAAATGAGCAAAAAAACAACTATCCCAACAAATCGAGTAAATAAAGTCAAGCGCTATTCTAACTTTGTGTTGAGCGCAGTAATGAGCTATGTAGGTTTTCCGCTTGAACAAATCATTAATCTCATTAAGGCCGACGCCCAGTTCGGCCGGTTGAGCACTAGCTTTAAGAGTCACGTGACTACGAGTTCGACTCTTACTCGATCCGCTAAGGCTAATATTTGATTTATTCATCAACTCAATGACCGATTAAAAAAGGTGCGGCATTATTATGATATGGACCAGCACACTGAGAGCACTATTTGTAATTTTGAACAAATCTTTTTAAGCCTGGCTAGAAGAATTAAGTACAAAGTTAGTCAAACTATTGCAAATAGCATAAACTTGAGCGCAAGCCGTCGACGATTATTTTAAATCTTATCTAATATATCAGCGTCTACTAATCCTGTCTAAACTGCAAGCCTTAATCTGTAACTGAATGATTGAAGCGAGTATTGACAATGATATTCCAGTAACGCTAATTTACGTTAAGCTAATAAAGTCGCATTTTAAAAATAGCCAGAAATTCAAGTACTAACGGCTGAAAAGCGATTTCCACATTAATAATATAATCATAAAAGCCGACATAGCAACAGCTGTGAAAGAACTTATGCGTGCTGCTAATTATGCGGAACTCCACTATCTAAACAAGCTTAGCTCATAAAAAAAACAGCGGGGCTTTTTTGTGCACCTGTGCATTAAGCGGATTTTATACCTACCAGAATTGAAAACGATCGAACGATGACATAGTGACGCGCCTACTAAAATACATTATTCGATGCTAAATGTGCATAAGCTGCTTCTATAAAAAGGATACCCAGGCCCGTGAACAAAATTTTTTTCGAGAGGGTGGAATAAAATCATAAAATAATGTTTAATTAATGAACAATTTATTCTTTGTTAGTCAAATGACGAAAACGATTAAAATAACATGCTTTTTTACGATAAGGCAGCATTTTTTAGCATTTTTTCTACGTTATTTTACTTACAAAAAATATTTTGACTAGTCATTTATTTACATCATTATGACTGTTGGAAAATTACAAGCAGGTAAACAGAACAACAAATAATATATCCGGCGCAAAATTTTTACATTATTCATTACAGCCATTGACCCCAAGAATGATGTGAAAAATGTTGTTCTGCAATACTTTGAAAAGCCAATTTTATTCTTCAAGTACCCTATGAAATTTAATTTTGGAGGTAAATGCAACTGCCCTCTTGCATAGAATTGACGATTTTGGAAGTTTCAAAAAAAATCGCAGAAAAGTTGCTGAGCTTCGCGCCATATACTCATTTCTTGACCACATTTTTGTCCAATTTATTCGAATTTTTTCGTTTTTTTCAAAATGTTTTGTTTTTTATGATATGAAAAGGTGAAGCATCGTCAAAAACGTCGAAAAACGATGTTTTTGACGCGTATCCACGATTTTTGAGCCCCAAAAGGACACTTTTAAATTCCGCTTCCCAGAATTCCTATGCTGTGCATGTCTGATGGTAAGTATAAGAAATTGTTGAATGAAGAATTTTCGAAGCACTGTAATATAACCGTCAAAGCAGCATAGATTTGAATTGCTACGGGTTGGTTTGTAAAGGTCCCGTCCCGCTAGACCCACCGTCCCGCTTGACACACCGTCCCGCTAGACCCACCGTCCCGCTAGACCCACTTTTTAGTCCCGCTAGACCCACCGGAAGTCTCGCTAGACCCACCACGTGCATAATGAGGTGTCCCGCTAGACCCACCATTTTGCGACCGTCCCGCTAGACCCACTGTCTCGGAAGACCCACCCGAGAAAATGAAGGCATACATATTACATCGTCGCTTAAACGTTTCTGCGATTTTCTTTGGAACATATAAAAAGTTTCGTTATTGTCAGCTTCACAGACTAACATAGCTGACTTCATGTAACGAGTTAAAACGAGTGTATCCATTCAAGTATATATTTTTAGTCAAATATATAAATAATTATTTCAAAAATAATTACATTTAATTAACGAACTAATCAATTAAATTCAATCAATAAATAAATAAATTTTGTATATTATTGCATGAAAATGTGTACATTACAAATTATAACATGCAAAGAAGATATGTGCGTGCGTACATGTGTGTGGCAATGAAAAGTAACTAGCCATGGCCGATTTTGCTTTAGGAATAAATTTTTATTTTTCATGTCAACATATGTGCACAAGGTCAGGGTCGGCAGGGGGGTTAAATTCCAAAAATCTAAAACAGTAAATTTAACGTTCACGATTTTTTTTGCTGTTTTAATGATCAAAATAGCCTATAAAACGTTTTTTCGTGTTAATAACACATTTTAAAAGCATTTTTAGTCCATTTTGACTGCATTATATCACTTTTAACACTAAAAAATGCAAAAATTTATCAATTCAATTTTTCGCTTTTTGAGTAAAAAGTACATAAAAGTACTAATCTGGCGCGAAGCGCCGGAAAATTTTTGACATTTTTACTGATTTCGATGTCAAAAATGATGCAGAACAAGACCTGTTTGCTCAAAATCGCCGGACAGTACCGGTCTAGCTGACCCCTCAGGGGAGTAATACCCCCTCACCCCCTATGTTCATGTGTGCATGTCAAGGAATACACTCTTGTCAAACGCATTTCAGAGCGCATTTTTTGCTTTTTATTAATGGTATTGTACTCTTTGTATCCTCCGATCAGGGAATTTCCGCATACTTAGGCACACATATTGAAGCGTTGACACTGCATTCCGATAACAGTACAGATATGCACATATGAATATAATGAAACGCATGTGTGCATTTCACAAAGACGGCTAAACAATATTAAGACCGAAAGGATGTTGCAAAATCTCACTAAAAAAATCGGATATGTTAATTAGGTCATTGTCAATAAATCCGAATCTGTTTTTAAAAATAGGAATAAGGAGGGCTAATGTTCATGTGCTCAGTTTATTTCATCGCTTCAAAGACTATATAGAAATTTTGATTTTGAATCGAGCCATGAATTTCGGTCGCGCTAATTTCGTTTTAACTCGTTACATGAAGTCAGCTATGCTAGTCTATGAAGCTAATAATAACGAAACTTTTTACATTTTTCAAAAAAAATCGCAGAAACGGTTAAGCGACGATTCAGTTAGTGAATATTATGAGTGAACGACCTTAGTCATAACATGCTGATCGCTGAAATCCAGAATTACGTGAATTATTTGACGCATTTGCTGCACTGTAAATATTTATAGTGTGCCGAAAATTAGGCAGTATTATGTTCGATATGATAAAAGTTGCTGATTTTTAATTTACCTACCGACTTGTCATATTCGAATGAAGTACCTATGGTAATTATATAGAATTGCACATTCATGAAAACAAACTAACCGCTTGTTATTTATTGTCACACACCTCAAACTTGCTTTTATATTAATGATCACAAAAAATTTTGGAGAATTCACTTAAGCGTCTTGATAACTATTTTTCATTTCACATGTAATATGTATGTCTTCATTTTTTCGGGTGGGTCTTCCGAGACAGTGGGTCTAGCGGGACGGTCGCAAAATGGTGGGTCTAGCGGGACACCTCATTATGCACGTGGTGGGTCTAGCGAGACTTCCGGTGGGTCTAGCGGGACGAAAAAGTGGGTCTAGCGGGACGGTGGGTCTAGCGGGACGGTGGGTCAAGCGGGTCACAACACAATCGTTTGTAAATAAGGCCCAAGCCAGTTTATATTTCGATCGATTACCTAGGTCAGATCCGGTCTAATTGTTAGTCAATTTTTGGTATGTCAAACTGTCCCTGTCATGACATGATAACTAATATACGTACCTTATTGAAATGCTGCTTATTGTCTCTTGAATATTTATTGGTCATATTAGCGAGATGCATGAAAAGGTGCAATAAAATGAGTAAACAGATCATCATGAGTATTACGCAGCTTTTCTTGTTTATTTTCCTTGTATTTCTCGAGTCATCATGGATCTTGATTTATGGTGAATTCTGGTTGTTGTGAAAAATCTTACTACTTAGATTTGCATAATATGAATAGTGCTTATAATTTTTCGTTTCAAAAACGTACGAAGAGTAGAACTTCAACAAATTAATAAATTTAATTATTAGTTATATCTTGTAGTACATTATTCTTGTTCTTTACACGTGTATTTGCTTATCTATTCAAGGCTTAAAGCATACAAGCACATAGACAGGGGTAAGAGGTAGTATAACCCTCCGCTGCAAGATGCAAAGTTTAGATATTGTCGCATGTTTTCGGCTAAAAACAATGTATATTTAAGCAATTTAGACGAAATATGTCCAATGAATACATTTTACTGTCTTATAAATTATGGATTTTACCCATCCTTGGCCACACTGACCTTGTGCATGTGTGATTTAAAGTATAACAGTAGGTGATATCTGAAAAATTATGTACTTTGATAAGTCATTGTTTTAAAAATATAAAAATTTTTAAAGACAAAACAATCAGTTTTTAAAAACATGTAAACAGAGAGTAATAAAAAGAACGCCGATCGATGCAAAGCAAAGATAAATATAAGAAGGAATATCCGTAATTCACTGAAAATGTCAGACATACGTTGTCCAGGGATAAAAAAAGAATATGCAACAACAGGGCGCGTAGAAAATCATATCTATATATGTATGTAAGCGACGAAATGAGTCACTGGATCCAATAGAACAGGATGGCGCCATCGAAAAAGACATTTGGCGAAATACTTACTACGACGAAATAAAAGGAAATGCATTTGCGTGCATGAATTATTTACAAACACTTTCCATCTAATACTACATCATCAATCGAATAACCGGTTTTCAAAATGAACAGTACGCCAGGAAAATCATGTAATATGTCCACATAAGTTGATTACCTTATTGATTTATAAATTGACGTTTTATCTGATCAATAAACGCAGTCAGTTCCGAAACTGTTTAAGCACTAACGATTCATGAAAAATAAATATTTCCTTAATGCAACGCACTTAGATATAACGAGGTCTTAAGCCCTTAGTATTAAGTAAGAGTTATAAACAAACATTATGTATAGTGTACTGTGATGAAAAAGCGATTAAACTGGGGCTTAGCAGCGATTCCTTCGACATGTGACATTACTTTGCTTATTTACACTGAAACGGCTGTTTAAATATTTTAGTATAACGCATGCAATTTAGTAGAAAACTCAACGAAGCACACAGTTGTCAATTGACTGTGCAATCGACTACAGTTACAACGTCGATAAGACATAAATTAAGGGTGCAAATTTAATTGTACATCATGAATTATTATTTCACATGCACAAATCCGGTTAGCAACAAGGATTATCACCTTTGAATGCATTAGGGCAATTGTTTTCATATTATCAACATTCTACTTGTTTATTTGTATAAATATTTATTTGCACAAATGCAAAGTTTATGTTACCATGATCACGGTATTTTCGTGCAACATCATAAAGCCTCAGTCGATTAGCTTATTTTCGCATAATTGTAACTCACAATAACATGACGAAATGGCATTTAATGGTAGTCACTTTGAACTTTACTCATACGCTAGAAAATAATGAATCATCCGTTTGATTCGCAGAGAACAATTTTAAACAGCTCGTTTTTACTCAAGTACAACCTTTGACCCCTCTTGAATGAATTATTGGCGTAAAGAAAAGTAAAGCAATGCAATCTTTACAAAGTAAAAAATGGCATACTTCTGAATGTGAGAGAACGCTAAACTCAGGCTGTTTTAAAAATATCAGAATATACTAAAATAGCGCATTCCGATTTTGTTTCTGAGTAAATAATAAAAATTTACATTTGATCAAAATTTCACCATTAAAGTTAGTTATCCTACCAACAAATTATATGGTTTAGCCAATCTTTCTATACTTTATCATAAATCGAAATATTTTGTATTCGTTTCAGAAAATATAGTAGAATTTTTGAAGAATACAAAAAGACTTTCTTGAGAGTAGAAGGATTCTAAAGTTCAAAATGATTATAACAACTGGCCAGTTTAGGATAGTAAAAATCGTTCCCCTCTCCAATTACAAGCAGCAGCGAATCCAGATGATTGCGAAACCGTTCCTGCAATTTCAATCAGCGAAAACATTTGTAGAAAAAATGGCTAAAAAATGTTTGTAAAAGTATTATAAAAAATTTGTTCAGAACATTTGTAAGAGAAATTTAAAAGAAGAATTTGATTAGAAAATTAAATAATAATCTTAATCGAAAATCATGCAAATTTAATTAGGGCCGACGAAATATGCAGGTTTCTAAACATTGACGACTGACTGAATGACACATCCGCATGGTCACGGTGGCAAGAGAGGTTTGGAGTGCATGTTTTTCGACAGAAGAATAGACTGAATGCCCGTTTCTGATTTTGTTTGCACTAAGATATACGTTTGCGAGCCTCATGTTACTTCTTTCAAAATATTGCTAACCCTGATCCGACAACGTCGGATCTGATAATACGCAAAGTTATTATTTTTCGATGAAAAATTAAATTCCTCTCATTTAAACGCGCGTGTATACATAAGAGGCGAATAGAATCAAGCATCACACTCTCAGTCAGCCAAAAAACAACCATTCTCGAGCACGCATTAGCATAAAAGATTTAATTTCAAGGAGGAGACTTTGAAATCTTTGCCCAGTGAAGCACAGTTGGTAAACCGCAGACTTTAGAAATAAATGATACTTAGCTGCTAAGGTTCCATTTCTGGTGCCCACAACTTCTTATATTCTGTAAGAGCCTGACGACGACGGCAGGTATAACTGCCGAAACGTTGCGTATTATTCTTAACATTGTATTGTACCTACGGGTTTGAATAAAGCATTATTATTATTTTATGTGACTGCCAATAGGCCAAAAATACACTTTCTTTAGATATGAACCAGTCACAAACATTAAGAAGTTAGAAGTCAAGTCCGGTATCTGTTAGAAAGAACGCAAAAATAATGTTATTTTTAACGTTTTGCAATGAGAATATGTAAAATTTCGTAATTTTTTCCTTCATTTTAGAAAATTTATTTTATGTACTTGCAAAGCAAAGCCTTAAGCTGGGTTAATGTATGACATACTCCTCAATATCCGGCCTAATCTTAACGAACGAAAATTTTAAAATTTGTGTCAATCCTCTCAATTTCGGGACTTTACACGGGCTAGCCGTACATGTGTAAAATTATTGATTCGGCGCGAAGCGTCGGAAAATCTCCACATGTTTTCTACGTCTGATTCAATTTTTAATTTTCCAGAAAGACAAGCGCTAACGGAAAAAATTTTTTAAGTCTATAAGCTTCAAAGTGTACTGAAAACCAGTTTTAGAACTATTACATTGAATCTTTTGAAAATTTTTACGTTTTCCTATTGGAATACCCTAGTAAAAACGAAAATAAGTTTCATTTCGAGAGGGGTCAAGTTACACTGAATGGTTTTTGAAAAAATTGAAGTAATATTGTGCGAAAAGCCATAACCTGCTAGTCTTAGACTCTGTACCGCAGGCTTATTTACTTTTCGACCGATCACATCATAAATGTGAAACTTATCGAGGCACAGTGAAATAAGTTTCTATTCGCACATTGTATCAAGCAAATAATGCTTATTGTCAGCAAAATCAGCGAAATTTGTGCGTTTAAATTACTACTAAAATTATTTTGCGTACATTCAGAGAGGCACAAATTTATTTTGCGTACATTTCATGCTTACTTAGGTAGTACTAATTAAAATGTGCATCATTTTTCGGCTTCCCTCGTCATCGAACTTTATCCTCAGCAGACATCGGCAAATGCGAAAAAATAAAAATTACAAAGATTTAATTTTTGGGGAAAAGCACTCAATTCACTATGATAAAGGAGAACAAAATTCGTTGAGCAAGAAAAGTACGCAGTTTTTTCTCGGCATGGATGATCCGGGGGGTCCCCTCAGAATTTTTCTCATCCCACAGCCCATAGATGCACAAGGCAGGGTGGCCAGGAAGGGGTGAAATCTGGATTTTACACATCAGTAGCTGTTTATTAGGTAAATTAGGTCGAAATTGCTTGAAAATGCACAATTTAAGCTGAAATAGCCCGACAGTGCCTAACGTTCGTACCCTAAAGTGAGGGTAATACCCCCTCTCACCCCTCCCTAATCCCTATGTGCATGCATATTACACCCCTCCCCCGAATTCGTGATTTTCTAAAAAACTTGTAGAAAATATACGAGTATAGGCCTACTATTTTAGGCGGTTTTAGCTACCTGATTGCTTCAAAGTGTCAAATTTTCGGCTTTTCGACCCACATACTATTTTTTGACTTAATTTTGTCCATTTTATTCCATCTTCAACAGAATTTGTTCATGTTTTTACGTTCTACAAAGACGGAGTATCACTAGAAACACCAAACAATGAAGTTTCTGACGCGTAATCACTATTTTTTGAGGCAAGAAAGGCACTTTAAAATTTCAACTCTCCCCCACAATTTCCATGCTGTGCATGTCTGGTCCTCGGTACCAAATCTTTAAGCGTGAATACGTAGGAAAGATAGTCTAATTTTTGCAGAGCGTACGGCGTAACGTGTAAACGTACGATGTTATACGATATTTGCACAGCTACAATTAGTGCTTTTCTGGGAAGTGTAAACCAAAAACCGGAGTTCAGAAAAAACGCTTTAAATCGCGAATACGTATACATACATAAATCGACAGCTAAAAAGGAAACGAAAAAGTACAAGCTCGTATTTTTTAAATTGTAAAGCTGGAAAATTGAGATTTAAAGTACCACCCATTTCGCTTAACGTTGCATTCATTTTACACCGCGCTATTTGATCGTTTTCTCACCGGATCGTCGTGAAAACGCGTTCTAGTTTCAGGTTGCCTCGTCATTGAACCATTCGATTGCATGTAAGTTTTTACTATTGATTGCTGAGCATCCATAGAATTTTTTGGCAACGGACTCATCGAATACAGACTCATTTTCATCATTTGATAAGCCGCATCCGTATCTATCATGTTTTCGTTCGTCGTCGTCCTTGGTGGCACTGAGCGATTCTTGTTAAATTGCTCGTACAACGAGCAATTGTTAGGCAAATTAGACGCGCTGCTCGTTTAAAAACAAAATGTTAACAGAGAGGGCTTCTGCTAAGTAAATAAAAGGTACAAAACAGATAGTGACAAACGCGCATGTAATGGCTCAGAATTAGAGGGGATGGGGGACTACTGTTTTAGGGTGGTAGGCATACAAGTAACGGCTCGATATTTCGGGGGAGGTTCCGGCCATTTAAGAAGGAGGGGTGAATGACCTCCAATTTTTGGTCAAAAATGGCCAAAAAACGCCTAAAAACAGCCAAAAAATTCGATTTTTCCAAAAAAAAATCGGGGGGGGGTCAAAAATTTGCTGGCATTGGAGGCATACATGGACAAAGGCCGGAATTCCCATTGATACCAGCTGGCAGATTTTTTGGTTGGTTGTCTTCTAACAAAGTGGTTTGTTTGGTAGGCCGCTTGCTTGCTTAATGGTGATTGTCTAATTATTGGTTGTTAACTGGTCATTGATAATTGGTTAGTTAGTTATTGGTCGATGGGTAAACTGATTACTAGATTTTAAAGTCATTCGCATGCATTTTCCTGAATTCATCTTCTTTTTTTAAGTAGATTGACGATTAGTTGTTTTTGGAGCGGTTTTTGTGTATTTCCGTCATTTATCTTTGACTTGTCTGGCATTTTGCGAAATTTCCATTCATACTGGAAGATCTTCCCATTGATACGATACCTACCCGGCCCCATTGATACCGAGTTGAATGAACTTGTGTGATTTGTCCATGTATGATTGGAGGGATGGGGGGACGTCCGACTTTGGGTGGAGGATCCCCCTTATCCCCCCTGTTACATGTATGGTGGTAGGAAACCCCTGTCCAGACAAGTAATAGCTCAAAATGTTGGGTGAATAGTAGGCGGTCAATTTAGAGAAGGAGGGTTTAATGACCTCTAATGTTTGATAGAAAATAGCTGAAGAAGCGTTTTTTTGCCAGAAATTAAGGGATCAAAACTTTCTGACTTTGGGAGGTGGGAGGCCGACTGACTTTGAATAGCGGATACCCCACCCCGTTACATGTACAACATATGCTCCCATACCCCACGTTACAAGTGTGGAGAGCAGCAATGCACAACATGAATATAAGAGGGATATAAGGAATCCCGTAACCAAAGTCAGTCATTCCTATTCCGCCGAAACACTGAGATCGTTTATGTCCCTTTTTAGCAAAAATTTGTGTTTTCAACCATTTTAGGTGCTTTTTGCTATTTTCACGCTAAAAATTGACAAAACATGGTCACCAAAATCTTTCTTAGGGCACGAAGTGCCGAAAAACTGAGAACATACTTCAAAGGCTTAAATCGCTATAAACGCTGAAAACAGCGAAAACATTTTATTAGATTTTAGGATATTCAATAATTCTGTGGGGTCACCAACATTTCCAACATTTTGAGGAGTTCAAACCAAGCATGTACAGCATGGGAATTCTGGTGGAGGGGGTGTCAGGCCACAAATTTTTTAAAAAGTGCCTTTTTGGGCTGAAAAACGATGGGTGCATGTCAAAAACATTGTTTTTGACGTTTCAGACAATGCCCGTTCTTTCTAGAGCATGAAAACAGAAGAAAAGTTCAGAAAAAATTTTGAAAAAATTAAGTAAATTGAACAAAATATGGTCAAAAAATGTGTGTATGGCACGAAGCGCCGAAAATTTGAGCTTTTTGAGCCAAAAATGGACTAAAACGCGTAAAAAGGCACATTTTTTACAACTTTTACCAACTTTTACAAAAAATCGATTAATTCTAGGTGAGGGGGGTCGCAGCCATTTTGCGGGGGGGGTCAGTTATCTTTCTGGGGGGGTCAAAACTCCCAACCCCCCAATAACACGTCTGGTTCTAAGCCATACGAATAAATGTTATAGGGAGGTAGACGAGAATCAAAAGACTATAAACTGTTCTATTAGGTACGAAATTGCATTTATTCAAAAAATGGACTTACTTATTCCTCGTCTCTAACGTATGAGCCGATTTATCAACATCGGAGGAGGTCTTCCTAGTTATGTCCTCCAATTGCTGTCGGGCGGTCAAAGGTCTTCTGTGAGCTGCGATAGCGTTGTCCTGGACTCTGACCGTATTTTCTGCCGATTTTGTCGTCGGCATATTATGTGGAAGCTACAAAGTAATTAATAAAACATGAGGTTGAAAATGAGAATAGCAGGAATTAGCTTGTCGTAATACAGCATAATAAAGGTGATACAACATATGTACCTACACCGTGTGCAAGCATTAACAGCATTCATGTAACGGCTCGAAATAATGAGTGGGGCCCCCGGTCATTTTAGGGGTATTTATATATTATCATTTTATATTTATATATTATCATTTTACCGGTTTTTTTCCAAAGATCGGAAGAGGTTCGTGGCTTTGGGGGTGGGGGATGGGGACAACAAAATTTGAGTGAGGGTTGCCTCCTCCCCCGCGTTACCTGCATGATTAGCATATGTATGTATATGTTATGTGAGACGTAAACTGAACAGAATTTACACAAACCGCTCGCTTAAAATACACGATCTTAATAATCCACGTTAAGACACCCGAATATAACCTTAGGTAGCTTGCAAAGGGTTTTTAAAAGTTTTTATGACCTATTTATGCAGGTATGTATAATATTTTCTATTTTTGTGATTCATTAATCTTCCATACAATTAAAGCTAAAAATTCACTCAAAATTTTTTCTTGAACATCGTTGCACTTGCGTGGAATAATCCAGGGCCGCGCTTGAGGTTTTAGCGGCCTAAGGAATTTCGGTCCTATTCACGTACTACGTACGTTCAAGTTACAGCACGTAATTTTATCAAATTTTAAACATTCTTTTGCAAGCACCTCTTCGCACCATGAAAAATGTCTCTTGAAAGTCACCTGGCGTGCAAATTTCGTATAATTTGCTAAAAAAAGTCTTTGCGAGCGGAAAAAATGCCAAAAAATTGGCACGAGGCCAAAAAATTTCAGCTTTGAGAAATACCGATTCTTACATTTAAGGTTACCAGCCTTAATTGAGCCGCAAAAAACTCACCTCGTCTTCGGCGTCGGTCGACTCGTCGCCGTTGTCGTCGATCAAATCGCCGTCTTGTGCGTCGTCGCGTTCCATCGGCGTCAAGCTGTCGTCGCGTCGTTGTCGCTGCCGCCGCTCGCGCCGTCGCTGATGCGACGACGGCGCCACGACGGCGACGTTGCGTTGCTCGAAAACGCCGCCGGCGCCAGAACTGCGCGCCAACGGCGTCGCATCGCCACTCTGACCTGAAAAATTTAGAAAAAATTAAAAACAAAAATAAATAAATAAAATCTAGCCGATTAGGTTGACATCGCTCACTTCGTATATTATCTCAATCGGACACGCCCGTGGGGAGTTTGAGGGTCTAGACCTCCGGAGTGGAAAAATGGAAAATTTTTAGGGAAAAATGAGGCAAAATGAAGGCTAAAAAGGGATGAAAATCAAAAACCCCGAAATTGACCAGAATCTGTGTAATAACGTAGTTTTAACACTACTTTAGCGCTTACACCCGTTTTTGAGGTCATTTTGACCCAAAAAGCTCAATTCTTGACCCCTCAGACCGGCTCACCCACCCTAGATCGGCCATGCTGTGAATCTACGGTCTTACTCCGGCACACCTGAAATAGCGGGATATGGAAGATCCCCCAACCGAAATTGGTCGTCCCCGCATCCCCCCAAAGCCAAAAATTTTTCACCCCCGCCTCAACCGATTTTAAAAAAGAACCTTGCGTTTTTTGGAGGTCATTTATGTACACCCTAAAAATGGCCGCGGACCGCCCACCCAAAATTTTCAGCCGTTACATGAATGAATACGATCTACATTTTTCTTTACTTCCTCCAGAGCAAGGTCATTAGAATGATAGTGAAGAACGAATCGAATCGAATCGTTGATTATGGCGCCAGAATCGTAAAATATGCAGCTAGGGTTTCCTTTACAATTTTAACAACTTTAAAAACAGACGAGTAACGGCCCCAAATTCGGAGAGGAAGGTAGTCGGTCATTTTCACGAGAAGAGTGGCCTCGTATTTTCGGTCAAAACTAGCGAAAAGCATATAGAAATGGCCTAAAAATCAATTTTTTGCCAAAAGTGATGCGGTAAGAATTGTTGACTTGGAAGGGGGCAGACTGAAACTCAAAACGAATTAAAATATAGACTACAGTTGACCTCAACATAAAGTCACGTTATTTTAAATAAGAAATCCGATTAATGCTTTACATAACCCAAAAATTATCACTTCGCTCTGAACGTCACTCAGACATGCACAGCTTGGGAATTTTAGAGGAGGTGGGGTTAGATTTTAAAGCGGTTTTTTGGGCTCAAAAAGGTGGATACGCGTCAAAAATATCATTTGCGGCGTTTCTGACGATATTCCACTTTTAAGGAGCATAAAAACATAAAAAAATTTCGACAAAATAACAAAAAATTTGAATATATTGAACAAAATAGTCAAAAAATTAGCCTATGGCGCGAAGCGCTAAAAATTTGACACTTTTGCGCAAACAGGTAGCCAAAACGCTTTTAAAAAATCACCTTTCTTATGAATTTTTCGAAAAAAACTGAATTCTGAGGGAGGGGTGAAAAAATTTCTCGGGGGGGTGTGAAAACTTTTCTAGAGGGGAGAGAGTGAAAAATTTCTGGGGGCGGAGCGAGTGTGAAAACTTTTATGGAGGGGGAGGGTGAAAAAATTTATGGGGGAGTGTGAAAACTTTTCTGGAGGGCGAGGGGGTTAAATCCTCAAAAATAATAGGCGACGCCACTTTAAAAATTAAAAATGCTGACTCATCGAATTGGCGACTGCTGCGAGCGTCGCGTCAGCGTCGCTGGCGCCGTCGACGCGCGGACCGTCGCCGACGGCAGCATCCGACGCCACCGGCTTGGCGATCAGCGATCGCTCGAGCAGCATCGCGTCGATAGCGTCCTGTTGCTGGCGATTGACGCGACGGGCGCCGCTCAGCTGAAAACCGACCGCCGCGACCACCATCGATTGACTGAGAAACCGCGAATGACGATGCGGCGCGAGCGAAAACGCGCACGCCGGCGGCGACAAGTCTTCGTGAATTGACGCTAAACGTTCTGCGACCGACACAGAAAATATATAAAAAATAATAATTAAAACAAACAACGCCGTCCACCAATTCATATCAGGAATGCAAAGGACGGGTCTAGAGGGTCTAGCTATTGGACCCCAGAATGAAAAAAAGGCAATTTCTAAAGAAATAAATAAAGGCAAAACGAAGGCCAAAAAATGAGTGGGAATCAAAAATTTTTACACAAAAGTGCTTAAAATCTGACCAAAAACTAGGGTTTAACACATGCGTTACGCTATTTTTGCATTTACATCAATTATTGAGGTATTGCGACTCGGAAAAAACTGACATGATGAATGATGACCCCTCTGACAGACCGGCCACACTACGCATCTACGATCCGGATCAGATATGCATGTATGTACGTTTAGAATGGGAACCACTGTTTTTCCTTATTGTACGGGACAAAGATTTTGAGGCTCGTGCAAAGATTTTTGGAGTGATCTTTGTACATCTTTGTGCACGAAGTATAGGCGATTTCTGGTCGGTTTTCGATTAAACAAAGAACAAGTTTTTGTACAAAAAAACACTGCAGAACAGATGGAAACCCAGAAGTAAGTCCCAAATATTTATATTTTTTGGGCTAAAAACGATTTAAAAACGCCATTTTCCGATAATTCTGTCGATGTTCTGTCGATATCAACCCCATGATTTAATGATGGTTGAAACAGAGGCGGCTATGTGTTAGGCATCGAAAAGTCGCTAAAACGCCTAAAAATCATATCTTTGTATATAAGTTCGAAAAATTTATGATGCTGCGAAGGAAAGCTTATTTCGTGGAGTAAACCGGAAGAAACTGAACTGGCAAATTTTTCAATTCTAATTTACAATTAAAAATTTTGATTCGAATTTTAAGTTTAAGAGCAGTAAAAAAGTGCCAGGTCCACCGACCTCTGCATGAGAATGCTTCGTACTGTGGCAACATGGAGAGGCTCATTTTTTGGGCCGATTTCAGGCGCGTCACCGGCGTAACATTGTAAGGGAAGACATTTGGTTTTGGAGGCGTGACCAAGATTTGTTCCGTCCACGTCGCTTCGAGGCGGGGCCTTTTAAGGCGGTCTACTCTCAAATCTACCAATTCTCGACCGAATGGAAGCGTAAATGATTCGGCGGGCACGGCCTAAATAAGTTGATCGTTGTAATGGAAAAGAGGAGCAGTGTATGTGGAGAACTGAGAAGATATTACGTACAGTTCAACGCAGTGTTTTTTCTGTACTCGGCAAAGATTTTTCCCGATGTACAAAAACTTTTCAGGACCGTCTTTGTACATGAACAAAGACTTTTGGGATGACAAAAATTGCAAAAAAGGTCTGAATTTCGAAAAAATTTTCGGCGCTTCGCGCCGAAATGAGTAATTGTGTGTTCTATATATTTTTATAATAACAATTATTGCATTTTAAAAGGAAAACTGTCAGATTTTTCGGCGCTTTGCACCGTTACAAGACGATTCTGAGTGATTTTTGCCCTTAGAGACCCAGAAATTAGGTAAGATACACTACCAAAAGACGAACAACTCTGTTTTAAAGACACTAAAATCGCTACTGTACATATTACAGTACCCGAAAATTTGTGTGTACAAAATGTACAAAGATATTTGGGAAGACAAAAACTGTAAAAAGGTGCAAAATTCCCTAAAATTTTCGACGCTTCGCGCCGAAATGAGTAAATGTTTGTCTTAAATATCTTTAAAATGACAAAATTTGCATTTAGAATAGAAAAATGACAAATTTTTCGGCGCTTCGCGCCGTTTTGAGACAATTTTTAGTAATTTTGGCGTCAGAAACGCAGAAATCAGCTAAAATACACTACCAAAGATCGAAAACCCTGTTTTATCACACTAAAATCGCTACTGTGCTATATTATAGAACACAAAAATTTGCATGTACAAGATGTACAAAGACTTTGGGGACCATCTTTGTACATGTACAAACGGACCTTGTACAAAAAACACTGGTTCTTCGCACGAAGTTTGAACGATTAACATTACTTAAAGGTCTCTTAAGAATCGAGCTGCCCATGTTAACACAGGACATCGTCATATGTTTCAGCACCGCAATGCAAAACATACGACGATGTTCTGTGTTATAACACAGGTACTAATTCCTTAAGAGACCTTTGAGGAATGTTAATTGTTTAGATTTCGTGGCGAGAACTGCACACGCATAGGGTACTAATTGACCTTTATTACATACTTCTAAGAAATATAAGACGAGATAATAAGTGCATTGTAGATAAAATACTATAAATATTTGATGCTCGACTGATTTTTTTAATATGTAACTGGCCAGAAATGAATATAAAAAATTATGCAAATCGGAAGAACAGTTAAAATGAATGATGAAAGAGGAGAATGTTCAAAAGCTTAAAGAAACTTATACATGCTCATTGCTCATTCTAGTACCACAGTTTTTTTGTATTCGGCAAAGATTTTTCCCGATGTACAAAGACTTTTTCAGGACCGTCTTTGTACATGTACAAAGATTTTTGCGAAGAAAAAACTGTAAAAAGGTGTAAAATTCACAAACTTTTCGGCGCTTCGCGCCCAAATGAGTAATTGTCTTTCCTAAATATCTTTAAAATGGCAGCCTTTGCATTGAGAATGGAAAATGTTAAATTTTTCGGCGCTTCACGACGTTTTGAGAAAATTTTTAGTAATTTTTAGCGTCAGAAACCCAGAAATTAGCTAAAATACACTACCGAAGGTCGAAAAACCCTGTTTTACCACACTAAAATCGCTAATGTACCATATTATAGTACACAAAAATTGGCATGTACAACATGTACAATGGCTTTTGGGACAATCTTTGTACTTTGTACATGTACAAAGGGACCTTGTACAAAAAAACACTGTCTAGTACGTACGTACAGCTCAAGTAGATTAAACTAAAATTTACCAAACCATACGGAGTCAAGTGTCAAACAATAAATTTTTTATTTAAATTTTGAGCAATTTTTTAAACGTTTTCTGTTGCATAAAAAGCGGGCGAGTGAATATCAACTTTCAAATTCTTCACAAATACCTATCATCTTTCTTTAGAAAATTTGTGTAACATTCTAAGATATGCAGGTTGGAAGAGCTGCCCTAGGTTCCGTAATTTAAACCAATGGTTTATAGTTAAGAATCAATAAGTTGCAAGATACTAGGGATGCAGCGGATACCCGCACCCGCACCCGCACCCGCACCCGCTATTACCCGTTTCTTTTGGTACCCGCACCCGCACCCGCACCCGCTATTCCGAAATTTTTCTACCCGCACCCGCACCCGCACCCGCTATTACCCGTTTCTTTTTGGTACCCGCACCCGCACCCGCACCCGCTATTCCGAAATTTTTTCTACCCGCACCCGCACCCGCACCCGCTAAAAATATTATGATAAAACAGCGGGTGGCGGATAATAATAATGAGAATTTACGAAAAGACAAAACGATTCTGTGGCAGTGGCACGTTAATGAAAAAACCAAAATGTATAACAGTGTGTTCTAACGTACCAGTACAAATTGGAAAAGCGAACATCTACTTGTAATGAGTCATATTTTTAGGTACCCTCTGACTGCAGATACATGTTCAAGCTCTCTTATGGTTAATTCCAATTATGCGAATTATGCTTTTTAAAAAGAGAAGGGTCTAGGTGCCAGTCTTTACATGCATCAGTTCAACCACTCTAGCGTGCGTAGAGATATTATGCAGCAATGTATTGTACATTGCTTTTTTAAGACGAAGTAGGACGTTTTGGCACTGCCGTTTTGGCGCCATACTCGTTGTAATATTATTAATTATTTACATTTAATTTATGAATAAAGTATAATACAGATTCTGAGAGCTCATTTAATTCTCTACGTGATGGTACAAATTACTTTTAAAATATCTTTGACTTTAATGAGATAATTAAACGCATCTAAAAATACACTGGATTTTCTACAGTTTTTCAGTCGTACACAAATGAATACTCGTCGATTCTGAATATATAGTTTACTTAAAAATCGCTTCAAAATCAATGTACTTAGAATATTTTTTAAGTTGCTGGCGCGAAAACGTCGTAGACCCTTTTCAAGAAGAGAATGACAACAACAAGTGTCTAAACATTGTATTCTGCAAAGTGCAAATATATTACTCATATTGGTCAATGGTTCAATCATTGACAATTTACTTATCTTTAGTTTGCAAATTTAATTCATTGAGAGAGTAGTCTGCAAAGAAAAAGACAATCAGCTTGAAGATTAATATGAATTTTGCACACAGTAAATAACTGCATTAAGCGGAAAAAAATGGAGCATTTTTAGCCCTATTTATATTATGCTATATCTCACTGCTAAACCCGCCACCCGCCACCTCGTACCTGCTATTTTTAAGGTGCGACACCCGCACCAGCACCCGCACCCGCTAAAGCAAAATTTTGGTACCCGCACCCGCACCCGCACCCGCTATTCCAAAAAATGTGCACGCGCTGCATCCCTACAAGATACACAGTTTAGCCGTTGAGAACTTATATTACAATGCAGTGTAGTGAGTGGTATACTCGTACAATGTGCATAAATGTAAATACTGCTAGATTTCAATAAATGCAAATAAGTATAAAATTAACCGTACGCTCCTTATGTATTTAAAAACGATACGATCGGTAATACGATTAAAAGCTGAGAAATATAAAGCATTCTGATACATAATATAATTAAAAACATAAATTTTGGAAGGCGATATGAAAATTTATTACATTTATCTACCTTTACGTTGCATTAAGAATTTATCGAATGGAAATTGTACATTATGAACTGGATTCATTAAATGAATTATTCCGGATTAAATTATGTGTAACTTATTACTTTAAGCCAAGAATATAGCGATCCATCCAATTCAGCATCCAACGGCTGAGGCGGGTCGGTCAAAAGCGTACTATTAAATGGCACATTGGACGGACTATAAGACTTTGTACAAATCGCACGATTTTGGCACAAAGCCATACAATTTTCGTACAATAAACCACGCACCAACAATTGAAGCAATCGATCTTTGGATGACGAGTGGCAAGAGGGCGAATGAGCTTGCGTCGGAGACCTACTCAGCATGCATTTAAAGTTCGAAAACAAGTTGTTAAACTTTTAAATCATATTAAAAAGACAAAAGAGCGAACATCTTATAGAGTAACAACATATATGTATTTACCATCGAAAAGAAGAATTGGACGATCACAAAACCTGAGAATTAAATTTTTGGTAGGTACTTTTAAAAATGAGAAAGTCTTAGTTTCAAAACTCTGAAGTACCTATAATAAAAATTCAAAATAAAATAATGATAGATCAAGTACCGTTTATTAAATAAACATACGCAGGCATGTAGTCAGAATTTTATTTCGGGAGGGGGCAAAAGTTTAGGAAGTCAGATACCTTGCGAACCATTAGGAGGTAGTCAAAACGAAAAGCATTTTGTACATTTCTCAACAACCTCTGCACAATGTCGAAGAGAAATTTCACAAAAATATTTTGAACGTTTTTCAGTGTATTTCATACTTATACTTACACAAAAGATCATTCGCTTAAACTATTTGCGCAACGGAAAATTTTAAAGTTTCTTCACGTTTAACCCGAATTTGAATGGTTTTAAAGGACAAAAACTATACAAGAAACAGTTAATCCGGAGGCGCCGCAAAATTTGGCGTGTACTAGCTCAAAAGTACGCAGAATTAGTGATATCAACAGGCTGGAGGCTCTTCAGCGTAAATTTACTAAATACATAGTTGGATATCATAGCCCTCTTTCTTACGACGAACGCCTTAACCAACTCAACTTGTGTCGATTAGAATTACGTCGCCTTCATATTTGCTTATGTATGATGTATCAAATTATTAGTCAAAAATCTTGTCTTTCCATGGCAGATTTTTTTGTGCTTAATCAAAATACTACTCACTGCACAAATCGTTTCAAGCTAGTTGTTCCTCTTGTCCGTTCTAATTTACAAAAATTTGACTTTTCCTATAAGTATATCTCTGTTTGGAATCACCTACCTGATTTTGTAGTCTCTTCCCCTAACTTAAATATATTCAAATCTAGATTAATTGATGTCGACTTATCCAATTTTATTATAGGGCGGGCTTAAATCGTCATTTTCATGACTTGCTCATCACCTTTTGCTGTACGCTTTTATTCTTTTGACCGTACGTTTTATTACTCTTTTACATCCTTCGTAATTGTCGCGTTTCAGTAATAAATTATTCATTCAAAAAAACTTTCTTGGCGACCTCTCAAATGCACTTCAAGAAGTTTTTATTTCTTCCTTCTGGGGACCCTAGTGAGAAGCAAATTTTTTTGGTTTGCCCTCCTTGCCTACGGGCCTGAACATATGCATAAAGCGTATATTTACATATAAAAAGTATATTAGCTTTTGATTAGCCGACCATAAAAAATAATAAGCCATGAACGTATTGAACAAATCGCAAATATTGAATATCCGTCCGTTTGCCATGCATTTTCTAAATGCCGATGTAGTATTAATTCTACTTTCATTAAACGTTTGGAAAAATCGAAAATCAAACGAAATCGCTAAAGAAATGAAAATATTTTGGTACTACCAGGCCCGTATCCAGAATCCAGCCAAAGTTGGGGGCGAAACCAAGGTTAACTGACTGAAAGATCGGAAATTTCGTGGGGATGCTCATAAAAACCGCATTTTTCGACGTTTTTCAACATTATCTTTTCGTTAAACTCACAAAATTTGAACTTTTCGACAACAAATAGTTTCTCTTCTCTAAATCGGCTCTAAAAAGTATTGTTTTTGGTCGCGCTCTGGGCAAATTATAGAAAATACTTCGCATATGACGCAAAAGCGCCGAAAATTTGACGATTTTCGGGCAAACAGACGCAATTTTTTCAGTACATCATATTGCATGCCAAATTTTGTTTACGGCCCTTACCCCGCCCTCCCCTTATATGCGGCCTTGGGTACTACATGCATATATAACTAAGCAAATTTAATGACTCAAAATGAGGGAATGAATAATCTAGTATTTTTTGTCAAAAACGTCAAAAAGCACCTAAATGAGGATCGAAATCGCCACACATCGGGGAAATGCTAAATTTTGTAGTGGTAGGCTAAATTTTTAAGGAGAGCGATCGCCTTTTTTGGATATACATTATCTAAGCGGCCAGGTTCAGGGGTCATGATCACACCTGAACGTGGGGGGTTTGGGGTATGCACCCTCCGAGAAACCAAAATACCCCCCTTAGATGAGAACCAAAATACCCCCCCAGAATTCAATTTTTAAAATTTTTTGGTTTTTTACAATTTTTTGATGCCAATGGATAGTGCACGATGAGAAACGTCTGGAAATAGAGTTTTCTTCGCCATACCACCATTTTTAAGGCCATTTTTTGACCTTTGAAAAATCTTGCACCACCCAGAATTTTCTTGCTGCCTATGTATGGTCATGATTTCCCAAATATATAACAAGCTTACGTGTGTTCGGCGAGAAATTTACGGACGAGCGGGAAAATTTGATTAAAGCATTCGATCCGAGCTCCGCTCGGATTCCAACCGGCCAACTTTTCGTCGTCGGCCAATTTGGGCAAAGTGAGCAGGGCGCAGAGTCGATTGTAGTCGTCTTGATTCGGGCAAAGCGGCTGCAAACTTTGCAAACATTCGACCAACTCGTCGACGGTGAATTCGTTGTTGTTCAAGCAGCCGGGTTCGTTTTTTATGCATAGCAATTCGAAAAATTTGTGCTTTAGAATTAAGTACCTAAAACGCTTGAAATCGAATTCGGGTAAATTTTTTAGGGGTTCGACGAAATCGAGGGCCGTGTCCCAGCTGCCGTCGACGATTAATTGGCGTAAAAATAAAGCGTCGCTGGAGAATACTCCATTAATAATACCGGTTTCGCGTTCTAAAGCTATCTGAACGATTTATTATTGATTCAATTTTTGCAGAGAGGAGCAAACATATCTTAGAGTTACGGAGTGGTTTCACACTCATCCATAAATTTCTCACCCCACCCCCTTTTGCAAGTTTCCGAAAGATTCGTGGAAAACTAACTAATTTGAACGTATTTTAGCAACCAGTTTGCTTGAGTCCTAAATTTTAGGAACTTCGCGCCAGATACTCATTTTTGACTATATTTTTCAAATTTATCCGATTTTTTTTATTGTTTTCAAATCTTTCCTATGCTTTAATGCTCTAGGAAGATTGAGCATCGTCAGAAACGCCAAAATCCGATGTTTTTGACGCGTACTCACCATTTTTAAACCCCAAAAAGGCACTATAAAATTTCAACCCTTCCCCAGAATTCCCATAATGCGCATGTTTGGAGAGGAGCATACATGATCTTGAGTAAGAGTTTGGGGGTTTCATCTCCCAGAGAGGTCCCCAAAAATTTTTTCATCCCCACCCTTTCCCAAAAAAATGTACCATTTTGATCATTTATGCACGTAAGAAGGGAGTGAGAGGGGGTATTACCCCCAGCTAGAAAGTCCAAAAAATAGGTACCGTCGAGCAGTCTCAGACACAAATATAGTGTATTTTCAAGCGATTTTTCCGTAAAAATACCCGAAAATACAATTTAATGTGATGAAAATTCTCTATTTTACCTCTCCCTGACCCAAAAATCTCGATTTTACTCCTTCCTGGCCAATCTGGCCTTAAGCATTTATAGTTTTGAGCGTTTTTAGCTATATCTTTGCTCTAAAGCATATATACATCAGTATCGTATCATTAAACGTCTTTACTAGACGTGTGAATCAATAATTAAAATGATCAAAAATGTAATTAAAATCTGTATTAGCGTCTTTAAATTTTAATGCACTAAAATAAAATTCAAAAGTCACGAGACTTTCAAAATTAGGTGAAAAATAATTTTTAATTAATTTCTGTACATTTTATAATGTGTCCCACCCATAATCTTGAATTCGAACGCTAACTATTTTGGCAGACTTACAAATACTAAAAAAGGACAAAAACAGTTAAAAACGTTGTCTAACCGCAATAAATAATTCAGAAAGATTACACCAATTCGTCAATAATCATCGACTCGTGCAATCAAGGCTTAAAAGCAATGAATGAATAAAAAATGAATCAAATAGCGCATTTAGCACAGCACCGTAGGACACAAATACCTACTCAAACTGTATTTTAGCGAACCTAAATATGACTTGATTACTTGAGCTATATGTAATTCTCTAGATTCCAAAAATTCTAGCACCACTTTGATAACGTCAGTCTCGAGAAGACTAAGTGGGATTTTAGGCGCAGCTGGGGCTGTTGTAACAGCAGTGCCTGAAGAAGTCATCTTGCTAGTCCATTAGCTCACAACCTGAAGTCAAAGCGATAAGACAGAACTTAGATAAACGAGTCATCATATACGAGCAAAACTAAGCATAAAGCGCCACGTTTAATCTTACTCATTACTTAATTCACATTTATTTATTACTTTGTGTTTAATATTTACTTCATTACTTATTTTTTATTTTTACCACATTACCGACCTTTTTTCTAAAAGAGTCTTCTGATTAGGTACATATACGAATTATTGTAAAAGTGCTTATATCGAATACCTACCGTTCTAATTAAGAATTCCTTTGTAAAAATGTCAACGTAGATTCAGCTTTCGAGGAAGCAAAAGGCATTTTCAGCCTTAACAAGCAAGACGTCCTGATAATTAATGTCAATGCAAAACATGCTTTACTTTTCTCAAAGGCGATAGCGGAATAAAACGTTTTAGGCATTCAACAGGACAGTAACAGCAGTAATTATTTGCAGTCAACTGCAGGTAATATAGAATATAATGTAAAATTATATGCAGTCAAAAACCAGTGACCTAGACTGCAGGTAATATAGCACACAATGTAAAATTATATACAGTCAAAAACCAGCGGCCTAGACTGCAGGTAATGTAACACACAATGTAAAATTATATGCAATCAAAAACCAGCGGCCTAGACTGCAGGTAATATAGCACACAATGTAAAATTATATGCAGTCGAAAACCAGCGGCCTGGACTGCAGGTAATATAGCACACAATGTGATATTACATGCAGTCAGGTTGTATGCTTATTGATAAGGGAAGCAGGCGCTTCGCTCGTATTTCAGTCTGTAGTAGATGGTTTTAGGAGGCACTTTTATTTGAGATGGACTGGCAGATTTGCTTCCTCAATCCTTAGTAGGCAATGTTTTTTTGCGCTGCATGGGTAGCAGCCTCAATAGCTGCCCAGTCAACCATTAGCGCATGTTGATGAGCCAGCGTAAGCTCTGGGGCATATATACACATATTTGATCAATCCGGAATAAATTTATAACTGCACCATTACAGGGTGGTTCAAACAGAGCACGTAAGATCATATAAACAGACTAGCAATATCACTCACAGCCAATTAAGAAGATGAAGAATAATAATAAAATTTATTCGGTAAAAGTATTTAAAAAAGACACATAAAAAGTAAGTAAAAATGCATTGTCAATGTGAACATAATACACAATCTGCATAAAATAAAGTATGTGCATAAAGCAACAGATAATGCAATGGTACCAGGAGCGTAAGGCACAATACTCTTACGTATTGTTTATTAATTAATTAATTTTAATTAATCTTATGTCAAATCATGTCCAATAATTGACACAATGGTCGTTAAACCAGCTATAAATTACATTTAAACGCAAGAAAAGGGCAAAAATGGCTAAAAATAAAGTATGTAGACAGCATAGGCGTGTACCTTACTTTCCTGTTGATACATACATATTTTCGAAGCATTTTGTTTTCGCTACAATAAAGCAATTCCCTAGAATGAGGGCAAGAACAGCAACAGCTACTCAATATCTATCAAGCAGGACCAGAGTTTACGTTGGCCCATCAACATGCGCTAATGGTTGACTGGGCAGCTATTGAGGGTGCTGCTACCCATGCAGCGCAAAAACATATTCCCTAGGAAGTAAGCAAATCTGTCAGACCATCTCAGATAAAAGGGCCTTTTAAAATCATCTATCTACTACAGGTTGAAATGAGAGCGAAGCGCCAGCTTCCCATATCAATAAGCATTCAAGTTGTCTGCATATAATATCACATTGTGTGCTATATTACTTGCAGTATAGGCCGCTGGTTTTTGACTGCATATAATTTTTCGTTGTGTGCTATATTATCTGCAGTCTAGGCCGCTGGTTTTTGACTGCATATAATTTCAAATTGTGTGCTATATTACCTGCAGTCGACTGCAAATAATTACTGCCGACAGTAACTCATTATCCAAAGAGGAGTTAGGCCTACATAAGATTTCTGAAAGTAAGTTGTAAAAAACGAGATGGACTCAAGACAAGAAAATATTTCCGGAAGTAATACACGAAATTAGATTAAAATACGAATAAATGATAAAATAGCGACTGAGCAAAAGGACATAATAATAATATGATAATAATATTTATTAGCCAATTACTACCGCAGAAAATGCAATAAAAAATTACATGAAAGAAGGATTTAACGAAGGATAATGTCGAAAGAACGAAAGAAAGTTTACAGCATAGCTAGTGATGGCCGAGACGTACAGGCGGATCGCACTCACGTACGCCCCTTTAGGAAGTCATCTAAACAAAGTTTAGAAATCAAAATCAAATAAAATCAAAAAATCAAATCACGGAGTGTGAAACTAGGTAAGGTATGCCCCGACATTAAATAGGTATTTGAAATCAATGTTTATTAGCTCTTTTTTTACTACGTGATAGTGTAATTTGTGCCAAGTTCATCTTTATGACTCGCTTGTCGCCTTTTGCTTTAGGTTTTTACATTATTGCCGGTACGTTTTTTACTCTCTTGCATCCAGAGATGAAAAAAACCCAGATTTGAAAATTTCGAATTTTGGGTTTTTTGGGTTTTTTGGGTTTTTTTGGGTTTTTTTAGAAAAATTCTAGCTCGAGCTATAGATAGAATCTAGTGATCACGACTCAGTTGAGTTCAATATATCCACTCCTATAGAACTTAAGGAAAATCATAACACACGAAACCCCGACTTTTAAAGAGCTGATTATAACTCGATTATTCGTGATTTATCCATAATAAGCTGGCCTGATGTTTTTTCAAACTGTGTAAACATTGACGATTTTTATAAAGCTTTTCCTACTAATTTAACTGAAGCCATTGAATCCCATGTTCCTTTTAAGAAGCATCCCATTAAAAATAAAAAGTTCCCCAAAAATATTTTATGTCTTCAGCAGAAAAGTTAAAAATTTGGAGAAATCTTAGGGAAAATCCGAATTTGAAAAATCGATACAAAAACATCTGTAATGATGTGAATGATGCGGTAGCTTTATTTTGCTGTAAAGAGGAAGAAAATTTACTAAAAAATGGTTCTAATTTGAAAAAGTTCTACAGTTTTGTCAATACTCGGCTAAACTTGAGGCGCTTAATTCCCGATTTAGAGGTAAATGGTCAAATCGTATCCGACCAATCAATCAAGGCAGATGCTTTTAATACATTTTTTGGATCGGTTTTCACTTTAGACAATCATGAAATTCCAGATAATGTGAATCGCGTAAACGTAACAGATCGTCCGAAAGTTGCTTTTGAATATTCGGTAATTTCCTTGGCGTTGAATAAGCTAAGACCCACATATTCTGTTGATCCCGATGGGTTTTGCGCATACTTTATAAAACAAATTCGTGATGTTTTGATTGCTCCCCTGTCTACAATTTTTGAAGTCTCTTATAGAACTGGAAAACTTCCCAAGTCCTGGTTAGAAGCCTTGGTAACCCCAGTTTTTAAAAAAAAGGGACCCCATTCCGTAGAAAATTTTAAACCAATTTCACTCACGTGTATTTTTTGTAAAATTATGGAGTCAATAATAAATGATTGTATCATAAACTATTTTAATCGAAACAATTTGTTGAACCCACAGCAATTCGGTTTTATGAAAAACAAATCGTGTGATTCTCAATTACTAAAATGCAAAAATATTTGGACGAAGAATTTAGATAATCGGATTCCTACTGACATAGTTTATGTAGATTTTTGTAAAGCCTTCGGTTCTGTTGTTCATTCTAAACTGTTACGGAGAGTAGAATATTTGGGAATTTCTGGAGTTTTGCTAAACTGGATTCGATCATTTTTACCAGGCAGATCACAGAAGGTGAAAATTGACGGTCATATATCTAATTCATTGCCAGTAATAAGCGGTGTTCCTCAAGGAAGTGTTCTGGGTCCCACGTTATTTTCGATCTTTATAAACGATTTAGTAGATTCGATTAAAAATAGCAATATAATGCTGTTTGCTGATGATTTGAAAATTTTCAATAAATCTGAAAATTCCATCCTGTTACAGTCTGATCTTGATTCATTGCATTCTTGGGCCGAAAAATGGCAACTGAAAATTAGCTATGAAAAATGTGCAACGTTATATTTGGGTTACGGAAATCCGAAAGTGGGCTATAAGTTAGGTCTATCTGAGTTGAAAAATGCCGAAAATTGTATGAAGGACCTTGGTATTTACATATCTAATGATTTATCATCGGGCATTCATTGTACAAATATTGCGTCTAAAGCTGCTAGAGTCGCATTCTTAATACACAAGACATTCGTCTCAAAAAATACCGATTTGATGATCAGAGCTTTTGAAACATACGTTAGACTTATCCTTGAATACGGATCCGTTGTCTGGAATCCATACCAAATTGGAGATATTACACGACTTGAAAAAGTACAAAGAAAATTTACAAAAAAATTATTTTGGAATAAAACTTTATCGTATGATGAAAGATTGAATATCCTGAACTTAGAACGACTCAAAACCCGTCGTATCCACACTGATCTTGTCTTTGCCTTTAAAATTCTTAAGCACAAAATATATACATTTAATGAATTTTTTGAGATTGCACCTGATAGAGGTACTAGATACGTAAATAACATGAAACTGTTCATCAAACAATCACGTTTAGATTGTAGAGAACATGACTTTGCAAACAGGGTGGCTAAAATTTGGAACATTCTCCCGCAGAATACAGTTGACTGTAATAACCCAATAGCTTTTAGGAATATGATTTCGGAAATTGATTTTAGTGTTTATCTTAAGGGGCGTACGTAAGAGCATTGTGCCTTACGCTCCTGGTACCATTGCATTATCTGTTGCTTTATGCACATACTTTGTTTTATGCAGATTGTGTATTATGTTCATATTGACAATGCGTTTTTACCTACTTTTTATGTGTTTCTTTAATACTTTTACCAAATAAATTTTATTCTTCTTCAAACAGCTTCAAGACACAAAACAAAACAAGTAAACAACAACTTTATTCGGCTAATACACAAAATTCAACAACAAAATTGGTCATTCACAAGCACGATCCATGCCACATACCTATACATATGCATCTGTCTCTTGAATACAGTCAAATGTTTAAGAACAATATTAGAATATTAAGGTACTAGAGATCTGACTCTACTCTGTAGTAGCTAAGTAAAAAGAATGAAAAATCGGGCAGGAGTAGTATTTTTGGAAGTTCACCACTTCGCAAATTTTCACAAGTTTTGCTTGTCTGCTGTGTGAACAGAATGAAAAATTGGGCAGAACAATTTTTAAATGCATAATATTGAAATTTCTTCATAAATTCTGCTCTGCTTCAAGAGAAAAAAACAAAAAAATTTGCTATATTAGTAGAAAAATCCATGCCACATTGCCACATAGCCTTTAATGGGCGGCTTTTCTCATTTGAAAAGTATACACCATAGGAAAAACAGCAACAGGAAGGAGGATAGGATGAGAATGGATGGACACTTAACCTCGTGCATCGCATCACAAGCAATTGTAAAAGGAAAAACCATGATACAAAAAACTTGTTGAGTGCAAAAATCAGTGGACCAAATTTCTAGATGAGGGAATTCCTGTTGACATTGTCTACATTGACTTTTGTAAGGCTTTTGATACCGTGTCACACAAAAAACTGCTAATTAAGTTGGCATCTTATGGACTGAACAAACTTTATTTTAATTGGATCGAAAATTTCTTGACTAATAGATCCCAAGTCATTAAAATTAAAAATTCTTTATCTGATTCTATTCCTGTTACCAGTGGCGTGCCCGAGGGTAGTATACTAGGTCCCACACTTTTTTAATCTTCATTAACGACTTATGTGAAATGCGCCAAAACAGTAATTTTACTTTGTTTGCTGACGATATCAAAGTTTGGAATCTATCATCCAATTTCATGACACTTCAAGCTGACATAAATTATGTGCATGAGTGGGCCAATACATGGCAATTAAAAATATCAGTTAATAAATGTTTAGTTCTATATCTGGGTAGTTCAAACCCTAGGCATTCTTATCACATAAATGATTTCTATCTTTCTACTGACACACTTTGTGTAAAAGATTTGGGTGTTTTTCTGAATTCTAATTTATCGTCCAGATCTCATTGTGAATATATTGTGAAAAAAGGCATGCAGTTAAGCAATCTGATCTTGCGTAGTTTTATTTCTAAAGACAGATTATTACTTGTCAAGGCCTTCATTACTTACGTTCGACCAGTGCTTGAATATTGCTGTGTTTCGTGAAGTCCTTACCTGCTGTGTGATATCACCTCCATCGAACGGGTTCAAAGAAGGTTTACGAAACGAATTTTTAGTGATAAAAATTTGGCATATGCTGCTAGATTACACGAACTTGGTCTGGACACTCTTGAACTAAGACGCCTCCATAACGACCTAACATTAGCCTTTTCTATTATCAAATGTCAAGCTCTTCCTTTCAAGGATTTCTTCACAATTAATTTAAATTCCAATCGAGCAGCAAATTCTTGTAAACTTCTCGTCAATCATGTAAATAAAAATTGCAGAAAATTTGATTTTTGCAATCGAATAATTCCTATCTGGAACTCTCTACCTGAACAGATTATAAGTGCTCCAAATAGACACGTTTTTCTGACTAAACTTAAAGATTAAACCTTTCTAAATTTCTTAAAGGGGCGTAAGTAAGAGCAGTTTTTACTATTGCCTTTACGTTTACCCTGCTTCGTCATACTTAATTTGTTTTGTCTTTCATGTATTTTCATTTTCGTTCATTCGTCTTATCCATGTATGTTTATATTTTCTTTCGACTTAGCGAATAAATTGTTGTTGTTGTTGTTGTTGTAATACACAGTATTTAATTCCATTACAAATAAATTCTTAACCTGTGGATAAAAAACCCAAAAAACAACAACAACAACAACAATTTATTTGCTAAGTCGAAAGAAAATATTAACATACATGGATGAGACGAATGAACGAAAATGAAAATACATGAAAGACAAAACAAATTAAGTATGACGAAGCAGGGTAAACGTGAAGGCAATAGGGAAAACTGCTCTTACTTACGCCCCTTTAAGAAATTTAGAAAGGTTTAATCTTTTAAGTTTAGTCAGAAAAACGTGTCTATTTGGAGCACTTATAATCTGTTCAGGTAGAGAGTTCCAGATAGGAATTATTCGATTACAAAAATCAAATTTTCTGCAATTTTTATTTACATGATTGACGAGAAGTTTACAAGAATTTGCTGCTCGATTAGAATTTAAATTAATTGTGAAGAAATCCTTGAAAGGAAGAGCTTTACATTTGATAATAGAAAAGGCTAATGTTAGGTCGTTATAAGGGGTCTTAGCTCAAGAGTGTCCAGACCAAGTTCGTGTAATCTTTCAGCATATGTCAAATTTTTATCACTAAAAATTCGTTTCGTAAACCTTCTTTGAACCCGTTCGACGGAGGTGATATCACACAACAGGTAAGGACTCCACGAAACACAGCAATATTCAAGCACTGGTCGAACGTAAGTAATGAAAGCCTTAACAAGTAATAATCTATCTTTAGAAATAAAACTACGCAAGATCAGATTGCTTAACTGCATGCCTTTTTTCACAATATATTCACAATGAGATCTGGACGATAAATCAGAATTCAGAAAAACACCCAAATCTTTTACACAAAGTGTGTCAGTAGAAAGATAGAAATCATTTATGCGATAAGAATGCCTAGGGTTTGAACTAGGGATCGGACGAGGGTCTTTTTTTTCCCTCGGTCGAGGCCGAGGCCGAGGGAACTTTGAAATCCTTGCCTCGGCCGAGGCCGAGAGCCGAGGGACCGAGGGACCGAGGATTTGTAATACATATAATATGAGTATATGAGTACAACTAATATAGGACACATATGCTCCATGTGATGTGGGTACAGTAGCAATAGGATTGATTAGTTTAATATAAATCAAAGCTAACAAGCTATTATTTTAATTTGATTCGAAGGTAGGTATCACACATTCCCATGGGGGGTGAGGGGGTATTACCCCCACCTCGGGGTATGAGACTTGAATCACTGTCAGACGATTTTAAGCTATCAAACATTTTCTGCAATGATTTGGGTACAAAAGCAACAAATACATTGAATTTTTTTCTCGCTTCGCGCTGACTAATACACTTCTGTTTTGTTTACCCATAAAATACCTAGAATGAACTTAAAATGATCTGAAAAGCCAAAATTTTCGATGGATTCTTATATTTTTTACTCTCAAGAGTGACGGAACTAGTCAGAATGGGATAAAATGTAGTTAAAAATGCAGTTTTTCACATTAAAACATGTTATACAGGATGTTTTAGCCATTTTTCATATTTGACCTGCAAAAAAGGCTAGACTCTAAATTTAGTGGTCCTAAATTTTGGGATTTCACCCCTAAACTTTCGACCTTGGGAAACTATGGTATGTATGCAAATGACAAGCACAGAAGTGACAAATTGCTAATTGTCTTGATCATTCAGCTCGTTTTTGCTATCACTATTTTGTGTGTTCTACATATCTTTATAATGGCAGAAATTGTATTTCAAGAGGAAAAATGTCAATTTTCTGGCACTTTGCGCCGTTTTAAGATGATTCTTAGTAGAGGTGCACGCAGGTACCCGAATGGGTACCCGAGTAGCCGGGTACCCGGGTAGAAAATAATTTTACAACCAGGTACCCGAATCCCCTAATATAAAATGGAAAATTAGCACTGCAGTTATGCAATATGTGCTGAGAATTGAATTAGAAACCTAGAAACATATTGCTTCTAAAGTGCGACTGAATCACAAAGTAAATGTGATTTAATATAATCAACCGTAAAATGTTAAATAAGCGAGTCTGTTAATATTTCCTATTGTCACAATATATCGCGCATACGGTCTAGGCATATTCCATTATTCAGCTCTTTAGTTACATTATGTATGTTATTCGTGCCGAATTCTTCTTATTCTTTATTGTAAACAAAATTAAACATGAAATTATCTGTTAGCGACGCTTTTTTATAATGCATTCACTTCTGTGACCATTATATAAATTTAAACTGCAACTTTTATTCACATCGTGCGCATTTGAATTTTCTACCCATGCCCAACTTGGGCTTAAGAAATTAAGTAGGTTTTGCATGCATGGACACGGAAAACGCCTACATAATGTACCTACTTTAATCGGTGATGTCTCAACAGCCCCACCAGTCCCAACAGCCCCACCGTCCCAACAGCCCCACCAATAATCCCAACAGCCCCACCAATCCCAACAGCCCCACCAATCCCAACAGCCCCACCAATCCCAACAGCCCCACCAATCCCAACAGCCCCACCATTCCAACAGCCCCACTGTCCCAACAGCCCCACCAGTACTCCCAGCAGCCCCATCATTACTGCAATCGCTATTATACGAGAAATGCGTTTGACGAATGTACTTTTGAAACATAGAATTTATACGGGCTCCGTTTGATCAAGATATTTTTTGACTATTTTTCGACTTCGTATATTTCATCAAGACTATACTAGAGCGTGCAGGTTTACATTTTCAGAATAACTCTACCTGAGAAACTGGTAGACCCGCTAGAATTGAAGCTTCAGCATTTTTGCGCAATCCGTGATTTTGCCTCATTCGAGTCATCTTGCAAGATTAGATTCCTGCTCATTATTGCCTAGTCTAGACTGCCAGAAAAAATGAAAAACGTTCTAGTGAAAAAGGAAAGATAAGCGTTAAAATTGAATGAAAATCAAAACTTTCACGCTAATCTGCTTTAAAATAGCCAGAAAATGAGGATTAACGTAGTTTTTATGCTATTTTAACATTTATACTAGTTTTGAGGTCATTTTTGGCTCAAAACTCTCTCTTCAGACCGGTTGTGCTGTGCATCTATGATTATAACAGTGGGGCCGTTGGAACCAACATTGGCAGCGGACTAATTCTGTGGGTCTTGTGGGGTAAAGTGACCGAGAAATGTGCTTAAAATAGAATTCTGGGGGTCTACCATAATTTGAGGGGATTTCCAGGATTTCGGGTTGGGAGGGGGCTAAACTGTAAACATCCCTACCCCCACGCTTATGTGTGGTTGGGACAGTGTGACTGTTGGAACAGTTGGACTGCTGGAACGGTGGGACTGCTGGGATTGGTGGGGCTCTTGAGACTGGTGGGGCTCTTGGGACTGGTGGGACTGTTGGGATTATTGGTGGGGCTGTTGGGATTGGTGGGGCTGTTGGGATTATTGGTGAAGCTGTTGGGATGCTGGGGCTGTTGGGACTCGTGGGGCTGTTGGGACGAGTGGGGCTGTTGGGACTGGTGGGGCTGTTGAGACACAATCCTTTAATTAGCATATGCGTCTTGTCTCTGCCGTCTATAGGCTGGCATATTACAGCATTGACTTGGCATAACATTTGAGGCAATGGGTCTTTTGTAGCACATGCGTTTTTTGCTGTATTTGTGCTATTTCGGCATCACTCAAAAAATTCAAAATTAAAAAACCCTCGGTCCTCGGTCATTTTTCACCTGACCCTCGGCCGAGGCCGAGGGATCTCAAAAAAGACCGAGGATTACCGAGGCCGAGGCCGAGGCCGAGGCCTCGTCCGATCCCTAGTTTGAACTACCCAGATATAGAACTAGACATTTATTAACTGATATTTTTAATGGCCATGTATTGGCCCACTCATGCACATAATTTATGTCAGCTTGAAGTGTCATGAAATTGGATGATAGATTCCAAAGTTTGATGTCGTCAGCAAACAAAGTAAAATTACTGTTTTGGCGCATTTCACATAAGTCGTTAATGAAGATTTAAAAAATGTAGGACCTAGTATACTACCCTGGGGCATGCCACTGGTAACAGGAATAGAATCAGATAAAGAATTTTTAATTTTAACGACTTGGGATCTATTAGTCAAGAAATTTTCGATCCAATTAAAAGAAAGTTTGTTCAGTCCATAAGATGCCAACTATATAGCAGTTTTTTGTGTGACACGGTATCAGAAGCCTTACAAAAGTCAATGTAGACAATGTCAACAGGAATTCCCTCATCTAGAAATTTGGTCCACTGATTTTTGCACTCAACAAGTTGTAACGCACATGATCTATTTTTTCTAAAACCAAACTGTTTTTCACTTAGCAGATTTTGCTTCTCTAGATAAGAAATCAAGGACATGTTCATTACAGATTCCATTAATTTACAAGAAACACAACATAAGGAGATTGGACGATAATTATCAACTGATGACATATCCCCCTTTTTATGAACTGGGATCACAACAGCTTTTCGCCAAAAATCGGGTATCTTTCCACTTTGATAAGAAACGTTAAAGATGGTTTCTAAAGGTGAGAGCAACACTGTTTTCAACTTTTTAATAAAATATGCACACAAGCCATCGGGGCCAAGCGACAAAGTGGGCTTAAGCCTACTTATGGATTCAGAAATAGTCAGAACATCAAATTTTACAGAAAGAGGATGAGCATCACTTTTGACTCTGTTTGCGAAATGGGGAGAAACAAGATCGTCAATAACAAAATTACTCACAAAAAAAGTTGTAAGCATTAGCTTTTTCAAAATCATTATCTATCATCCTACCATCACACATTAATATTGAAGCTGACTTTATCTTTCTTAAACGGTCATTAACGAAAGAATAAACATTTTTTACATTTCGAGAATTTAAAAGCTTACGTTCCTCCCTCGTGAAAAGATCTTTCAAAGCAAATTTAATTTCTTTAGTAATCTTCTTATACTTGCTTAAAATAACAGGGCAACGACTCTTTTTATACTTTTCCCAAAGTTCCTTCTTAATTGCTTGCAATTTACGACACGACTTTGGCAATGATTTTTTATGCACAGTATGCTTAAAGGGAACGTATCGATGTATAGCCTCATTAATTATGTCAAGAAAAACAGCATAAAAATCGTTAATGCTAATGCAATGGGTAAAACAGAGGTGCCAATCAATAGAGGCTAAAAAAATCTCGATAGATGCATAGTCCGCTTTTCTAAAGTCATACTCAAGGGAAGTTTGGTTGGGTACTACAGATGCAGGTAAACTGAACTCAATGCTAGAATGATCACTATTAGAGAAAGGTTCAGTAGTTAATACATTGAAGACAAGATTGCTGGAAGTACACAAAATTAGATCAAGAATATTTTCATCTCTATTTGGGTCAAAAGATAATTGTATAAGACCAAGATTGACAAAACAATCATAAAATACTTGTGTCACAGGGTTTCTATAAGCAGAAATAATATTCAAATTCAAATCAGGCAAATTAAAATCACCTAGTAGGATACAATTTTGAGCATTTTCAACATAATGTTCAAATAATTTACTTAACTTATTAGCGATTTCTGGGTCATGTTGGGGTGGACGATAACACATTATGAATCTGACAGATTTTTTACACAAGTGAAAATCACAAACTAATACTTCAGGACACAAGAATTCTTCCACAATAGAAACATTGTTGATTTTTAGGGACTTCTGGAAAAAGAGTGCGACACCTCCTCCCCTATAGCCAATTCTGTCACATCTGTGAACAGAATAAATTGCATATGGACAAATAAGGCCATCAGAAATATGATCATGTAACCATGTCTCAGAGACGAACACTAAATCATAACGTTCTGAAGAAAGTAGAGCATGAAATTCAGATATCTTATTTAGCAAACTTCTAGCATTAAATAAAACACAGCTGATATTGATTTTCCTAAAATTGAGCTTTTTAACAGGAACAGTAGGGGCGTGAACTCCCTAAGGGCGAGGCAAAAGACGCTTAAACTGCTTCAACTCATAAGAATTACGATTGATGAACCAATTCATCTCGCCCGAATCCCGTTTTTCAGCCAATTCAGTGTTCAAATGGCGAAGGGTTTCGCGCTGTTGCCAAGTGCGATCAGGTCTAGCATAGACCTTCGATCGACGGCCTCGATCAGAAAATTTTGAAACGCAACGGATCAATTCGGCCTTTGATTGTTCGGAAATCACACTTTACCTCAAGGATCCGTGGCAAATCGCAACCGTCCTTCCTCGAGACGATGACAGGGCCCGACCGACGGATGCTGACGAGTTTTGTCGTGTCGAAACCGGTCTGTGAGGCAAAACGCTTGACATCATCGTCCAATTTCTCATCTTGATTGATCGGAGCGAAGTTTTCCAGGACGACAGTGGTCTTTTTCGACTCGGCTTCCATCGTATCACGAACAGCACTAATGACCATCTTGTTGAGATCCATCGGTGGATGGACATCGGCTAGATTGTTCGGAGCAGGATTTTTCGTGACCAGATCAGCCAGCTTGTCGAGACGACGTAACCGTAGATTCGAATGAAGCGAACCGTTTTTCCAAGCTGGTAAGCTTAGATTCGAGCGAAAACATGCGTTTCCCCATCGGCAATCAGATGGGGCAAAAATACAATTGATCCAAATCGGCCATAACGTTGAACTGAACGTCCGTCAAGCCAAGGCAACCAGCGTGGAACCACTTGTCGCAAAAATCGCAGCGAAGCGCCTTTGCGTCGTCGTCCACATGACCTCTGCACTTGCCGCACGACTCGAGATCGAATTTCGGATCACTAGCTCGTTTTTTTCGCCATTGAATGAATATCGTATCAGAGCGTTCCTCTAATGAGGGTCAAAATAAACCCAAAACCCAACGATTTCTTGCACCCAAAAACCCACAAAAAACTAAAAAAACCCAAGTTCAAAAAACCCAGCCTTGCCTACCCTGCTTGCATCCTTCATAATTGTCACGTTTTCAGAAATACATTATCTCAGATCAGTTCAGTAAAGGACCAGAAACAATTTTGTAGTCATGAAGAGGTGGAATAGAGCAATGATTAATTTGCAATTTGTTAAATGATGCTAGATTTCCAACAAAATTTGTAAATCCGTACAAATATAATGGATTTCCTATTTTTCGCCAAAGCCTAGCTCCTCCAAGCCAGGCACTACTTCTTGAGTACAGTAAGTGCATATTACTTGTAATTTTCGCACATTCGATACCTGCTGATTCGTTTGAATGCTTGTTCCAGTCGCGAAAAATTTGTATAATAGTCTATTTATACCCTGCTGCATTGAGTTTCGGGAAGCAAATGCTCTTACCTTACCCTCCGAATTTATTAGCGCTAGGTGTTTTTTATTCAATGCACAAAGTTTAGTAAACAAGTTAGGGGAGTTATATTATTTGTTAGATGGTGACAATTTTGACTTAATTTCCTGTTGTGAAACATGATTAAACGAAGTAATTCATGATAGCATTTTATGTCCTCAAAACAATTATCAATTTTTTCGCTCTGATCGAGTAAATAAACGAGGCGGCGGGGTCATTGTCTTTGTAAAATCACATTTTAGTGCTCGTTTTGTCAAAGTTCCTAACGAACTGAGTATATCTGACTCTTTAAAAATGGTGATATGGTGATAAAAACACCATTTTTCGACGTTTCTCATCAAGCACTATCCATTGGCATCAAAAAATTGCGAAAAAAGCGAAAAAATTTTCAAAAATTGAATTCTGGGGGGGGGGTATTTTGATTTCTGGGGGTATTTTGGTTTCTGGGGGTGCATACCCCCAAACCCCCCACGCCCAGGTGTGCTTACAGACCCTAGGGCTTCGATCCCATTGGTCCTAATATTGCTGACCGCTTCTGGTCGGGTGATCTCAGCAGCTACGCACTAAGCTCTAAGAATACCTACCTAAATCCCAGAATTGCCACAAGGTCAGTTGACCTATCTCAATCCGCTCAAGTTGATGAATTAGCTTCTTTTCTGGGTTCGAATCAATCAGTAATGTTTTTGGTTCGTAATGTACGTAGCACAATGACATTCGAAAACAACACCAATGAGCTCTAGACTGATCAATCATCATAAAAGATTAAATAATATTTTTGACCAATTTTGGGATTGAGAAAAGATTAAAGACTTTTGAACAAGATAATTAATCACACGAAATTTACCTATTCCTCCACCAATTATCAAGAAATCCTCGACAATGGGAAACACCGACCTCACCCGCGGTATAGAGAAACCCCTGGGTGGGTTTTATAATTTATTCTAACGCTATATACACGGCCAGGTGCCGGAAATCAAAATAACACGAAAAACGACTAAAACGTACTTGACGATAAAATCGTACGTCAACCAACTAAATGATGATCTCATAGGATCATTACAGTAAACGAAAGTTTACGTTAAAATAATATAATAAAGAATTACTTTTAACTCACAACAATGTTCTAAACTAAGATGAGCGGTAATGCATAAAACAATTACTATTATCATATGCTTAATTCTATGTTACCGGACAAGTATCTTATTGTTTTTTATATTGAAAATTTGGGAAAAGATGGGAAACTGAAGGCATAGCCCACAGTGCACTATCGCGCAATAGCTACTAATATTGGCTATGTTAATGGCTGCCACGAACTGCTAACACTAGTTCGCAAAACGTGTAACTCTCGTAGTTACACGTGTTCCGAATTTTTTCCCGGTGAGGAGAGGAGTGTAGATGGTCTATCTACACGCGTTTCGCATTAACTAGCGGAACGCTTTTGACCGTATCAAAATTGGTCAATACCTCGCCGAGTTGCGAATTCGGCGCTCTAGCCAAAAAGAGGCAAATCTATTGCCGTCGGACCGCCACTTCGACCTTAGGAAGCGCCGTGGCGATCTAGCCACTCAGCGCTCATTAATCCCACTTGCAAATCACGTACACACTGCGAGAGGTATGCAATGTGAACTATCGTGTGGATTTATTTATTTATTTATTTCCCTGTTTTCATATCATATAAAACATAGGCGACATGACCGCTAATCAGGTTAAGCCTGTGTTAAACCGGAAACATCAATATTGAATGTGTTCGCTATGTATCTATGCAAAATTTATTGTTAAAACGTCAAATTCTCTTTCATGTAAAATGATTGTCATAAGGGATTGAGCGTCGCATTTTGGAAGATTCGTGTAATATAGAAGTTTTCTGGGCCGTCGTTAGGCGTGTACAGTGGCGTTGGTGCTTTTTTATTTCCTGGCGTGTCTTCTTCGACTTTGTGGGCGCCATAGTCTAATTCATTTCGTTTGGTGTATATAAAGATAGAAAACTTAGCTTGATCCTACCCTAAGGTGCATTATACCGCAGGTAGAGGCTAGTTTATTTGGGACGGCCGGCTTTGAATTTGACGCCCCTTGATTAATTAATTATTCATCCTAAAATTCTAGGTGACTAACCATTTTACTTTTCATTTTATCGAAAAATTCTATCATCCATTTTTTGCTCTAAAAATCATAAAAATTACCACATAATTTTAATATAGGATGACTGCCCGGTTGAGAGCTCTATAATGTTGTATTCATAACCCAGTGTGCTCATGGAAACCGAAAAATTAATAGTTTTCGCCAAAAGTATTTTGCGAAAACAAGTTCTTAATTTCTTTCGCGATAATTATTATTTTGGTCCAAAAAAGGTCAAATGACCTAGGGCAAATTTCGAGCTTACTTAATTACTGCTGCGTTAGGTGTCTAGCGCGTAGCTTAAGTATTTTGAGGGTCAAGCGGTTGAATAAAGGCGAATCGCCGTAGCACCCTGACCAGCGCTAAGTGTAGCCAGGTACTTAAGTAAATCGCGTATGTACATATAGTTGGTTCTGTTTAGGTAGCTGTACGTGTGTTGGGTATCTCATCGGGCGGCATGCTGTCCGTTTAGATATCCGTACATACATCCAGTTACCCCACAAACTTACTATATTTACACTTTGACTGCAAAAACATGATGGCAAACGGAGTTAAATAGGACTAATATCGCTTCTTCGTTGCAATAAAGCGTCGACTTCGTGAAGCGATAGCACTGACAGATTCATTTCAGATAATATGCTTTCCGCAACATTCTCCGTTTGATTTTGTAATGCTGGCTTTAACAAGAGGCAACCAGCTACGTTCAACGAATAAATAGAAAGGCAGGCAATCAACCTTTGAAAATGAACACCTCGATCAACGAGACCCACGCTATGAAACAAACGCGGCAAAATTACAGCCATCTGCTCGTGTAACGCAAGGCCCATCTTTGAATCAACTCGAACTTCAAATAATGTTAAACACACAGCTCAGCCAAACATTCTATATAGAAACCTGCATAATGTACATTCCTATTAAGATAAATATCCGTATTTTGTCCTTAGTTAGTGTAAATAAACCATGAGAGCATCTATAAAGGTTCGAATTTCCGATTACTATATGCGAAGGTAATAGAAAATCTGAGGAGCAGCAGACACCCAAGGCTGTGGTTATGATCCACGGCTAGACCCACTGCACCACTAATAAAGTCTGTTACAAATAACTTCGTGCATAAATTTTAAAAAAATTTTTCGACAGCAAGCCAAGGGTTACGACGATAATTATAAATCAAATCAATGCTATAATCGCAATCTGTCAGCTTATTGTCGGAGGTAGTTTTAAAATTTATGACCGAACTTGTGCGAAACAAACTATAATCCCGCCCGATGGGCCAACTTTTTTATCTAACTAAGCCCATCACGTGCTATATAATAAACTGTTTTACTACAGTCTATCACAAAACTTTGAACATGGATCACAATTTTTAAGTCAATGTTAATCGTCTACAAAGGCAGTTTAAAATGAAGCAACAATCATGATATTGCGCGTAGCAATTGATAAAATTGAAGTTTTGATAAGTCAAATTGCTTTACTGTAGACCGCCAAGAAAATACTGTCCCACTCTCTGAAGTCAGAATACCCTCCAGAAAAAAAGCATACATACGTATGTAGGGCGGGCAGCATAGGTGGGCGGCACCAAAGTTCTGGGTGGGGGGGTGCAAGATTTTTCAAAGGTCGAAAAATGGCCTTTAAAATGGTGGTATTGCGAAAAAACACCATTTTTCAACGTTTCTCATCGAGCACTATCCATTGGCATCAAAAAAAATGCGAAAAAAGCAACAAAAAATTCTCGGGGGTTGCATCCCACGCCTAGGTGTAAGCGGGACTCGAATCTTCCACTTAAGCGCGTACTGAAATGGCTCACTTCAAATAAAACATTTTCCAGTAGGATCGTCTCAAAATTGCTAGCAAAGGCTTTCAACCAGTCCTGGAAGTTTTGCTGACTCAATAAATCTTTAATCTCCAATAATCTGGCCTGCAGTGGAACTAATACTGTAGCTATGGCGTTATCGTCAAATCGCTGGGATACAATATTCCTTCTGTACAATGCTAGTAAAGGTCGCATCTCGTCCATGACGGCTTCTTTAGCGTCGCTTTAATTTGAATATTTATTTAGAACATGAAGTGGTAGGAAAAGGACAATGAGATTGAAAGTTATTACTTAGAAATGTTTTGAAATAATTCGAAACTGTCGTGAAACGTTATCAGCCAAGGAGAGGATATTTTCATTCATACAAACCTATTTTATAACTTTGTAAAATGACTAAAATGAAAACTTTTGTTTTCTGAATACGCTTAGTGACTTTCATGATAATGGTCGAATTTTCGAGGGCCATTAACTATTTAGTATATACATAGTTATACATGTACACTGTACAGCATTTGAATCCTGGGGGTTCAAGCGGGCTAAAAATTTTAAAAAAAATTCGGCAAAGATTTTTCTCAATGTACAAAAACTTTTCGGGACCGACTTTGAATATGTACGTAGATTTTTTGGGAAACAAAAATTGTAAAAAGGTCTAGAATACCCAAAGTTCGCCGTTTTGAGACAATTTTCAGTAATTTGTGGCCTCAGAAACCCAGAAATTAGCTAAAATATACTACCAGAGGTCAAAAAACCCTGTTTTACCACACTAAAATCGCTACTGTACCATATTATAGTGTCCGAAAATTTGCATGTACAAAATGTACAAAGACTTTTGGGGCCATCTTTGAAAATGTGCGAGGGAACCTTGTACAAAAAACACTGGGTACATGTCATGAACACTATGTTTAGACGTTTCAGACAATGATCAATCTTTCAGGAACATATAAACATTTGAAAAATTCGAAAAAAATTTTTAAATCGAGATAATTGAACAAAACATAGTCAAGGAATGTGTATATGGCGCAAAGCTCTGAAAAGTTTAAGCTTTTGGGCCAAAAATGAGCTAAAAAGCTTAAAAGGGCACACTTTATAGAATTTTTACAAAAAATCGATAATTCTGGGGGCCACAGCCATTTTGCGGGGGGTCAGTAGCCATTCTGGGTGAGAGGGTCAAACCCCTCAAACCTACCCCCAGAACACGTATGCACATAGCGCAACTGCCTGCATATTTGTATATATGTAATGCAAAAAAGTTCTATCGTCCGGCTAGTAGTCCGTACAGAGCTACATCGAATCTCAAAAAATTGATACAAATGACTTGCTCATTCTTCTGGGCCCCGTGATAACGTATACACTATTTAATTACAGAATTCCAATGGAAACAAAGTTCAATATCAAAACGTTGCATGTATCTTTATTACTCAGCTTAAAAATTACGAGGTTTGGAAGCATGAGCGAAAATAGCGCGTCAATAATCTTCTAATTTAACTTATAAATAATAAATATGGCATACATTTTCGAGAAAAAGCGATTAAGCTTCAACAAAAAAGAATAGAGTCAATTTTTAGTAGAAGAATACATTCCGTTTTGCACATGATTGCTAACAATATCTTGAGTTGAATTGTATGTCGTATTAAATGACACGAAAGTGCGTTTTCAATACAGGGGTCAGAGTCACACATGGTCGTCCATATATACACGGTATGACCGATCTGGGGGCAGCCGGTCTTGGGGGGGATTAAAATTTAGCTTTTTTGGGCCAAAATGACCTCAAAAACGGTATAAGCAAATTGCCTTAGAAGTACGTTAATTCAGTTTTTTTTGTCAATTTAAAGCACTAAATTTTTACATTTTCATTCATTTTTGACCTTTATTTTTGCCTCAATTTCTCCAGAAAATTTTTCATTTTTCGATTCTAAGTGGTCTAGAGACCCCCAAATGCCCCCCAGTGCATGTCTGACCATGCCCCATTCAATCCACTTGCAAAGAGCATTTAGTTTGCTAGAACGAACTACGTAACCGTAGCTTATAAGCGTATCTTTACAAAATGTACAAACAGCAAGTATGCCTATAGATGAGTTCAGCAAGCAAAAACGAGCTGCAGTAGAACAGAAATTTTAAGTTTTGACGTACAAAACGCATGTCATTATACATAAAAAACGATTTCTATGTATAATGAGATATACCGGTCCTGAAAACATTTAATCTAATACCGAATTTCTTTCCAGTTTTTAGATGTCACTTTCCGAAATTTTTGATCAAAACAATGCTGATTTTTTCAACATTTGAAAATAAAAATCGGTTTTTCCAAATATTGGAATGCTACTTAAGCCGCTGATCACTTACAAATTTAAATTCTTACATTTACGATCCGCAGTATGAACAAAATAACATTGTTTATAATATAAATGTAACAAAGTTGCACACAAGGCTATTTCCTAAGAGAAGGGACCGATTTCAGCTTTATTCCATGGACAACGGTGAGTTACCCAAATGAAATGCATTTTCAAAAGTTTTAAATAAACTAGAGGCCAACATTTTTCAAACCCTTCTTGGCACAGTATGGTAAACTGAATCAATTAAAGGAGCAGCCATAAGTGGTGGAAAATTATCTGAATTTTCCTTAAAGATGAACAAACGGTCTTCTATTTTCGCTTAAAAATTCATTGGACAATACAGGCCATAAAGAGTCTTTATTCAAAACTTCGTTAAGAATCGTTGAGAATATACTTTTCAGTGCCGCTTTCTATCCAAAATTCTCACCCACTGAATTTCCATTTATTTTGTAAAAAAATCAATTGTTTGTTAGAAAACAAAAGAAATAGATATTGTCATACATAAAATGGGCAGGGCAAAATTCTGAGTCTTAGAGTCCAAAAAATCTCAATGTTTAAATAAGCCACAAATTGACTGTAAAGGCGAAAAATGCTATCTTCAACGTTGCTCACTACGCTCTATTGACATAAAAAATCGCAGAAAAAGGGAAAAAATGTAAAAAATGGCTTTCTGGAATTTCCGGCGGAGGGTTTAGCTTCAACAGCTTAAAACCTCCTTCACGCGCCCTACTTTCAATTGTATGTATATACCGCGCCTTTTCAGCACTGCAACAATGACTAGAATCGTTCTTTGCGCTAACTTGAGCATTTGGCATCTGAAGTGTTCAAACAACTTGATCAACTGGTCGAAAATGCCAGGTTCAAGTTCCACGAAAAATGGTGATTCTTGCCACTCCATCAGCACCAGTTTTTCACCGGATATACATATTACGGGCAAAATTTCATTTGGCTAGTAACGACTTCATTATTTTTAATTTATGAATACATATTAATTTTCTCACTTAAGCATTAGACAAACAAAAAATTGTAATAAAATTGAAATTCGAAGAAAAATATAAGTTAAATAGTGTATTATAAGTTTAAGTGTAGCTCAATCAAGATTGGCTTGTGCAGTAGTTGATTCTTTAATCAAATCGAAATTTGGTTTTTAGTAGAGATGTGCCGGGGCCGCTCTTTTTGCCAGGGCCGGGGCCGGGGCCTGGCCGGGGCCTGTACAAAACATATACCCTATACTTACTAAGGTATACCAAGCATCCACATTATTTCTATACTGACCTAACATCTTAGTATTACTATTGTAAGCAATTACATATTGCTTCAATGAATTAAAGACTTAAAAATAAGCAGATAAAAGAGAAATGAACAAAAAAATAATAAATAATTGTGAATATAGCTGTTAGGCATAGAAAACAATAAGCTAAGCTGAACAGAATATGACTTTTCTATAGTATTTATGCTGATTCGATGAAAGAAATAGACGAGCAAAACAGTACAATACAAAAGATTACGATTACATTGCACGAGAAATAAGTAACCCACAGATTAACTGCACGCTTGAAAAACTTATCTCTAGAATATCAACAAAATCATAGGGGCGAAAAATGCTTGTACGACGAAAAATCATTTACCAAGATTAGGGAACATGCTTAATCAAATTAAAATAATATTCAAAAAATTAATTGAAAACCACACAAAAATGAAGACATTTGCTCCATTATTTGGCGCACAGCGCCCGAAATTAGTGAAAAATCGCATATATTAAAGCAAACGAATTCTATCTGGATGATAAAATAAGTTGCCGTACCCTAGCATTTTTTAAGGTACATAAGTAAAGTACATTCATCGATTTATAAAACAATTTTACAGACACTGGTGAAAGTCCCTTGCATTTTAAACTTTATTGTCGAAGAATTATCAGTCAAACGTGCTTATTTTTGCAATAAAAATTGTTAATTGAGCTAAGCTATTCAGGAATGTATCGAATTGTTTCAATGCTCACTCAAATCTTGATTATTAGATTACCTGAAGCGAAACACAACAGTAGCCTAAGCTTAATTTTAACGAAATTTAGCTTATTTTTGCGAATAAATAAATATTATGTTGCGTAATTCGGCAAAAAAGATTAATTTTGTTCGATTTTCATTAATTTTTCATCGTTTTTACAGGCCCCGGCCCCGGCGCCGGGGCCAGCCTAACCCGGCCCGAGGCCGGGGCCTGGCACATCTCTAGTTTTTAGTGCATTAGTTAAATATTCAACTAGTAAGAAACAAACATGAAAATAGCCACAAAAACTTTTTGAGGTTAAATTATTTGAGTTTATCATTTCACATTTTCAAAAGCCTCTGAAAACAAACATGGGATATATTAGTAATGCAAAAGACCTAGAACTTCATTTACAAAGTTTTAACAAGCTTTTTCTGAATAATTTGCAGGAAAATGTTTTGCATAAAAAGTATTTTAAAATTCTAGCTGCGTTTTACGGTCTTCTGCTCACGAAATGGAAAAATAAAAATGGATTTGATGATATTAAGTTCATAACTACTCTGTAATACTCATCCTTCTTGCCTACAGATGGTAGAAATAGAAGAACGTTTCACTCTATTTGTTGATGTTTTTAATTTTAATTTACTTCATTTATTAGTGTCCACGTTTCTTGCTGTTAATTGATGTTTTCAATAAGATGTTTCGTTAAATTTCATTTTAAAGCTCGAAGACTTGTTCTGAAGTTCTGTCAAAATGCTTCATTATGCTAATCAGAAGATTTTATTAACAAAATGCTACCTTTTTGCGCCTTTATTCATTAAATTGGTGATAAATGAGCTTCAATTATTCTTTTTACACTAATTTTTTCTCTTTTATCTAGCACCGGCACCGGCGGCGAGTACCAGCCTAGCACCGGCCCCGTGCCGGTGCTTAGCACCGGCGCCAGTGCCGGTGCTGGTGCTGGTGCCCAGGACATCACTAATATATATATATATATATATATATATATATATATATATATATATATATATATATATATATATATATATATATATATATATATATATATATATATATATATATATATATATATAGATGCTTAGGTCAACGTAAATTCGGTATCTACATGTTATTCTGCATTCAGCTGTTGAATCTTAAAATACTCAGGTCGAGAATAGGCTATTTAACGAAGCCAATAGCTTTTGTAATATTGATCATAGACGGATAAAATTTCTTTTCAGCGCTTACTTTCAACATGTTATAAGTACTGAGCGAAAAAATCCGCTCTTCTGAAGTTTATTTTTTAGTATTCTGAAAGTACCATATTCTTAAGTTACTCCGGTTTACTTATGTTACTTCAAAGTGTCCGGCCGGACACCTTAAAGTGTCCGGCCGGACACCTTAAAGTGTCCGGGTTTACCTTAAAGTGTCCGGGCCACAATAACGTGCTTGAAAGCAAGAAAAAATGTATTCAAACATTGGGATAGAGTGATCATCATACATAGACGTAAAAGGATAGGGTTTGAACCATACATGGGCAGCAAGCAAATTCTGGGGGGTCCAAGATTTTTTGAAGGTCAAAAAATGGCCTTAAAAATGGTGATATGGCGATAAAAACACCATTTTTCGACGTTTCTCATCAAGCACTATCCATTGGCATCAAAAAATTGCGAAAAAAAAAAGAAAAAAATTTTCAAAAATTGATTTCTGGGGGGGTCTTTTGATTTCTGGGGGGGTCTTTTGGTTTCTGGGGGGTCCAGACCCCCCAGATCCCCCCACGCCCATGTGTGGTTTGAACCCCCAAAATCCAAAGTCTCTCCAAATTGGTAGATCTGTAGAATTGAATAACAGCGTTTTTTGCAGTTATGCTCCATCTGACTGCCAGAATTTGGCCCACTGCCCATGTAAAGTAGCAGGCATTTAACAGCCCAAACTGTTGGGTGGGGTGGGGGTTCGCCGACCATTAGGGGGAGTTTTGCACAAAATCGGGGAGAGGGGAATAAACAATTTGTTTATCTATATTTATATTTTTACATTTACGACTTCGGTTATGGGAATCTCCACCCTCTTGTTACATATATGATGGTAGCATAGGCAATATATAAAATGAAGTCTTAGCTTGTCTTTTTAGAATCGTGAGTGAATGGAACCGTGTGCAGGTAAAATTCACAACATTCATCACTGAAATTCGTAAATATCGTCGATTTTTCCTCATGAAAGTTATTTTTAAAATCGATTTTATCTCCAAGTTCGCTAAACAATGTCACTGATGATGCAACGAATTCTTCGTAATGCATCGGCTTGCTTGTATTTATGTACCTCAATACATTGTACAGGAATTTTTGGCGAATATGTGTACCGAACCAAATTCAGCAAATGATACACCTTTCGGTAGACCTCGATGAGACGATCATTTAAAAAAAATTTTGCGTGGGTCTCATTCCAGTCAAGAGTTACAGCCATTTGAAGTGTCAATCTCTATACATCGACCTAAGCATCTATACATCGACCTAAGCATCTATACAATGACCTGAGCGGGAGCGACCTCGACCTAAGCAGCTTAAAACACCTTTTCAGATATACTAAGCCTAAGCCTAAGTATATTAGAAGCAAAAACTTAGATTTTCCTATATCTTATCAAGTTGGTAATATGAAATCTTTAAACGACAGTAACTCCATCAATAATGCCGACCCACTTCTAATTTTTTTTACTTAAATCAGCTCCAGAATCTCTATCGATTGATGTACTGCTTGCAACTTACGTTTTTTTCGATTTTCCGATGTTTTTTCATATAGTCCCCCCTTGATAATCTGATATCTTTAAACGACAGTAAATCCATCAATAATGCCGACCCACTCAAATTTTTTTTTACTGAAATCAGCTCCAGAAACTCTATCGATTGATGTACTGCTTGCAACTTTTCGTTTGGTACACATATTCGCCAGTTTAGCCCATTGTACAAGGTACGCATATATGTATATACATGCCTATTAGCGAGTGATATGCGTGGGCGTATATGCGTACGTATATTCAGCGTAACCCAGACACTTTAAGGCAGAGCCGGACACTTTAAGGTACCTTAAAATGTCCGACCGGACACTTTAAGGTACCTTAAAGTGTCCGGCCGGACACTTTAAGGCACGGACACTTTAAGGCACGGACACTTTAAGGCACGGACACTTTAAGGTGCGACACCGGCAGAGCACCGTTTTTTTCCACTTTTTGGTCTATTTGTCAACCAAAATTTTGGGAAATGGAAAAAATTTTTGGGCTTGGTTGACATTTGTGGAAAATTTTTGTAATGTTAAAAATGCGTTTTAGAGAGTTAAAACTTCAAAAATTTTCGGCGCTTCGCGCCGAATTGATTTAATTCTTACTTATTATTAATCCTTAAGCCGCGCCGCGCCAATTGCAGCATTTTTATCGACAATCTGGTCTAGAATTTCACTACGATTGAAAATCCCTATCTTCTGCACGGATTCAGTTAGTTTTTGTAATGCAAAAATGCGTTTTAGAGAAGTGAAACTACAAAAATTTTCGGCGCTTAGCGCCGAATTGATTTCATTCTTTTTTGTTATTAATCTTTAAGCCGGGCCGCGTCAACTGCAGCATTTTTATCGACAATTTGATCTAGAACTTTACTACGATTGAAAATCCTTATCTTCTGCACGGATTCAGTTAGTTTTTGTAATGCAAAAATGCGTTTTAGAGAAGTGAAACTACAAAAATTTTCGCGCTCGCGCCAATTGATTTAATTCTTACTTGTTAGTGATGTTTAAGCCGCGCGGCGCCGATTGCAGCATTTTTATCGATAATGTGGTCCTGGAACTCCACTACGATTGAAAATCCTTACCTTCTGCACAGTTTTTGTAATGCAAAAATGATTTAGAGAGCTAAAATTTCAAAATTTTCTGGCGCTCCGCGCCATTTGATAAATTATAGTTTTAATTGTCAAAAACGACTTCAGAATTGGCTAAAATGCTTTACTGAAGGAAGGAAATTCAAGTTTCAACATAAATAACGTATACTGATCGTGATATTTCTTGTAGAGCGCGAAATTTTTATACAAAAAGTGCATCAAACACCGCTATTGCATGTGTACATAAAATTTTCTACTTAAAAAACACTGATTTTTCAACACAGGAGCTCTATTTTAAACGTTTTTAGACCTCTCAAAAAACGTGGAAAAAAGTCGAAAAAAGTGGAAAAAAATTTTGGGTTCGGTCTATAATGTCAACCAAATCGCTGGGGGAAAAACGGTGCGGCAGAGACGCAACGCAGCAAAAGGCCCACCCAAAGTGACCCTAGAATCACAGTAACAATTTTTAAAATAAAAAGGCGGACTCCTGCAATGCTTCCATGTACCTATTTTTATTTCAAAGAAGTGATTTATTAAAAAATTATGCGTTCATAAATCTTTTAAAGCTTCTAGAACTCTTACTTCGTATAAATTGTCGGTTGTGTTCCGCAAAAAAAGAAAGTGAGTCACGAACCACAAGCGCACAAAGTGCTATAGCATACGGAAAGCGAGGCGGCTCATTTGAAATATTTCAGTGATGTCAAATATTATGCATGATATCACTGAAATATTTCAAATGACCGCTCGCTAACACCATAAAAATTCAAAACACTATCACAGACAAAAATCAAAAATATGACCCTTGTGGTATGAAAAAAACGTGTTTTTTAGTCACTTATCAGTGCTCAATAACACTCAAATATTTCAAATTCAGGTCAAGACTTATCAATCATCACAATCAAATTTATGAACCCAGTGGTTTGAATTTTTTGAAAAGATTACTCCATTTTGATATTCTTAATAGGGATCATTGAAAGAATTTTTCAGAAAGACATTAAGATCACTGTAATTTTTCAAAAAAAAAGTTGAGATCACTGTAACTTTTCAAAAACACTTTGAGATCACTGTAATATTTCAAAAACGAGATCACTCACTTTTTTCAAAAACACGTCGAGATCACTGTAATTTTTCAAAAAAAAAGTTGAGATCACTGTAATATTTCAAAACCGAGATCACTCACTTTTTTCAAAAACACGTTGAGATCACTGTAGTTTTTCAAAAAAAAGTTGAGATCACTGTAATTTTTCAAAAACACGTTGAGATCACTGTAATTTTTCAAAAAAAAGTTGAGATCACTGTAATTTTTCAAAAGCACGTTGAGTCACTGTAATTTTTCAAAAAAAGTTGAGATCACTGTAATTTTTCAAAAACACGTTGAGATCACTGTAAATTTTCAAAAAAAAGTTGAGATCACTGTAATTTTTCAAAAACACGTTGAGATCACTGTAATTTTTCAAAAAAAGTTGAGATCACTGTAATTTTTCAAAAGCACGTTGAGATCACTGTAATTTTTCAAAAACACATTGAGATCACTGTAATTTTTCAAAAAAAGTTGAGATCACTGTAATTTTTCAAAAACACGTTGAGATCACTGTAAATTTTCAAAAAAAGTTGAGATCACTGTAATTTTTCAAAAACACGTTGAGATCACTGTAATTTTTCAAAAAAAGTTGAGATCACTGTAATTTTTCAAAAACACGTTGAGATCACTGTAATTTTTCAAAAAAAAGTTAAGATCACTGTAATTTTTCAAAAACACTTTGAGATCACTGTAATTTTTCAAAAACACGTTGAGATCACTTTAATTTTTCAAAAAAGGATATCAATTACTTTTTTCAAAACACAATTTGAGATTAACGTTTTTTTTCAAATGCAAACAAGATCAACGTCGGAAATCAAAGGTCTTTGAAGCGAAAGTTTGTCATAAGAGCGGACTTATTACTGTAGAGAAGAAGAAAAGTACATATGACGCAATGCAACGCACGGGGCGCAGAACAGGAAAAACTGTCGATGAAGCGATGTGCCTGGTTTGGTTTAAAGTTAAAACCACGCCTAGGAATAGGGGAGATCGCCCAGACTTTTCATAGCCCAAAATTTTGGGAGGGGTTCGGCATTACTGGGAGGGGGAAGTGGGCTTCAACTTTTGGCTGAAAAATTGCTAAAATGCTCTAAGAACCAAGTCTTAGCTTAAAAAAGTCCTAGACTTCGAGAATTTTCTCTTCGGGGGACCCTGGTTCGAAATAAAAATTTTTTTATTTTGGGGGAAGCGCTCTACGGCTGGTTACACATCTGCGGCCATTGGATTCTCACCATATTTAATGCATCTGAGTTTCATGATTTACAAAGTGTACAGCTCTAGTTGTCGTAAAACTTCTTTAATTCATCCTTTGGTTTCCTTATGGTTTGAAAAATTTGTGTCGTGCTTCTCCACTGCAAAACAATATCCTGATTACGGGCCCGCGTCTATCGTCGAACAGTCGATAATGCTTATGTAGCTATTCACTGGCGTAGCCAGTGGGGGGAAGGGGGAATTCCCCCCTGGGGAAAATTTTTAAATTTTCAAAAAGTGAGCAATATGGTTGCGTGATGCTGTTTTGCGATGAAAAATCAAAAAATTCGGTGCTTCGCGCCAGTTTATTCTATTATTTGGCAGTTTCTACCGTTTTATTGGTGATAAATCAAAAAATTAGTGCTTTGCGCGCATAAGAAGCATCTTTTCCGTCAAAAACACGAAAAATTTTTTGAGAAAATTTAATTTTTTAATGGCTTAAATGGTGCAGGATGATGTGAAAAGCCCATAAAACACGTTATTTAACGGCCCCGCGCCCTTTTACGCGTTCTTTTAGACAAAAAAATTTTTTTGGAATTTCCCCTCCCTGGCGAAAATCCTGGCTACGCCTATGTAGCTATTGCCAATGAACTAAGCCTAAGCCTAAGGATAATACGTAAAACAGCTTATTTAACAACTTAAGTTACTATTATTTAGAAGTGTCAAGTTTGCTCCATTTCCCTGGTGAAGATGGTATATATGAATGAAAACGTTGGACTTGACATGACGCTGTTAGTAAAAAATTGCCCAATTGAAAAACTTTTACGGAAACATGCAGAAACTTGCATCTGATTACCTAAGTCTTAGGCTTATACTTTTAATGTGCATGAGTGACTGAAATATTGTTGCTAGTCTGTTTAAATTATGCCGTAGTCACACTTGTAATGTCTAAATATTTTGGTTTGGGTTACCCGGCCAATTGAGGGGGGTGGTTAATGAACTTCAATTTTTGGTCAAAAACGGCCGAAAAATTCGATGTAATTTAAAAATCTGGGGCGGGGGTCAAAAATTTTCTGGCTGTTGGGAATGGGGAGGGGACGACCGACTTGGGGTATCCCCCATCCCCTCTCTAACATGTATAGCCTCAGTACCTTGATGTGTCGATCGAAATTTTCACTCCATTTACTGACATGCTACTTTGAGGCTTTTCAAGAAAGAATGGTTATCACAATGAATAGGTAACAATACTTTTACTGCATCGTGGCTAATGGCGATCTAATATAGTTCTGAATTTTATTAACTCAAATAATGGATAGGCCCGAAGTATTTTTATGTAAATTTAACTCAAAAAGGCGCCCAAAATTGATCAATTTCTGTATTTTCAGCGTTAAAAGTGATCTAATGCAGTCAATGGAATAAGAAAGCTTATAAAATGCGATTTTATCATTAACAAACGTTTGATGGGCTATTTTGGGATCTAGTATACAATTTACCCACCAACGTTTTTTGGCCGATCCATAATGTATTGTAATGTGTCATGTGTAATGTATAATGTGTAATATGAACACTTTACACATTACACATTACACACTACACACATGACACATTACGCAATACACATTACACATAACACATTACATATTACACACTACACAAAAAACGTTGGTGGGTAAATTGTATACTAGATCCCTATTTTGATCATTTTGGACGCTTATACAGCAAAAAAATCGTGAAGATTAAATTTACTATTTTGGATTTTTGGGATTTAACCCTACCCCAACCCGACCCTGACCTTGTGCACGTATGGTCAGACATGTAACGGCTCGAAATTTTGGAAGGGGGTTCTCCGGACATTTTTAGGTGGGGGGAATAACGGCTAAAAATTTCAATTTTTCATCAAAATCGGGGCAGGGGGGTCAAAAATTTTCTGGCTTCAGGGGCAATGGGGTGGACGACCAACTTTGGGTGGAGGGATCCCTCCCATCCACTCTCTGACATGTCTGCCTATGGTACTTTTGTTATAATTCTGTTTGCCCTAAACGATAAAAAACAATAAAGTCCAAGAAGAAATCGAATGGAATTTTAAAGAAGTTTTACGACAACTAGAGCTGTACACTTTGTAAATCATGAAACTCAGATGCATTAAATATGGTGAGAATCCAATGGCCGCAGATGTGTAACCAGCCGTAGAGCGCTTCCCCCAAAATGAAAAAATTTTTATTTCCAACCAGGGTCCCCCAAAAGAGAAAATTCTCGAAGTCTAGGACTTTTTTAAGCTAAGACTTGGTTCTTAGAGCATTTTAGCCATTTTTCAGCCAAAAGTTGAAGCCCACTTCCCCCTCCCAGTAATGCCGAACCCCTCCCAAAATTTTGGACTATGAAAAGTCTGGGCAATCTCCCTATTCATAGGCGTGGTTTTAACTTTAAGCCAAACCAGGCACATCGCTTCATCGACCGTTTTTCCTGTTCTGTGCCCCATGCGTTGCATTGCGTCATAGGTACTTTTCTTCTTCTCTACAGTAATAAGTCCGCTCTTATGACAAACTTTCGCTTCAAAGACCTTTGATTTCCGACGTTGATCTCGTTTGCATTTGAAAAAAAAACGTTAATCTCAAATTGTGTTTTGAAAAAAGTAAGTGATATCTTTTTTTGAAAAATTAAAGTGATCTCAACGTGTTTTTGAAAAATTACAGTGATCTCAAAGTGTTTTTGAAAAATTACAGTGATCTCAACTTTTTTTGAAAAATTACAGTGATCTCAATGTCTTTTTGAAAAATTACAGTGATCTCAACGTGTTTTTGGAAAACTACAGTGATCTCAACGTGTTTTTGAAAAATTACAGTGATCTCAACGTGTTTTTGAAAAATTACAGTGATCTCAACGTGCTTTTGAAAAATTACAGTGATCTCAACTTTTTTTTTGAAAAATTACAGTGATCTTAACGTGTTTTTGAAAAATTACAGTGATCTCAACTTTTTTTCGAAAAATTACAGTGATCTCAACGTGTTTTTGAAAAATTACAGTGATCTCAACTTTTTTTGAAAAATTACAGTGATCTCAATGTCTTTTTGAAAAATTACAGTGATCTCAACGTGTTTTTGAAAAATTACAGTGATCTCAACTTTTTTTGAAAAATTACAGTGATCTCAACGTGTTTTTGAAAAATTACAGTGATCTCAACGTGTTTTTGAAAAATTACAGTGATCTCAACGTGCTTTTGAAAAATTACAGTGATCTCAACTTTTTTTGAAAAATTACAGTGATCTCAACGTGTTTTTGAAAAAAGTGAGTGATCTCGTTTTTGAAATATTACAGTGATCTCAACTTTTTTTGAAAAATTACAGTGATCTCAACGTGTTTTTGAAAAAAGTGAGTGATCTCGTTTTTGGAATATTACAGTGATCTCAAAGTGTTTTTGAAAAGTTACAGTGATCTCAACTTTTTTTTGAAAAATTACAGTGATCTCGACGTGTTTTTGAAAAAAGTGAGTGATCTCGTTTTTGAAATATTACAGTGATCTCAAAGTGTTTTTGAAAAGTTACAGTGATCTCAATTTTTTTTTGAAAAATTACAGTGATCTTAATGTCTTTCTGAAAAATTCTTTCAATGATCCCTATTAAGAATATCAAAATGGAGTAATCTTTTCAAAAAATTCAAACCACTGGGTTCATAAATTTGATTGTGATGATTGATAAGTCTTGACCTGAATTTGAAATATTTGAGTGTTATTGAGCACTGATAAGTGACTAAAAAACACGTTTTTTTCATACCACAAGGGTCATATTTTTGATTTTTGTCTGTGATAGTGTTTTGAATTTTTATGGTGTTAGCGAGCGGTCATTTGAAATATTTCAGTGATATCATGCATAATATTTGACATCACTGAAATATTTCAAATGAGCCGCCTCGCTTTCCGTATATATTTAAGTAATCAATTTCTGGAATTCGACAATCTCCTCCATTCTGATCCTATGCAAACATTGGAGTAAAACATGCAATATGCATACACACGTTGCCATCCTCTCGATCGCCAAATGAAATGAAAGCAAATGTATACGTTGTTGATAAAATGACAGCCAACCTCGGGAAAGCACGAATACATACAAAATTATTATAGGCATATTTCAGAGATGGGTGTTTATGATTGCTGAAGTCAAATCGAACCAGTTTACAAAGACAGAACGAGCAATAGTTGAGCGGTGGAGAGCAGAAGTAGTCTCTTCTATTGGTTGATTTGCCTTTGTAAACTATGCAGTTTGATTTGAGTTTACAAGTTCAGAAAGTCTTTCTCTAGAATATGCCTCTGAGCATTGAAATTCATAGGGTTTTTGCTTGTCAAAATTATAAGGAGGAAAGCTATGTACATAAAGTCCATTTCACAAAACCTTGTGCGTGAATAGTTTTCAGCACTCAATGGAATGGCTAGAAAAGTGGGTTCTACATACGCAGCTTTTGCACATAATTATGTAGACATGTGCACAGAATCACAATAGCACAGTAAGACCCCATTGTGCAGCGATATCAGTAGTACTCCTGGACCCTTGAGCTCTACAATGCTTAAGCATAGCACATGCTTAAGCATAGAGACTCCATTTGGACTACGCACGCTCTTAGTACACTTGCACTCAGCCGCTCAAAGCGCCGAATTTAGGGCCATACTACTACACAATAAAACACAAAACTATAGGCCCAAATTGCCAAACTCGAGCATTCTATTTCTGCACTGGTCGGTCACCCTGGACGAAATCATAGCTTTCTTCCTCAACCGCTTGAATCGCCGAATTTTTGACCATATACAAAAGTATAGGTGCGAAGCGCTGAACTTTTAATGCACAGTCGGTTATCCAGGATGGGTGGAACCAACTAATTTTAATTTGCATAAGTAGCGAGCAGCGTCCCCGTTCACGGCCCATTGTAATTTTAGTTCAGATCATCAGCTCACTGCACATCCAAGCATTGACGCGAAGTGCCGAATTTCGGACCATACTACTACACTTTAAAGCACGAAAGTAAAGGCCCAAATTGCTGAACTCGAGCATTCTATTTTAAGCTTGGCACAAAGCGCTGAATTCCGGACCATACTACTACGCTTTAAAGCACAAAAGTATAGGCCCAAATTGCCGAACTCGAGCATTCTATTTTAAGCATGGCATGAAGCGCCGAATTTTGGGCCATACTACTACACATTAAAGTATAGGCACGAAGCGCCAAACTTACTTCTTACCCTCCAGCGATGCCTAAGGCGCGTGCACTCAACCGCTTCCTCAGCCGCTTGAATTGCCAAATTTTTGACCGTACACAAAAGTATAGGCGCAAAGTGATTAATTTTTAATACACAGTCGGTTATCCAGGTCGGGTGTAACCAATTAATTTTAATTTGCATAACTAGCGAGCAAAGTCCCCCCATGCTACTGTTCTAATTTTAGTTCATATCATCAACTCACTGCACGTTGACTCGCAGACGATGAGTCATCATAGGTTCTATTTTTGCATGTTTTTCGAACTTTGAGACATGTGAATGCATGCACAATAAATCATTGTCAAAAGAGAAGCGCTAAAATTGAATGTCAGGCTATACAACCATAATATGACACCATAATTAATCAAAATAAGAAAAAACAAGCCAAATAAAAATTTACAGAGAATTAAACAGGCAGCACAACATATTGCATGCGCTAAACACAAATTTCTACACCACAACGTATTAGTACAACGCATAAAACATCATAAAGCGGGTTAAACGCTTAAACATAGAAACTCTGCCCTTGTAGGCACAAAACACCTAATTTCGGGTTAAAATGCTTACTGATTATATTCTGAGCATTTTTATCCGATTTGGATAGTCTAGCAGAGCACTGCTAGACTCTTCAACAGATGTGACAACTTCATTATTGTTTTCTCGTTTCATCTGCTCATCCTCAAATAGATCGGCATTTTTGCGAATCAATTTTTTAAACATGTATTTTCGACTGGCCCAAGTTGTCTCATCAGCTTCCTTTTTTCCAAATTTTAATTCATACCGGTAAAAATTATTAGCGTTTTCAATTTCTTCCCTTAATTCGCTTTCATTTAGAGCATCTAGGAGTGAGTCATAAAAATCATAGAGAATATGGATTTTATCAATAAAACTGTTGTAAAATGGTTCGGTTTGGAGTTCTTGTATACTGTTCGGAAAATCTTTAAAATCTGAAAGCACGATTTTTACTAAAAAGCGCCAAAACGGGTTAGTCCAACCAGTTTCGATTACAGTCTCATTTGAGCTGCTTTCAGACACATCTGAAGAATCCCCATTGTTACTGCCTTCACTACTATCATCATCCGTCATTTGTTCAGACTCTGATGTATCATTCCTCATATCATCTGATATCCCATGCATGAGGTATTTGTGTCTTTTTAAAGTAAAATTATTAAGTAACTAGTTGAGCTGCCCGGCGTTGCCCGGGCTGAACTTAGGCCTGATAGCTATATGGAATTAATATGTCTCTTGTATTTTTTATTTTTCAAGACTTTTGATGTTTTTGGGATATTTCTAAAAAAATTGTTGGTACAAACCATATTTTATTTTTTCAATTTTTTTAAAATGTCTTTTGTCAACCATTTTTTTGATCAAATCCATATTTTTGACGTTACAGAATGGTTTTGAAAATTGTTTAGCCATAATCATATTTTTGATGTTCTGGGGTGTTCTGGGAATTTTTTAATAAAACTCATATTGTTGATGTTTCGGGATGTTTTGGAAAATTTTTTCGTTAAACTATATTTTTGATGTTTTAGGATGTTTTGGAAAATTTTTTCAATCAAACCCATATTTTTAATGTTTTGGGATGTTTTGGAAAATTTTCTTTGTCAAACCATATTTTTGATGTTTTAGGATGTTTTGAAAAAATTTTTCGGTCAAACCATATTTTTGATGTTTTAAAAATTTTTTGTTTGTTGTAGCAAAAGGGTGTCATATATCACGTGAGATATTATAGCTGATGGTATCTCCTATCTTATATCACTGCATGTTATGGCACAGACAGGGTATCTATACCAAACCTATCTTATAGCATTGCCTATCTCGTAGCACAGGGTATCTTATATCCCATACTATCTTATAACATTGCCTATCTTGCAGCTCGGGGTATCTTATATCACTTCCTATCTTATAGCATTGCCTATCTTGTAGCACGGGGTATCTTTTATAACGTTCTATCTTATAGCATTGCCTATCTTGTAGCACGGGGTGTCTTATATCACGTCCTATCTTATAGTATTGCCTATCCTGTAGCACAGAGTATCTTATATCACGTCCTATCTTATAGCATTGCTTATCTTGTTGCACATAGTATCTCATACCATGCCTATCTTATAAAATTGCCTATGTTATAGCATCATTTGGTTAAACCCGTATTTTGATGTTTCACAGTGCCGACCAATGCTATAACATATAACAATGTACATAGTGTCGCCAGGCATGCTCCTCTTGGCCGGGGTATCCCTATACAAACAGTATAAACTAATTTTTGAAAAAAATAGCAAAAAATCGGCCATCTCCCGAAATCGTGGAGGCTTATAGCACAGGGGCCAAACCCTGCTCCCTCCCTGCCCAGGGCCAATGGGTGCGTTTGTCTAAATTTCAAGATCGCTACGGCTCCTTCCCCCATTGGACCGACCTCGGCCCAAAATATCAGCCCACCAAATTTCATTGGGCCGGAGCCAACCCGTCACAAACATACGAACATACATACATACATACAAACAAACTTTCAAAAATATATAGTAGATTGCTTACCGCAGATTTCACAGATTTTATTCATTTTGTCAACTATTCAAGATGTGGCATTCCTTATATAAACTTTTATTGCACATGTGATCCAGCGTTTACATCACATTCTTGACGTAGAAGCTCACATTCTTCACAATATTGGTCACTACCATCACTTCATTCAATTCTATAGCTTAGCATGCGTTTTCTTTGTGTGCAGAACCTTAAACCTGGTTCTGAAGTGAAAATTATCGTTGATAAAGTGCTCCAATTTTTGACAATATCTCCAAGAATCTTAATTTTTGTCGGTAATATCGTCAATAATAATACAACCTCACACAGAAAGGTGCTTTGCTGGTCAGTTGTTAGCTGATGCAACTGCAAGTAGATGATTTTTATGAAGCGCGCATAAGATATGCCCAATTAAGATTTTCAGCGGAATGTGGCGATGTGATGCTTTTTGTGCAGAATGTGAGGATTTTGTGCACCTCACATTTTGCAGAAAAATCTCACATTCCAAATTGTGCACCTCACATTCTGCACAAAAAGCATCACATCGCCACATTCCGCTGAAAATCTCAATTGGGCATATCTTATGCGCGCTTCATAAAAATCACTCTATTTGTAGTTGCATCAGCTAACAACTGACCAGCAAACCACCTTTCTGTGTGAGGTTGTATTATTATTGACGATATTACCGACAAAAATTAAGATTCTTGGAGATATTGTCAAAAATTGGAGCACTTTATCAACGATAATTTTCACTTCAGAACCAGGCTTAAGGTTCTGCACATGAAGAAAACGCATGCTAGGCTATAGAATTGAATGAAGTGATGGTAGTGACCAATATTGTGAAGAATGTGAGCTTCTACGTCAAGAATGTGATGTAAACGCGGATCACATGTGCAATAAAGTTTATATAAGGAATGCCACATCTTGAATAGTTGACAAAATGAATAAAATCTGTGAAATCTGCGGTAAGCAATTACTTAATAATTTTACTTTAAAAAGACACAAATACCTCATGCATGGGATATCAGATGATATGAGGAATGATACATCAGAGTCTGAACAAATGACGGATGATGATAGTAGTGAAGGCAGTAACAATGGGGATTCTTCAGATGTGTCTGAAAGCAGCTCAAATGAGACTGTAATCGAAACTGGTTGGACTAACCCGTTTTGGCGCTTTTTAGTAAAAGTCGTGCTTTCAGATTTTGAAGATTTTCCGAACAGTATACAAGAACTCCAAACCGAACCATTTTACAGCAGTTTTGTTGATAAAATCCATATTCTCTATGATTTTTATGACTCACTCCTAGATGCTCTAAATGAAAGCGAATTAAGGGAAGAAATTGAAAACGCTAATAATTTTTACCGGTATGAATTAAAATTTGGAAAAAAGGAAGCTGATGAGACAGCTTGGGCCAGTCGAAAATACATGTTTAAAAAATTGATTCGCAAAAATGCCGATCTATTTGAGGATGAGCAGATGAAACGAGAAGACAATAATGAAGTTGTCACATCTGTTGAAGAGATCTAGCAGTGCTCTGCTAGACTATCCAGATCGGATAAAAATGCTCAGAATATAATCGGTACATTACTCTAAAGAATTTTTACCCGAAATTTGGTGCTTCGTGCCTACAAGAGCAGAGTTTCTATGTTTAAGCGTTTAACCCGCTTTATGATGTTTTATGCGTCGTACTAATGCGTTGTGGTGTAGAAATTTGTATTGAGCACGTGCAATATGTTGTGCTGCCTGTTTAATTCTCTGTAAATTTTTATTTGGCTTGTTTTTTCTTATTTTGATTAATTATGGTGTTGTATTATGGTTGTATAGCCTGACATTCAATTTTAGCGCTTCGCTTTTGACAATGATTTATTGTGCACGCATTCACATGTCTCGAAGTTCGAAAAACATGCAAAAATAGAACCTACGATGACTCATCGTCTGCGAGTCAACGTGCAGTGAGTTGATGATATGAACTAAAATTAGAACAGTAGCATGGGGGGACTTTGCTCGCTAGTTATGCAAATTAAAATTAATTGGTTCCACCCGTCCTGGATAACCGACTGTGTATTAAAAATTCAGCACTTCGCGCCTATACTTTTGTGTATGGTCAAAAATTTGGCAATTCAAGCGGCTGAGGAAGCGGTTGAGTGCACGCGCCTTAGGCATCGCTGGAGGGTAAGAAGTAAGTTTGGCGCTTTGTGCCTATACTTTAATGTGTAGTAGTATGGCCCGAAATTCGGCGCTTCATGCCATGCTTAAAATAGAACGCTCGAGTTCGGCAATTTGGGCCTATACTTTTGTGCTTTAAAGCGTAGTAGTATGGTCCGGAATTCGGCGCTTCGTGCCAAGCTTAAAATAGAACGCTCGAGTTCGGCAATTTGAGCCTTTACTTTCGTGCTTTAAAGTGTAGTAGTATGGTCCGAAATTCGGCACTTCGCGTCAATGCTTGGATGTGCAGTGAGCTGATGATCTGAACTAAAATTATAATGGGCCGTGAACGGGGACGCTGCTCGCTACTTATGCAAATTAAAATTAGTTGGTTCCGCCCGTCCTGGATAACCGACTGTGCATTAAAAGTTCAGCGCTTCGCACCTATACTTTCGTATATGGTCAAAAATTCGGCGATTCAAGCGGTTGAGGAAGAAAGCTATGATTTCGTCCAGGGTGACCGACCAGTGCAAAAATAGAATGCTCGAGTTCGGCAATTTGGGCCTATAGTTTTGTGCTTTATTGTGTAGTAGTATGGCTCTAAATTCGGCGCTTTGAGCGGCTGAGTGCAAGTGTACTAAGAGCGTGCGTAGTCCAAATGGAGTCTCTATGCTTAAGCATGTGCTATGCTTAAGCATTGTAGAGCTCAAGGGTCCAGGAGTACTACTGATATCCACCACTAAACCAGCATTTTTTCGCTACGGACGGCGCTCTTTGAAGCAGAACTTTTTGTATAACCAAAGGCTGAAACTATAAACTAACGGTTTAGACAGAAAAACAAGGCGTCCCCGTACCGAACGGAGCACAATCGGAGTACTTATGTGTGATTGCAATGCACTTACCATGTGCACATGGTAATGAATCAAGTCGCACGAAGCACTGGAAATATTTAAAATTTTCCCTAAAAGCCGTATAAAATGCTGAAATATCAATATCCCTTCGTTTATCATTATGTTTCTGCAGTCGAAGTGTACCATCCGTCCTTGTCTATGTAAAGCTACACCTACTCTACATTTGTACTCTGCCAATTATTAACAGCGACTGCAGGTAAGGGTCGACCGACTCGGGCCGATCGATAGTCACCGATTTTGCTCAAATTTTCACCGAAGGTAGCACTCAGTTGATAATGAAAAAGTGTAAAGGGAATTTTTATAATATCGCGCGCTTCGTGAGATAAAGCGCCGTTTATACCTACAGTACCTACAGTATTGACTGCTCGAACATTTTTTAAAATATCTTCTGCAATACTCAACATTTTTTCAAAAATTTTTTTTGTTCAACGTATTAATAAATAACCTATGCAATAAACGTAAAACTTTATACGTACGCTGCGAATCTAGGCTACAGTGAATCAAAAACTACAAATGTTTGATAAGTTACTTCGACGCAGAATATCGGAAGGATCGGACTCGAAATTAAATAATTCGCGTATACCATTAAAAAGAACTTTTCTTCGTCTATAAGTTAGCAAACGGGCAAACTTGCCCGGATTTTGGTTAGAGAACTAGAGATTGTTATTCAAAGGTATGTCGCTACGTGTTTTGCGCATCCTAATTATATAAAGAGCATATGTATGTAGGTACGATGTATATAAACTTGTCTACTTCACTCTTTCCATACGTGGGCATGGGGGTTTAGGGCGTATGCATCACACGTGGGCGTGGTGTCAGGGGGTCTGGACCTCCCCAGAATGTGGCGGATCCCCGCCATCAAAAATCGATAATTGTCACAAGAAGCTGGCAGAATTGCTAGTTTTGGCACTTTTTGGGCTTTGGAGTTTGGACTCCAACCGGACCCCCAGAGTTTTCTTGTTGATGTCTGTTATGCACACTCCCGAGAACTTGAAATACCCTGAACTTACTGAACGACCCCTAGAATCCATTTTTAAAGCAACTTTTTTTTATTATTTTTGGCAATTTTGCCCAAGTACATCCCCAGAATTTTCTTGCTGCCTACATCTATACATCTATCTGGTAAGCCGAGAATTTAGCATTCTACAACTACGATAATATCAAAGCCACAAATTTGATTTTAAGGACGGGTACCTAGGTATCGCACATACACAGCATGGGAATTCTGGGGGAAATCAAAAAATTTTTCTAATTTGTCTTTATGAGCAAAATCGATCAATACGTGTTGAAAACATCGTTTTATACGTAGCATTTCAACGATGCACTTTCTTTGTAGAAGATAAAAATTAAAAAATTTTAAAACAAAAAGATCAATGAAATTTAATACAAAATAATGAAAGATGACTGTTTGGCTCGAAGAGTCGAAAAATTGTAACTTTTGGAATGAAAGATCGTTAAATTAGCTTAAATCAAAACTTCTTTTACAATTTTTGCGGAAAATCGCGGATTTAAGGGGAAATATTTCTGGAGTGGGCGTGGGGGGTCAGGGGGTCTGGCTAAACCGCCCCTTCCCTCGAGAATCTGGCGGACCCCAACCAGAAATCGATAACTGCCGCTTGACCCCTAGAATTGCTATTTTTGATACTTTTTGGCAATTTTATCCTATCGAGACCCCCAGAGTCTTCTTGCTGCCTTTTGCATGAACGAAGCCCACACTGGGGGTATGAAAACCCATCAAAGCCCCCAAGATCACAACTGGTTGTGGGTATGCGAAATTCTCTAAGACGTAAATCTGTCATCAGAACAAATCGAAACGATAAAAGTCACTTGTCTTTGACCGATAGTGATATCTTTTTCGACCGCTTTCGATCAAGTGTGGAATAGAGAGGGGGCGCAATACGAAAATTTGAAGACAAATATCTCGAGAACAATTATTAGATATGCGAAAACAAAGGCAGTTTTGAGCATATCTTAATGAGCTCTGTAAGATGGTGAAGAAAAGGTTTCAGAATGAAATTTCAAAAATATTTTATTCTATTCAATATTGATATGCAGAAAATTTATCATTTAAGTTATCTGCACAACCGATTTCTCAAAATTCAATTCATGAGTAATTCCTTATCTCCTGACTTTTTTACTTTGTGCTTTGCAGAAAAAGTTATATATACATAACTCTGACATATTCCGAAAGTCAAGCTCGAATTTCAGTGGTTTGGGCGGGAACGGAAAAAACAATAAATCCGTCGCGGAGTGCCGGAAAAACTTTGACATATTCTGGAAGTCAAGCTCAAATTTGAGCGGTTTTAAGCAGGCTAAAAGACAAGACACGTAGAAAAACAATAAATTCGGTGCAAAGCGTCGGAAATTTTTGACGTTTTTGCGTTCTCAGCTCAATTTCAAGCGCTTTTCAATGTATATCCGCTGCTCAAAAAATTTTCAAACAGGGTCCTGGGGGCAATAGCCTTTCCACCCCTCGCCCCCTGAATCCACGCCTGGATACATATAAATTAAAAAACTAAAACAAAATGAATAACTTGATTATTAGACGACTTTTTAGTAAAATAAAATGAGAAATGTTGGATAACAATTTGTTAGATAGGGATAGGCGAAAACATCAGTATGCATTCTGAATTTTTCTAACAGCAAGGAAGACATAAAATATTTAAGACCAAAAATTGATCATAGCTAAGAATAATTATTTAATTTTGGTACCCGTGTACCTAATGTTCTTGTAACCACAGGTGCTGAACATGGCTAATGTGGGAGTCAGCTGGGTCGGTCTGGGATGGGAGTCAAGAAATCAGTATTTGGGTCAAAAAATAACAAAAACTTAAATACTGTAAAAGTGTTTACAGTTTATAGTTAATTCAAGGTGCTTTTGGAGAAAACATGATTTTCAGTGGTAATTAGCTTAAATTTTACAAATTTTTCGCTGTTACATTGTTTTTTATGGTATCGACCCCCCAGAACTGATGTGTACATGTCTGTTTTGACCTGTACTGGTTGTGTGTGCTTCCATGCGGTGAAAATGCTTCGCAAAGCGGACGTAAATTAAAATATGAAAATTAAATTAAAAAACCAGAATTAGTACTTTTGATCTTTTTGGCATTTGTCTACATTCAGACTCCCCCAGAATTTTTTTTTGCTGTCAATAAGTGACGATGACCTACCAGCTTCATATGTACATGGCTTGATCTTCTGCAACTCGATCATTGGAGAGTAGATACGGTCGATGCAAGGCTTCATTCCTTTCAACTTTTCGAGCGCATCTTGAAAACTACGGTTCTGCCTTGAAACCAGCATTTTGTTTAATTTAGGACTACTTGTCTGAGGCAGCGCACTAGATCCTGCAAATGTATCATATTTTGATCCGCCCCATTCTGGGGTGTCCACACCCCCTAACACCACGCCCACGTGTGGTTCATACGCCCTAAAGACCCCACGCCCACGTATGGAGAGAGTGAAGTAGACAAGTACTAGCAAAGAAAAATGCTCCGATGGAACAAAAAAGATGAATATACTTGGAATTGTGGATTATTATGGATGTAAAAGGAGGGGACTAGGAAAAATCTACCTAAAGTCGGAAAACCTGCTAAAAATCACACTTTCTCTAAGCAACGCAAAAAATCGATGTATATTCTGCGGCCAACAGATTAAAATAAATATTCAACCATAACAATGATTGAAACAGCAGCACGTTAGCTATGCAGTAGCTATGGGAAATGATATTAAGTAAACTAACAGTCTTCCAAGCCAATTGAATGAAATAGCAAACATCGAAGACAATTGAAGACATGGTTGGTTAAAAACAGTAGGAAACACGTAAGTTGACTTGAAACAGACTTAATGTAGATACACTAGCATGCCCGAAACGATTGTGTGCACTAATCAATCGGCTCCTGCTTTGCTTGCTATAGTGCTCATAAAACAAAACAACTTTAAATACAATACCTCTTAGTTTTCTATCAATCAGGTGCCAGCAATTTAAAAAAGTAACCTTGATAGATTTCGTTTATACACTCTTATCTGAAACTTCGAACATTATTTAAAAAAGACACTTTTTTAGAGGCCGCAGAATATACATCGATTTTTTGCGTTGCTTAGAGAAAGTGTGATTTTTAGCAGATTTTCCGACTTTAGGTAGATTTTTCCTAGTCCCCTCCTTTTACATCCATAATAATCCACAATTCCAAGTATATTCATCTTTTTTGTTCCATCGGAGCATTTTTCTTTGCTAGTACACTACTTTTAATTAGCGTGATTTCAGTACATCAGTCAGTAAACACAATCAGTAACATGCCACAATAATGACAACAGTCCAAGAACGCGGAAAACAATATTGTTCTTAACATCAGCATTATCCTTTTTAAACAAGACAACCTTATTGACACCATCCATTTTCAAATTAAAACTGCATTAAGTTATTTCTTCTTAATGTGCAGTTCACTTATAATCAAGCACAAAAATTTAACCAACGAATTCACATTGCAAATCCTCACTCAATCAATACACAAGCACAATGTGTTGTGACTTTTGAAATTGAAAACACCAATTTTCAATTTTCAAATTGAAATTGGATCAATTTTCAAATTGAAAATTGGGTCAATTTTCAAATTGAAAATTGGGTGTTTGAATTTGCGATGAAGAAAATAATCAAAAGATAGTCACTTGGTTTATTTAAGCCGAGTAATAAAATAACGACCGTCCACCAATTCCAAACTAAACGCAACTAATCTGATCACTATGAAAAAGTTTTGAAAAATGAGCTTGCTAAGCGAGAGTTGTAAACCAAGAGAAACTTAAAGTTAAAACCTACCATTAAATTATGAGAGAATTATAAAAGATTTTAAACTTCAAGAAAATGGAAAAGGCGGGATGTTGGTAAATTAGAAGGCAAAGATTTTCGGCAAAAATTCAAAAACTTCACGCAAATATCAAATGTAAGGAACACTAACGCTTTGATTTGGTAGTAAAATAAATTTGTAGTATAGACTACATATTAACAACAAATGAATAGTGCAAACTTTACACAACTACTAGGTGTAGAGAATACTAACAGTTTACGGCTTATTAATGTACATGATTACAATAAAGCTGCATATCTTTGTCGACTTCTGTGCACAGTAGTGTGATTGCTGGTTCATTTTAAACCACTTTTGCAGGCAATTTACATCAATTAAACGATAGCTCTCCATGTGCAAGATTTTGTGAAACATATTATAAACACGGCTAAGAAAGATTTAACTTTAATGCAACCCATTTAAGACAAAATTACATCTCTTCAATGATCTAAGGACACTTGAACATAATTTTTAAATCACTTTAGATTACTTTTGAGGGTAAACAAACTCACTTAATTGATGTCTCACATATGAATCCTTGAAAATTTCTTGACTTCAGTTACAAAGTCTCTGCAAGTCTATCGAATTAGGGTTAACACGTAACGTAAACTTTACACAAACACATAGCGTAAAGAATATTTTAGTCGGATTCGTAATTTTGATATTGCTCCGATATTTCTTTCAACATTTATGGAAAAATGAGTCTCCATATTGTTTTAAAGACAATAAACATTAGGTTTAAACCACTTTGCAATACTGCTGAGTGTAAGCAAGCGCGCCCAATTGACGTATATATTTCATTCCCTGTAAATTTTTATATCTCAGGAAAAATTTCGATTTTTGCAATGCTCTAGAACAAAGGCTAACATGCAGTGTCAAAAATTACTCGGATATTATGATCAACATTCATGAAAAAATTATGTCTCTACAATGGTCTGAGGACATATAAACAATGAATGTAAACTACTTTACATCACTGTTGGATGTAAACAAACGCGCCTACGTGACGTCTCACATTTGATCCTTTGAAAACTTCTAGGCTCCAAGAAAAAATTAGGTTTCAGGAATGCTCAAAAACGAAGATAAATATATATGTAGTGTAAACTTCATGTAAACACCTAGTGTAAAGAAGATTTTAGTCAGATTCGTAATTTTGATATTGTTCCGATATTACGATTAATATTTATGAAAAAATTAAGTCTACATAATGTTCTATGGGCAAACTAACAATTGGTGTAAACTACTTTACAACACCGTAGAGTGTAAACATATGCGCCAGACTGGCATATCAAATTTGATTCCTGGTCCATTTCTAGACTTGATAAACGTGTCCCTGACTCGTAACCGGAGAAGCAGGCAGAAAAAACAAGACAGAAACGCATTTAAAACTCCAAATTTTTGACTTTACACTCGCTAAATATTAATGTATAGACAATTTGCTTTGACATGCACCCGATATAAAGCACTTTATTTTTATTCTATTAGACTTATCCCGACTTCTGGACGGAGAAAGTGGCGAACAAAAAACGCAACAAAAACGTATTTTCCATCATTTAGAACACTGTAAACTTTAAAATTCCGTACCGAACTCCCCATTGAGTTTAAAGAAATTCGGTTTGGTACAATTTGTAGCTTTTAAATCGTAGTACATTCCTGTGTGCCGAAATTCTGTTGCAAAAATTATTTGGCATGATTTATCAATCAAACTTCGGAAAAAACGTGTTTTTTAGCCCATTTTTTACCTCTGATTTCGAACTTTACACCCCCATAAATAACTCAATATTGCGTTTTTTTAAATGCGGTTTGCTGCGATGTTTAGCCCCTGTGAGGCACTTTATTAATGCTGTCTTCGATTTGCACTGACTTATAAGCGGAAAAATTTGGCAGAGAAATCTTAGTTAAAATCCGTTTTTTTACACCATCCACTAGAGTGTAAACTTTAAACCCCAGGATCTAACTCACCATAGAGCATACAAGACTTTGCTTATATGCAGAATGTAGCCCTTGATCCGCTCTACATTTCTGTCAGAAAACATTTTAAAAACCTCATAACCGGAGTTAGTATCGGACATAGGAAGGTTGAAAACTCGACCAAAAAGTGCTTTTTCACCCCCAGATTTTCGCACTGTTTACACTGCCGTTCAATAAATAATGCGAATTTCAAAAAACAAAAAAAGTATCATCTGTAGAATTCATCCCTCTATTATCCTATTCTGTTCAATCCTTCGAGTCATCAATACTCAGTTGTCCACATGCCGCAGTAAAAAGGTCCCAAAATTTGTCCTATGTTATAACGTTACACAAAAACTTTACACCTTCTTTACACAGTCAATTTTGAGTTTCAAGAAAAACAAAAAAACACGGGCAGCGAATTTTTTTATTATCTTTCTTTTTAAAAAAACCGCACCTTCCAGAAGTGTCCCGTTATAGCTGTAGGGGGTGCCCAGGTGTTGGGGGTACCCAAGTATATTATAGGTACGCGCTAACGCGCTACCTAAGATGTATACATCCTACCCACATATGCTCTTTATATATAATTAGAATGCACAAAACACGTAGCGACATACCTTTGAATGACAATATCCAGTTCTCTAATCCAAAATCCGGGCAAGTTTGCCCGTTTGCTAATTTATAGACGAAGAGAAGTTCTTTCTAATGGTATACGTGAAATATTTAATATCGAGTCCGATCCTTCCGATATTCTGCGTCAAAGTCACACATCAAAAATTTGTAGTTTTTGGTATACTGTAGCCTATATTCGCGGCGTACGTACAAAGTTTTACGTTTATTGCATAGGTTAATTATTTATACGTTGAACAAAAAAAAATTTTGAAAAATGTTGAGTATTGCAGAAGATATTTTAAAAAATGTTCGAGCAGTCAATTGTCGGATTTTGGGCATACTGTAGGTATAAACGGCGCTTTTTATCTCACGAAGCGCGCGATATTATAAAAATTCCCTTTACATTTTTTCATTATCAACTGAGTGCTACCTTCGGTGAAAATTTGAGCGAAATCGGTGACTATCGATCGGCCCAAGTCGGTCGACCCTTATCTGCAGTCGCTGTTACTTTCATTTTATGCACTTTCTAAATATGCATGTTACTTTTTGAGAAATGTTGTTGGAAGAGGTAAAACCACACATGAGCGTAGGGGGTTGGTGGGGAGTGGAGTTGTACCGTCTTCTCACCAGAACCTGAAATACCCCCTGCCCGCGTACGATTACAACTAAAAAACTATGTATTGCAATGCATAAGAATAGGCACCTGATAAACATCCATGCAAAAACAAAAAAAGTAGATTCCTGTTTGTTAAACACAATCAGGGGCGGATTTAGGGGGCGGGGGCGGCCGCCCCCCCCCCATAGGCCCAAAATAGTGCGAAAAATTAAGCATTTTTGAGCGATTTTTAGCGATTTTCGGGTGAAAACGGCTAATTTTTCCGCCCAAGTCAGGGTTCCGCCCCCCCCCCCTTAGGGGTACCGCCCCCCCTTAGGAAAATCCTAGATCCGCCACTGAACACAATCATGGGAATGCATCTGAAAAGTGCATAGGAATAAACCATTAAATTTTTTATTAGAACCCGATTTTCCCATTTAAAGTTTTTGTGAAATATCACTGGAAATAAGCCAAAAAATGTTATTTTCTCACTGCTCTACTCCTTCTCATAGAGCTAAACTATTATAAACGATGTAATTGGAGGCAAGAGGCTAGACAAAGTTCACAAAGTTCTAGAGAAAGGGATAGGGAAGATAAAAAAGGATGCCAAAAAAGTGATGTACAAGGACCCCGTGCTAACTCACGGTAAACGGAGGGATGTTTTTGTTTTAAATTTCTATGGAATACAATCATTGTTATCGACAAATAAAACTTTGTGGCGCAAAGATGTGGCCCCTAAATAGCAAAAAAGCACCAAAAAATTTGAAAAATTACACTAGTGACCAAAAATAATTTGAAAAATAGGTAAGTATTTATGTACATACAAATCTTTATCTTAATAAATGTTTTGGACGGATAGAGTACGTAAATGAAAAAAATGACACATGTACAATACTGCTTATTCGTAGATTCAATGATCAAGAAGCACTCCGCGACCAGATGGATCAAGTCAGAGTTTATTGAGCCAAAATGACCGCAAAAACTATAATATATCAAGAAATAACATAGAAATGTGCTTAATCTACAGCTTCTGATCAATATTAAGCAATTTAGCAAGAAATTTTTAATTTCATCCATTTTTGACCTATCGCCTGATTTTTCTTTGAAAATTCTCAATTTTTCCATCTATATAACATGAAATGAAGAAATTAAATTATTTGCATTATAATGTAATTCGTCAAAAACTTTATTTGACTCCAATCCAGACGACACGCAATGAAACGGACGTTAACCTAAAAAAAATTATCCGTACCTACCTAAACGAGGTAAATGTACAGGACCGAAACACTAGCGCAAAAATGTCTGGAAAAATAGGAGCGTCAGCACACCTGGGCGTGGGGGGGGGGGTTTGGGGGGGGGGGTATGCACCCCCAGAAACCAAAATACCCCCCCCCCAGAAATCAAAATACCCCCCCAGAATTCAATTTTTGAAAATTTTTTTCGTTTTTCGCAATTTTTTGATGCCAATGGATAGTGCTTGATGAGAAACGTCGAAAAATGGTGTTTTTATCACCATACCACCATTTTTAAGGCCATATTTCGACCTTCAAAAAAATCTTGCACCCCCCCCAGAATTTTCTTGCTGCCCACGTATGAGCGTCAGTAATTCTTCGCATCAATTAGCCTTTTGCTTGTGACAGTATCATCTCGCGGGCTTTTGACGTGCAATAATAAAAGTATCTTATTTGAAGCTTGGGAATTGCCCGATATTCTTTATGGTCTGTTTCACATAATAAAATTTCGGGCATAAATCTTGAGAATTTTTATCAACAGTAAGCCAACAGATTACGATAATTATATATGTACATATGTGTCAGATCAACGCTATAATCTACGATGGGCACGGATGGCGCGAGCGCGATCGATTTCGCCAAGTTTGCATTCAAGGTCCGCGAATCGAATGCACATTTCTCTGAAGAAAAAACGAATATAAACATAAAAAATAGAATATATTATAAACAACAAATAAATGCATAAATTTAGAAACACCAAAACAGAAATAAATAATTAAAATTAAAATCGTATAAAAATAAGAAAGGAATCAGTATCCAGGCACGATTCCTGAGTTTACTGGAGGTTTATTTTCAATTCATTTCCAGGGGACCAGATTTTGCTAACTTTTTAGAATTTCTTCGAAAAGTACAGTGAAGAAATTAAAATTCTTGCTTATATTAATAAGAGTAGGCATCAATTAACTTGTAATAGCATAAGTTTGCCTTCGAATTACAGTATTTGACCGATTGCTCAATATTCGGCGTAAACTCGACAGCAGTATCTTGAGATTTTTCACCTTCGCACCAAATTTTGGGAAAATCCGGAAAATTTTTTTTATTTCCTTTGTACATTATCCCATATTCACGTTTTTAAATAGACTTACATTACAAAAAATAACATTAGAGAAACATACAAAATTTTGAAAATTTAAAACAATTAATCGGCTCTTATACGATCCCTAGGCAGTCGAATGAACGCGTGAAGATTCGGAGCGAAATTATTGAAACTAAATTAATCTATCGAACTATGTATTTTCGCATAAAATTAATTTTGTAATTATTATAAAAATTCAGAGAATAATTCAATAATTTTACCTGGCTTTATCATCGGGCAATTTTTCAATGGCACTTTCGTAAATGGGCCTCGTATGCGTAACACCGTACAACCATACGTGGGCAGCAAGGAAATTCTGGGGGGGGTGCAAGATTTTTTTGAAGGTCGAAAAATGGCCTTAAAAATGGTGGTATGCATACGTGGGCAGCAAGAAAATTCTGGGGGGTGCAAGATTTTTTTGAAGGTCGAAAAATGGCCTTAAAAATGGTGGTATGGCGATAAAAACACCATTTTTCGACGTTTCTCATCAAGCACTATCCATTGGCATCAAAAAATTGCGAAAAAAACGAAAAAAATTTTCAAAAATTGAATTCCGGGGGGTATTTTGATTTCTGGGGGGGTATCTTGGTTTCTGGGGGGGTGCATACCCCCCAAACCCCCACGCCCAGGTGTGGTGGTATGGCGATAAAAACACCATTTTCCGACGTTTCTCATCAAGCACTATCCATTGGCATCAAAAAATTGCGAAAAAAACGAAAAAAATTTTCAAAAATTGAATTCTGGGGGGGGTATTTTGATTTCTGGGGGGGTATTTTGGTTTCTGGGGGGTGTATACTCCCCCAAACCCCCCCCCACGCCCAGGTGTGCGTACAACTCGCTCGCTCTTTTGATATACAAATTGAATACCTGAAATTTCGGGCAAAAATTGTATTTAAAAAAATAAATGACGAAACTTTTAGCCAAAACAAAAAGAAACATTACAATAACAAAAGGTTGTCAAACAAAAACTGAAAAACGCAGTCAAACAAAAACTAAAAAAAGGAAGAAAACTAAACCATACTTGACACGGTACATACATGCAATATATAGAATTTAATACGCCTATGTACTATGTACCCAAGGGGACAGGGTATCCCCACCTAAAGTGGGCCGTCCTTTCAACTCCCCAGAGCCAGAAAAGTTTTAACTTCCGCCGACTTTAAGAAAAGTTGAATTTTGTAGCCGTTTTAAGGCGTTTTTGATCAAAAAATGGAAATCATCTACTCCCCTATAGTTGGCAATAGTTAACTAAGAACTAAGAAAGAACTAAGTTAGAACTACTAGTTCTTAGTTCTAGTTCTTTTTTCAGAAATTTAGTTCGAAAAAGAACTTAGTTCATTTCTAGTTGAACTAAGTTCTTAATTTAGTTCTTCTGTTCTAGCGTTCCATAAGTGATGAAAGTCGTCGAGCATTTGATGCCTGTGATGGCAACAGAGTACGTAGGTACAGTAGTGTGCAAAAGTTTAGGTACACATTAAAACGTGGTTAATTATTATGCGCAACTTTAAATGTCTATATTTACACGACCAAAACAGTTTACATCAAGTTTAAAGTAGCGTCTAAGACATCTTTATCTGCTGATTTCAATCATGTAAGACTTATTCAACGTGGTTAATCAGTTGCCGAGTTATTATGGGTCGAAAAAAGCTATTTCGCCTACAATGCGTGCTAGGATAGTATCCATGTCCGAAGACAGTAACTTGTCTGTGCGAGTCATCGCGGAACGACTGGGCATTAGTTCAAATGCAGTGCAGAATGCCCTAAAAAAGTACAGACTTTCGGGGTCTTACGATGATTCTTCACGTTCTGGGCGACCTCCAAAAATTACTCGGCGTCAATTGCAATTTTGAAACGATTGTCACTAAGTGATAGAAGAAGGACTGCTCTGGACTTAAAAAATGAACTAGCATTATCTGTAGTACGATAAACGCTAACACCGCCTAATGCTAGTTCATTTTTTAAGTCCAGAGCAGTCCTTCTTCTATCACTTAGTGACAATCGTTTCAAAATATGCAATTGACGCCGAGTAATTTTTGGAGGTCGCCCAGAACGTGAAGAATCATCGTAAGACCCCGAAAGTCTGTACATTTTTAGGGCATTCTGCACTGCATTTGGACTAATGCTCAGTCGTTCCGCGATGACTCGCACAGACAAGTTACTGTCTTCGGACATGGATACTATCCTAGCACGCATTGTAGGCGAAATAGCTTTTTTTCGACCCATAATAACTCGGCAACTGATTAACCACATTGATTAAGTCTTACATGATTGAAATCAGCAGATAAAGCTGTCTTAGACGCTTCTTTAAACTCGATGTAAACTGTTTTGGTCGTGTAAATATAGACATTTAAAGTTGCGCATAATAATAACCACGTTTTTAATGTGTACCTAAACTTTTGCACACTACTGTACGTACGTCCGTTAATGGTACGATATATGTGTATGTAAGTAGGTAGGTACCTACGTGTTGCCTTGCCTCCTTGGCGTTCTTAGCAATACATGTATGTACATGCTGGCTGATGCCTCTTAAGGCCGAATCACAGAACGTTGGGTAAGGTAAATGTATGGCAAAGGTAAAGGTTGGGTAAAGTCTAGGTAGCTACCTAAAGTCTGATTTATACTTCACGCGGCGAGCGAAGCGGCGAGAAATTGCCGCAACGGCTGCCGCAGAAATTTCCAGCGCAAACCCATTTATACTTCGGGCTGCGGCGCGCAGCCGGCGAATTATTCGCCGCCGCAGATTTGATTTATACTTCACGCGGCCGCCGCGACGATTCGCAGAGTCTAGATTTCTGCCGCTTTCCAATTTATACTTCTGCCGCGTCGTAAGGAGTCAAAATTGTTATTTTTAGCTTTTTCGGTCATTTTTTCGCCGCGCCGCAAAAGTCAAAAAGCCCATTGCTCTTGCGAATGCTAATGAGGTTTTGAGCCGAGTGTCGACGTCGAATCATTTTGAATTTTAATGAGGTATCGATTTGCGCAATAGGAGAACTCAGCATCCTGGTTCTGCGGCAGTTCGCAAGAAGTATAAATGCATTGCGCGAAGCGGCTGCGAGGCGGCGGTGAGGTGCCACCTTGTCGCTGGTTTTTTTGTCAACGCGGCGAGCTCGCCACGTGAAGTATAAATGCACAAAGCGGCGCGGCAAGCGGATTTTGCCGCAGAATATTCAGCGCAGGGTCGACTAATTTTTGGGCATACTGTGGCCGCAAAACCCCTTTAGCGGCGCGGTTCGCGTGAAGTATAAATCAGGCTTAAGGTTTACCAGCCTTGGTAAGTTACCTATGGTTTGCCAAGCTCTGGTATCACAGACGGGTGGTTGATGGCAAGGTAAGTACCTAAGGGTAAACGTTAGGTAGACGAGAAAATTTATCATTTTTATTGCAAATCCGTACAGTTTAGCGTCTGACATTCTCTGAATTATTGTAAAATACAAATTAAATTGATTTGTATTCATTCAGAAAAGGCAAATTCATATGTCAATATTTTCGAACTCCGGTGATTCAGATGGCCACATTGCCTCGACCAGCCAATATTATCAATTGTAAAATTATGTTGCTTCTTTTCTAGCTTGATTTTATGTAACGTGCATATGCTTACATGAACTTCGGGTGATAAAGAATAATGACGACGTGTGCTTCTTTGTTTCAGATAGGGTGAAATCAGAGCACTGTTTTTTTGTACGAGCCTCTTTGTACATGTACAAAGATCTCCGGAAAAAGTCTTTGTACGAGCGAAATTTTTTTTGTACATATAACGTTTAGATATGCTATTGAATGTACACATTTTCACATACTACTAGATTGTTATCTGTGACCCGCACGCTTCGCAAAAGGTGTAACTTTGTCCTAAATTCAACTGGTTATTAGTTCGGCCCGAAACGCCAAAACTCTCATGAGTCTTGGGTTGAAATTACACATAAAATTCGACTCAGTAAATTAAAATAACTTGTGTTACACAGTTATAAATAATAAAGCGATTGCAATGTGCTGAGTGAATCTCATAATAGACACTAATTTGCTTATGAATTTTAATGCAACGCAAAGATAAAAGAGACAATTTTATCTTCAAACAGCAGAAAACAGTTCAAAGTTATTTAATAGTTCTTTTTTCTGCATAAAATCTTGAGAAAACAGTAGAAATGGATGTAAAAGATGCTGAAATCTGTTCAAAGATGCTCAAAGATAGATTTTGGAGTGTTTAATGCCAGCGCTTGGAGCTAAATACAATGTAATTATGATACTCGGCGCACAGCGCCTGAAATTTTCGAAAGTTTGCTAGAAAATACTCAAAAAAGTGTTAAAATTACTATTACTTTGCCCCAAAAAGTCTTTGTACGTTGTACAAAGATGGCTCTGAAAATCTTCGTACGAGCCTCAAAATCTTTGTTTCGTACAAAAAAAACAGTGAATCAGAGTAATTAATCGATGGGCATTGACCTTGATAAATCTGTATAGCATATAAAATTCTTGGTCATTGTAAATTTCAAACGGTTCAGTCCGTTTAATGAGCCGGTGTGCATGAAAGAATAAATCTTCCTCTTTTTCACTTGCATCATCCAAAAATTCGATAAAATCCATTGAAAACGTAGACTAATTGAATGTTAACAGACCTTTACCTCTGCTCTTAGCAAGGGTAAGATTGGGTAGATTTGTCTTTATTTACCAAAGCTTTACCTTACCTTTACCTTACCCAACCTTCTGTGATATGGCAATCTCTAACCAAGGGCGGGGCATAGGGGGCATATGCCCCTCCGAAACTTTTCTAAAATTTTGTCGATTTTTCTGGTGCAATAATTCTGATCAGAAAATTGAGTTCAAAGAGGCAAAAAACGTCAAAATCTTCCGGCGCTTAGCGCCGAGTCATTATTATTTATTGTTATATAGATCCGTGAGTTTAGAAGCTTGAATAAGCTAAAATAATCCAGCGCTTCAGATCACTTTAGTGATTTAATCCACTATTTGTTCGTTGAATGAAACTGCGCATGCTTATTGAGCATAATAGTAAAAGTGTGAAAATGCTTGCGTACTAGTTTGCTTATTCTCTGCTCTGCTTTGTTTGTCTTTCTTTACAAGGACACATAATCCTATTGTAATCGAAAAGAATATCCGCATTTTCTTGTGTTTTTAGGCATTTTCTGTTTTCTGAACTACATCCTCTTTAAGAAGGCTACAAATGGATTTTAAAACGGTATGAATAAAATTTTCATGGAAACATTTTCCAGGGACCCGTTGCTGCATACGTAGCAGAGGTCGAAAAACGCATTCCGGCTCAGAAGTCTTGTGTGAGTCGACAATTTTAGCTGTTTTCGGGTTAATTCAGAACTAAGATTTGGCCGATTCTGCAAAAATTTTAACATTAGTATTCAACATTGAAGTGCACTGTTTACAAAATTTTCCGGGGCACGGCAACGGACCCCGCTGTGGCCAGCCTTAAAATCTACTGCACGTGTAAAAAAAACTTTGTAGGACAAAAATGGGTAAAAGTGTTAGAAATTTCTTGAAGTTTCCGGCGGCGCTGGAAAGTTTGTCTGTTCTGTAGGATGTAAAGGTAAAAATTAAGTTTAAAAAGCAAAAGCGTCAAAATTTTCTGGTGCATAGCTCCGCTGGTTACAGCTGATCTCCTTTTGAAGCTCCAGCATTGCGTTTAAAAGCTTGAATCAGTCAAAATGTTCTAGTGCTTCATACAAAGTTATTAATGCGCAGTTTTCTGATTAGAAAAGCCTGAACTTACGGCATTATGTCAAAATCGTTTTGCACAAATTCGATAATTTTCTGCTCTGTCAGACTGTCAGTATTCACAGGGCTACAAAATGTTAACGGCGGTAAAAATGATTTAATTTTTGGGCATTTTGAGTCACTCATGATTTCCGATCTGTTTGTCTGTAAAAAAGCCGTAAATTCTACACGAAAACGGTAAACAAATCAAAAAAATTTCGGCGCTTTGCGCCACTTCACACTTTTTGTATTGTTGATCGTCAGAAACCCATAAATCAGTCAGGCTACAGAAATAATGGTCGAAAAACTCGATTTTACAATACATCGTGCCACTGTACCACATCAAAGCATTCGATGCAAAAGTAGTCTTTAAAAATTGTTGTCCATGCCCCCTCCGAACCAAAATCCTGGCTACGCCTCTGTCTCTAACCTAACCTAGAGTTTACCTAAGGGTAGCTAATTTACCAAAAGGCAAGTCTTACCTAACCTTCTGTGATACGGCCCTTAAAAGCTTTTTATTTCTTCACATAAATAAAAATGTAATATGCTAATGAGTTTTTCGTTTGGCCTGTTGGGCAGGTACAAGTATATGTACGTAGGTTTGTGAAAATCAATGTAATGCATATGACTCATTCCTCGCTGCCTTACTTCCTGCGTTTTGCGGCATGCTTTTGGCCTGGAATGCTATATTTTTTTGCCGTTTCGTTCCTCTCGTAGTCGTAACTTAGTTTGGTCAGTTCCCTTCATTCGACGATAATTTTGCTTTAATCTATAGTGTTTTCACATAAGTTTGGGCATAAATTTTAAAAACGATCTCCGACAATAGCTGAAAGATTGTAATTTTTGCACTGATCTGATATATAATTATCGTACTCTCGGCTTGCTGTCCATAAAAATTCTTTAAATTTATGACTAAAGTTATGTGGAACAGACTTTAATTGAGAAAAGGTGATCATTAAAATTTTAACAGTAAAGTGCTGTTTTTTTTAAAGTATTAGACTCTTTCCGATCCCCCTTCCCGTTGGATGCTTGAGAGTGCCACCCTTAGTCTCCCACCTGTATAAAATTGAATGCTTTGCGCTTTCCACACCCTCATTTCAGCTTACATTACAATTCACTCTCAGTTAACATGTTTTGGACAAGAACTTAGTTCAAACTAACTTCTTTTTGAAAAACAAGAACTTAGTTCAAACTAAGTTCTTTTTCCGAAAAACTTAGAGAACTAAGTTCGAAAGTTCTTTTTTTCCTGAACTTTTGCCAACACTACTTCTAGAATGGCAGGAACTCCCACCCGGAAGTTCGAGCCCTTACATGTATGCCTACTAATTCAGGCCTGTATCCAGGATCCGGCCAAGGGAAGGGGGTAGACCCAAAATAAATTGGTCTATATTTCAAAAAATTCGACGGGATGGCTTCAAAAACCGCGTTGTTCGGCGTAGCTAAGTTTATGTAATTCGAACTTTTTCGAAAAAAAACTTTTTCCACTCAAAAACTATGAAGAGTCATTTTTTTGGTTGCGCGCCGGCTAAAATGATATAAATTCATTATATCCGGCGCGAAGCGCCGAAAATTGGAAGATTTCACGTCAAAAACATTCGATTTTTCCATCTTTCCGTACATTATCTTGTGTACCTCTAAAAATTTTTCCAACTAAGGGGAAGGAAGGCGGTCCCACCATATGTGGGCAGCTAGAAAATTCTGGGGGTGCAAGATTTTTCGAAAGTCAAAAAATGGCCTTAAAAATGACGGTATGGCGATAAAAACACCATTTTTCGACGTTTCTCATCAAACACTATCCATTGGCATCAAAAAATTGCGAAAAAAACGAAAAAAATTTCAAAAATTGAATTCTGGGGGGGTATTTTGATTTCTTGGAGAGGGGAGTATTTTGGTTTCTGGGGGTGCATACCCCCTAACTCCCACGCCCAGGTGTGGTCCCCACTTACATACGGCCCTGTATTAATTAATATCGTAATTTATTCAGTTTGGCTTACTGTAATCTATCTGTTTAGAACAAAATAAGACTGTTAAAGATTTTGGTAGGAAAATGTGTGAAGTGTAAAAAACGTGAAAAAAGTATATGTATGTATGTACATCAAACATCTCTCCTTTCGGCACCCTTTTTCGTCGCTCTGTCGTAAATTTCCATTGCATGCCTTGCCAAGCCATGCTCTTCCTCGAGTTTCGCGTAAGGAATGAAGAAGTCTAAACAGCAGTAAATACAAATTATAATGGCGTAATAATGGATAGTAATCGTATATACATGTAACAGAGGGAAACCCCTTAAGTTGGTCCTCTCAACCCCAAGCCAGAAAATTTTTGATTCCCCCCTCAATTTTTTCAAAAATTTGCATTTTACGGTCGTTTTCAGGTGTATTTTCGCCGTTTTTGGCCAAAATAGGTGGTCTGGTCTGGTCACCCCTCTTCCCCGTCTGAAAACCCCGCACCCGATATTTCAAGCCTTTACTAAATTAATAAATCAAATACAAACTGAATAGAAAATAAAAAAAACTAATAGACAAAACAAGAAAATAGAAAAAAATTGAAAAAATAAAAAACAAAAAATGAAACCAAACAGTTCTAAATTGCGGGGGAAAGGGTAGACATTTTTGCCAAAAGTGGTACAAAGCACCTGAAACTGGCCGAAAAACGCAAGTTGTTTTACCAGCAATTAGGTCACGGTGGGAGTGGTAAAGGTATCAATCTTCAAAGTCGAGGGGTAACTACCACACCTGGGCGTGGGGGGGGTTTGGGGGGTATGCACCCCCCAGAAACCAAAATACCCCCCAGAAATCAAAATACCCCCCCCCAGAATTCAATTTTTGAAAATTTTTTTCGTTTTTTTTCGCAATTTTTTGATGCCAATGGATAGTGCTTGATGAGAAACGTCGAAAAATGGTGTTTTTATCGCCATACCACCATTTTTAAGGCCATTTTTTGACATTCAAAAAAATCTTGCACCCCCCCCAGAATTTTCTTGCTGCCCACGTATGGTAACTACTGTATATGTAACACCTCGAAGTTCTGGGTGGGGGCCCCCGGTCACTTTTGGGAGAGGGGGTAAATGAGCTCAAATCTTTGGTCGAAAACGGTCAAAAAACACCTAAAAACGACCGCAAATGAAGGGGTCAAAAATTTTCTGGCTTTGGGGGGAGAATGGGGGATAACCAGCTTGGTGTATAGATTCCGTTCAATCGCCACCTGCTACATGTACGGAGATGACCCTTCACTGACCTAACAAATTTTTTCTAGAAATTTACTGGAACAAATTTAAATCGATAATAGTTTAAAAGCCAAATTATTCAGCCACTTAAGGAAAGATTATTCGACCTACATATGTATGTGCTCACTCGTATGTGTACTAGAAACAAACTTACAGAAACACGATCGAGTGAGCATTCGTTCGTAAAATTTCAATATTCAACAAACAGTATCAATGCTAAATTTCAACTTTCGACTAAAAATTTCAATTTTTTTCAATATTCATGAAACGTTAATGAATTTCGAGTAAAAATATCAGTTACAGATTTTAATAATGTTCAAAGTTTCAGATAAGAGTGTATAAACGGAATCTGTAATAATTGTTCTTTTTTAATTGCTGGCAAGTAGCAACGCTGACTATACAGCTTCGTATCCTGATCGATAGAAAACTAAGTGGTATTGTATTTAAAGTTGTTCTATTTTGTTTTGAGCATTAAAGCATGCAAGGGGCCGATTGATTAGTGCACACAGTCCTTAAGGGCATGCAGTGTACCTACATTTAGTCTGTTTCAAGTCAACTTAAGTTCTGACTAAGTCAGCTTTTATTCGTGAAAGTCTGTAGCTCGTTTCTTCCTTAATTTTCCGCCCAAAAAATATGTTTATTGGATAATGTCAATCCTATCAACGATTAGCAAGTATATTTTTCTTCAATTTTATAGCTAGCTTCGTTACATACTGTAAATAGTGTGAAAACATCGCCTTGTTTACTGGGCTAAATTTCAAATGTTAAGCGTTGATTTATTTTTGTTGTAGAGGCGCGTTATTCGTAATTTGCATTTGAGATAATTTCGTCTGCGTTCTGTTGCTTGTAGGATAGAAATGCGAGTTTTAAGGCTTGTTCATCTGGAATCGAAGTAATCTTTTCATTGTTCTTGGATGTTTCATTTTCGTGTTTTTTTGTGTTTTCTGGCGATGGATTATCGGCAATTATACAGAATAGTAACTGCTGTTGTGCAAAGTATAGTCGCAATAGTTATTTTTTTGATTTCAAACTTCCTGATTTTTTCCCAGGCTTAGGCTTAGATTTATGTGGGTGGTAGTTCTCCCGAGTCCCGTTGATAGGCGCAGCCAGGATTTTTCCCAGGAGGGGTCCGAAAATTTTTTATCTGAAAAGTTGATTAAAATGTATAAAAATGCACCCTAGGTGCCAAATAATGCCTCTTTTGGATTTTTGACACCGTGCTACAACAGTAAGGATGCAAAGAAAAAATTTTGTTGAAAATTTTTCACAGTTAATCAGGGTTGGAAAAAACCAAAGTTTGAAAATTTCCGAAATTTTGTTTTTTAATGGTTTAATTTTTTTTAGATATCTTATTTGTGAGTACCAGTGTGAAAATGCTTCATTATGATAAAAAACTACTAAATTAAAGAACAGGCATGAGTTGCCTAGACCAATTATGCAGGAAAGATAGCAAAAGTCAGCAATTTCAATTTTATTGAAATTGTCGAACCCGACGTCTTAGTTGAATCGAGGTCGCCTTCAGCGGCTTCTTCAACGTGGCTGAGAACTTCGTCATCAGCTAAGATAATCTCGTCCGGTGGTGAAGCACCCATTTCATTATTGATGCTGTTAGCCATGAAAAATTAACTGCTATAAAATGAGATAAATCTCTGTAAATTGCACATGTACAAAACAAACAAGCATTTTCACTTCAGTAAGCAAGCAAAGTCGGCAGAAGGCAACACGATCACACCTGGGCGTAGGGAGTTTGGTAGTTTGCACCCCCGAGAAACCAAAATACCCCCCATAAACCAACATACCCCCCAGAATTCAATTTTATAAATTTTTTTTGTTTTTTAGCAATTTTTTGATGCCAATGGATAGTGCTCAATGAGAAACGTTGAAAATGGTGTTTTTTCTATACCACCAATTAAAAGGCCATTTTTTGACCTTTGAAAAATGTTGTGCCCCCAGAATTTTGTTCCACCCACCTATGAACACGATTCACTTCACTCCATGATTTTGAAAGATAATAACAATTATCAACAACGTGCAAACGAAAGAACGGTAATATTTATGCACGATAACGAACGAACGAAACGATACTAAGAGTGTTTACAAATGATGAAATAAGCATCTTGCAACATTGTTTAACATGGATTTTTAAAAAACCAAAAAAAACCAGAAAACCAAAAACCAAGCCCAGACAACTCTGCAGATAATGCTTCATTTCGCACTTGCATGTTTTAATACGCGGGCAGGACCTTAGATTAGTGAGAATTTAACGGAAAACCTCTCTTTTGGGGCTGGGTATCTGAGGTGGCGCGCTCTAGTGTCCCCCATCGGGAAATCTTCAAAAAATCAACCGAATCTTGGTCCTTAAATTAGCTGATAGATAGATCAAATAGAGTGGCGTGAAGCGCGGAATTTTTCTTATATTTCCATGCCAGAATGACTAAACAAAATTATTAGAACGCATGAGATGCGAATCTTCTGTAGGCTTGTCTTGTCTTGTCATGCTAAGCAGTTTTTAAAAAACGCAATCTTTACTGAGGATGTCATAAAGATAGTGTTCTGTAGACGTACCGGATTATCAAGGCATCACTTAATCCGCCCACGGAGGCGGATACAATATTCGCACCCGGGTGCGGATAATTTTTTTAATATCCGCACCCGGGTCCGAATATTACTATAATATTCACTCCTGGTGGCGGATAATTTTTTAATATCCGCAACCAGGTGCGAATATGACCATAATATTCGCACCCAGTGGCGGATAATTCTTCACTATTTGCCACCATAACGATAAACATCGAACATCATCATGCATGGGCAGCAGCCAGATTGTGGGAGTCGTAATCCGCAAAAATCACAAAAAACATGCTAAAAATTAAATTCTGAAGGAGTTATTGATTTTTGAAGGGGGTTCAGACTCTGGAGTGCTAACCCGCCAACCCCCTATGCCCGTGTGTGGACGTCATGATTTTGTACACCCAGGCGGTTAATTTTTTACTATCCGCCCATACATGTAACGGCCCGAAATATTGGGGGGTCCCCCCATTTTTATGGGGGAGAAGATAATGACTTCCAATTTTAGGCCAAAAACGGCCGAAAAATTTGGGTGTTTTCAAAAACTCGGGTGAGTCACAAATTTTCTGGCCTCGGGGGATGTAAGAAAAACGGCCGACTTTGGGTGGGGGATCATCCATCCCCTTTTTTACATGTGGGTATCCGCCACCGCAAAGATGAACATAGGACATAATTTAATGCATTTCCGTTGTTTATCATTACGATGGCGAATAGCAAAAATGATCCACTCTACACCGAGTGCGAATATTATCATGGTAAATTCCGCACCTGGGTGCGGGTAATAAAAACATTATCCGCACCGGGTGAATGGGTGAATTGAATGAAGATTTATTGTCAAGTAAATATGAAATAATGAGTACAAGTAAATGCGACGAATTAAGAGGAATGACAAAAGGACATACGGTCACGATAATCATGACTAATTAAGTATGCCTCTTCAAAAATGTATTTAAACAATCTTAGCTAATCTCGTTTTGAAAACTTCAATATTAGGAGATGAAATGACAGTGTCCGGTAAACTATTCCAAATGTTAATGTATTTATGAGAAAAATTACTTTTATGCAAATTTGAACGGGCAGTGGGTATAACTAGTTTATACGAATTGAAAGCACGTGTGATATTGGTATTAGCGATAAAAAATCCATCGAATCTAAAACAAGAAAAACCTCGAACGATTGAAAACATATTACATAAGCATTGGTGTGAACGGCGCAGCTCGAGATTACAGAGATTCAATTCTTTCAAACGATCGTCATAAGATAAAGCACTGTGATAACCAAATATGCGTTTAATAAACCTGCGTTGTACATTCTCGATGTGATCAATATCAGTGATATAGTAGGGGTTCCAGACTGAGCATGCATATTCCAAAATTGGACGTATATAGGTAATAAAAGCGCAAATTAATGTTTCTGCCACACGAGAAAAAAGATTTATAAATAAGAAAAGACCGAGAATAAGCTTTTTTAAGGATGTGATTATAGTGGTCCGTAAAACTAAGGTTTTTAGAAACTAGAACACCAAGATCGCGAATATATTCGAAATTATCAGGGATATTTAGGTTGCAGAGGCAATAATTTATTTTAGGATTGTTTTTTCCAGATGAAGAACACAGCTTTTTTCGGAAGAAATCGGAAGTTGCCATAATTTAGACCAGCTTGAAATATTATCTTGGCGAAATTGAAGAGAAACGTGGTCTGATGAAGGGCCAAAAACCTTAACATCGTCTGCAAACAAATATAAATTGATATTCACGGCAAAATCACATATATCGTCAATAAACATCAAAAACAAAGTCGGACTCAAAGGGATACCTTGTGGCACACCACTAGTAACAAGTAAATAATCAAAAAACAAATTTTCGATACAAACGCGTTGGAATCGATCGCGAAGTAAAACATTCAACCATACAAGAAGGTTACCTTTTAATCGGGTGCGAATAAGTGATGCCGATTATCAACGCGTGACATGATCTGAATTCTAATTTCTAATTCTCGATAAATTAACTACTTAATGTCGAAAGTATAAAATACTAAAAAATTTAAATTCGAAATTCTAAACGAAAATTTTATAACTTGAAAAATTCTTAATCTAAAAATTTTAAATTGTCTTGTCTAATATCTCGGAAGTTTAGCAACAACAACAACATGAAAGTTTTATAATTATTTTTTTTATATTTTTCATTATTCTTTTTGCATTCCTTTAATTGTCACACCATTCGCAATAAAATGTTTCAGTTCAAAACTTTTTGATGCTTCGCACCGTAAATCTATTACGCCCCAATAGTGCGGTTTGAACATTCCATATTCAGTCTATACACGAACTAAAGCATATTTTGCACTACGCTTTCAGTTCTTCACAGATTTATGCAGAAAATGAGATTTTTACAAGAAGCAAGAATGACAGAATTTTTTTGACGATGATAATGAATTCAGCTGATAGCAATTTTAAACTGAATTTAGAACAAGCTCTGGTCGACTGTGTGAATATTTTAACTTTGCGATTCTGAATTGAGTGCTCGTTTTACAAAATTTTCCATGGCTCTGCCCCGAACCCCTCGGGGGTGGGGGCACTTGAGCGCTATCCCAGAGCCCCAGTCCTAAAAGAGCGGGTGTCCGTAAAAATTCCATTCCTTCTTCTTAATCCATCCTTCGGTCCCCTTCTATGTCTTAAAAGTATTTTTGTCATGCCTCTCCAAAAACTAAATCCCGGATACAGGCCTAAATAGGTACGTTCCTCTAATATCTATATTTTTGTTACTTACTTCTACAATAGTAAGTGTTATGACGTCATCATCACAACAATATCAACAATAATAGTAATAGCTGTATTTTTCATAAACATATCCTGTTAATAACTCATATTTAGTAATGATTATTCACTTCGTTGGCATTGTATTTTATCAGTTTTGCATGTTAGTAATAAATTTCTTTGTTGTTCTTATTGTAGTGTCCGTCAGCATAAAACAGTCGATAACACATAAATAACTAGTGTTAATAAACTGGGCCTTAGCCTAAGGATTTAAAATAAATCAGGTCATTTTATAAGAAACGTTACTATTTTGTAGAAGTGCCCATTTTTCATATTCAATAATAAAAATTTTTTTCGATAGATATTCAGATAATTACAGGTCTATGAAAAAGACTCAACAAGAGATTTTGTTTTACGACCCTGCACATTTGATACGCCTCCATCTTTGTATTTTCTACATGTACCTGAACTCGATTTTTGAGACGTCGCGCAAGAATTTAGTCTTGATTTTGATTACGTAGTATCTCTGTAATTGCTAACGTTGGCTGGCATCATTTCTTATTGTTTTTATTCACTTTCAGGATTCCGTCGTTCCGGTATTTTTCAACCCGAAGCGACCATTCGAATACAGTTTCAACGCCTCATCGTATTTCCACCTTTACAACTGCAGCTGAGCCTAAACCTTTCGTTGTAAGCATACGTGGGCAGCAAGCAAATTCTGGGGGGTCCAAGATTTTTTGAAGGTCAAAAAATGGCCTTAAAAATGGTGATATGGCGATAAAAACACCATTTTTGACGTTTCTCATCAAGCACTATCCATTGGCATCAAAAAAATTGCGAAAAAAACGAAAAAATTTTTAAAATTTGATTTCTGGGGGGGGTCTTTTGATTTCTGGGGGGGTCTTTTGGTTTCTGGGGGGTCCATACCCCCCCAGACCCCCCACGCCCATGTGAGGTTGTAAGAGTGTCTAGCGTGTCATGCACACCTACATGTATCTGCTCAAATTTTCGGCGGACTTAATTAAACGCGCGGAAATGCTCGTTTACTTATAGCATGATTTTTTATTCAGAAATTTCGAATTTGATAAAAAATGTTAAATAAAAATTCCTTTTTCTTCGAAAGTTTTCGAAAGATCGAATAGCTGGAATTTCCTTTCATTTTTAAGTGTGCTGGTGACTTTTCTTCACTTCTAAGTGCCCAGGTACTTTATACGAGAATTCGAATTTTTTAATTCTTAAGTTTTTCAAATTTTGAAATTTTTATTTTCTAATATCGGTATTGCATTATTACTTAATTTCAGAAATTATTCTCTTTGAACCCTTCAAAAATTTTGTAGGACATCAGCGATGAACTTCCTTACCTCTGCAAATTGCCGCTCTCCAAAGTGCCGTCAAGCTTTCCTAGTCCGCAGTACGCCCAAGTTCCAAAGTTTGAAGCTATGCATACGGACATAACGCGTTTAAACAATGCTCTACGAGTTGCGTCTGAGCCGAGATTTGGGGAATTTTGTACTATAGGAGGTATGTTGATTAATTAATATATCAATTAATATTTTTTACACATACTTGTTACATTGAATATTTTGTGTGCAACACCGCACATATATATCAGTGTGATAAAAAAATATTTTGTTCCAGTCATGATAGACGCGGGCAGTCGTTGCGAAGCTGGATTTCCTAGCGGAATTTCGCATTTTCTTGAGAAACTTGCATTTAATGTAAGTTACCGCACATATTTTTTATCTTTTCAATGGCTTATTATCAGACATGCACAGCATGGGAATTATGGGGGTTGAAATCCTGAAGTACCTTTTTGGGCCCAAAAATGGTGACTACGCGTCAAAAAGATCGTTCTTCTGACGTTTTTAATATTGCTCTATCTTTCTAGGGCATAAACACATTGGAAATTTCAAACAAAATCGAATAAATTGAACATTATATGTGTCAAAAAATGATTATATGGCGCTAAGCGCCGAAAATTTGGCACTTATGGACAAGTAGATAGCTAAAAATACTTGGAAAGGCACTTTTACTACCGATTTTCAGGAAAGTTTTGGGAACTTTTGAAAAATCGCCAATTCCTGTGGTGTGAAAAAATTTTTGCGGGTTGGTAAAAATTTTTCTGGGGGGAGGTGAAAATTTTTCTGGGGGTGAAAACGCCCTTCCCAAGATCATGTATGCTTATTATCATTATGTACAACATCTGTAGTTATGGTATATGTAAACAAAATAATTTAACTACGTATGAATTCTTTTAATGTATAATAAACTCATTTGCATTGATACTTACTAGAGATTAGATAAACTTGAAGTCAGCTGAGGATGTTGACTAAAAACGCAACATTTTTCCAAATCAAAATTCTATTCTAATGACTAGTTCAAACATATACGAAAATTCAAATTTGACAGACGGAATGTCTTTTATCCTAGCTAATCAAGTCGTGAAGATGATGACACGCAGGTACTGTAGTAAGTTCCTAGAATAAACTTTTAGATTGAGTTATGTACTGGGTTTGCTATGGTAGTGTTAAAATTTCAATAAATTCCTGTTATTCAAGCATTACAGTTCACTTTTTTGTTAATTTGGTTAATGCTCGCTTATCAGCTTTTTATGCATTTTGTATGCTTTTATTGATTGCAGTCTACGAAATCGTTTAAATCGAGAACGGCGATAACAAATTTATTGGAAAAGTATGGCGGCATGGTTGATTGCCAAGCTACCAAGTAACGATAGGTTTTTTTTAGCGCCACGCTAATGAACGTTGATGAAAATTTTGGCCGTTAGCACGACGTGCCAACGGATACGAAGACGTTTTTTGGCAAAATTGTAGTAATTTTAAGGCCTTTAACGTATTTTTAAGCAAAAATCCCAAAAAGTTTTGCGCTTCGCGCCGAGTGTCATGCTTACTGATTTTTAGTCCCAAGCGTGCGATTTAAACACTCCACCATCAATTTACATGCAACCTAAAAGATTTAGCATTCATCTCGCCTATTTTTTTAATTATTTCTAGCACATTATAATTACTTTGTGACAATTTTGCACTGTTTGATGCTGTTTGAAAAGACAAAATTGGCTTCTTTATGTTCATTTATCATTCAATTCATAAGCGCAGTGACGTCCGTTCTTTCTTATATCAAATTAGTATATGGCAAAGTTTCTATGTAAGTTTATCGAGTTTTAGGAAGCCAATAATTGTGATTTAGCATGAATTTCTTGATTTGTTTTAAGAAAAAACATTTATCAAGAAAAAACACTGATCTACAGAATATCATGACATTCTTGAAGAGCTAAGTTGAAAAAAAGAAAAGGACAAGCATTACTGACACTATATGTAGGTATTATACAGCTAAAAAACTGGTGTGCTAATGTAATCTATCCCGTGCTAATGCAAAAATTGTCATTAGCATTGGTGCTAATGGGGGTCGTGCTGAAAAAGGAGCGATACGTATACATATATTTATATGTTCACTAAGTATATTAGGCTCACTTTAGTTTTCGACATTTTTCAGCAGCTACATTTGTAGCATTTTTTGTTCATAATTTGCTATAAACGTTCGGTGGTTTTTCGTCATATTTTAAAGGTACTATATAACCAAGACTCTTGGTCATGTGCAGGCCCGTATCCAGGGTTCGGCCAATATGGTAGTTGGTGACGAACAAAGCTTTTCAAAAATCCGAAAATGTTTTTAATTTCAAACTTGGTTACTGTAAATCTATCCTTTAAGCTGTCTGCATCTTTGATTTCCCAGCATTCGATGCAAACTCGACTTTGAAATATTTTAAAATTCTAATCAATAAATAAGCCGACGACCGGAAAATTTTTGGCATGTTTAGTAGCATGTGCGTTTTAAATAATAAATCAAATCGAGTAATTTATTGCTGGAAAAACATAAAGCAAATACAATAGCGAAATATAATAGGTAAAAAAGGCGTTCGATTAAGCATAAAGCAGGCAAATAGCAGTAAAGGGACATTCAAGTCATGCATAGGTATGTTCAAATTTTTCAAGGTCAAATGACTTCCCTGGAAGCTGCAGGGTTGGTCATAATCACACGTAGAGCATGGTCGATCTGGGGGAATGGAAAATTATGCTTTCTTGGATTAAAATGACGTCAAAAACTGGCGTAAATGCTAAAATAGCTATGAAAATACGTCTTTCCACAGTTTCTGGCCAATTTCGAGCACTTGAAGGGAATTTTTAATTTTTTGTCCATTTTAAGCCTTCATTTTGCCTCATTTCCTTCAAAAAATTTTCAAAACTCTTTTGCGCGGTTGGTCCGGTTTCCTCTGCGGGGTTGCTAAGCAACCAGGGTCAAGTCACTTGACCGCGTTTTGACCCTGTACCCATGTATGAATGCAACTCAAATAAATGACAATTTTTTATGCCTGTTACATGATAAATATAGAGAAAACTGATAAATTTGGTCCGATGCGCCCGAATAGTTTGAGTTTACTAGCTAAGAAGTGCGATAACAGTCTTTTTCTAGAACTTGAAAATTTTCAATTTTTTTTCTAATTTTCAATTTTTTCTATTTTGTTTTTTTTAAATCTATTATTATTGCTTAGAGATTCCATAGTTTACGCTGCCTCCTGCCACGTGTCCGGCCTCGAGCACGTCATGAAGCTAATCGCCGAAGCTGTTACGAAACCAGTTTTAAGCGAGGAAGAAGTACCTACATAAATGCATGTCCTTAATTATATTATCTTACGCGAGTTATAATGATAAGCATTAGTAGCATAATATATACTGTAGAACAATCATTTTACACTTGTGGACGTTAGTGCGTGTTGTGATATTATTTTACTTACATGTGATTCCTTTAATATAATCAAATAAATAAATGTGATGTGAGTATCTGCTATTTAAATTTGTGACTTGCTTTCATATTGACTTGTCCAGCGTTCTTAGATAGATTTTTTTCCAATTAAAGTCAAAACAAACGCGAATAGTTCGATTAGCGACTGAAATAGAATTGACCGCATGACAGGATGGCATTAAAAACAACTTTTGACTCTCGAAGGGGACTAATATAATTGCTTGAAAAGACAGTGAATCATTCTATAGCATAGTAGGCTTTGAATTTTCGACGATTAGTAATTGAAAAGAATCGCTTTCTGGTCGAAAATCAGTTTCAAATAAAAATTAGCAAGACTGTCACAAAGGGTAAATGATTAGATTTTTAATTTATATTTTTGGTTGATGGAAAATCGGAATTTTAAACTGAACATTTTGTCCATGCCAAAAATTCAGGCCAAAAATTACGAAAGAATTTAACTTACGAGTACTTTGAAATGCTACTATATTTTTAATTGTTATTGAGTTGTAGGGAATGCAGCGGTAGTAATTATTTTACTTTATACGTATTTTAAAAAACTAAATCCCTATTAAATGTCTGCTTGCTAATCGCTTTCTTAAGAATAGTCGTTTAAAGAGATGGATTGTTATTTTAAGATCTCGATAGCAAAGTCAGTCGTCGCCTCTGATGTGGAAACGTTAAATATGAAACCAGAACCAGACGAAATTCTTCAGGAATGGATTCACGCGGTATTTATTCCTTTAAACAACACTAATTTTCTCATTGTTGTGTTCTGTTATATATGTGTACTTAAGTACTTCTCACCACGAAGTTCGAACACTTAACAATCCTTAAGCTTTGCTAAGGTTCGATCGGACTATGTTACATTTAATATAGGTCGTCGCCTGACGCTTTTGTATGTTTCGACGTTACTTTTTTAAACATAATCTGTAAAATATGGATGTGATAACTTTTAACAAAGCTTAAGGTTTGTTAAGTGGTGACAAAACTGTAGATATTATGTCACTGACAGTTGCCAGTTCTGTCATTTATGAAATTTTTCATGTATTCAAGAAAATTTCACATTTCTTTCATTCAGAAAATTAGTGTTTTGTGTAAGGTAATGTGGACCACAAGCGCAAATGGATGATGAAAATGGAAAAACTAGTAAAGGGTCAGAAGGCATGGTATCAAAATGCAATTTCAATCATTTTTCGAGCAAAAGCAGGAAAGACTATTTTTCCTTATTTTCACCCTAATAAAATGTGTAAAAGCTTGTTTTTTTCTTTTTCAAATGGTTAGAAAAGTCAGACAATATCAAAATCGACCAAAAACGCTTGAATTGATATTTTTTCTCGTTTCTCTTGCGAAAGAATGTGCATGCTAAATGTGTTTATTTATCATAACTAAGACTGTACTCCCTGTCAAATCTGATCTTACCCTTAAGTGATAAAAAGTTGAAATTTTTGATCTTTTATATGAAAAAATTGGTCATGACCTGAAAATAACGACAGCTCGTTTGACTGTGTCTGTTGCTCTTGCTCTTCATTTCAGTGCATTCCTTTAGGCAGCCTACCAAAATCAGACGCTTGGATTGCCGAAACTTTGTCCCGTTGACAATATCGATATCGTGTCGAGAGAAACGTTAATGAAGTTTATGAAGACCTATTATACGCCGGACAGAATGGTTGTTTCTGGTAAGGTCCTTACTTGGCTTTTTTGAAATTTCAGATAACAAAATCATACATTACATATATATGTATATCACACATTCCCATAGGGGAAGTGAGGGGGTATTACTCCCACCTCAGGGTCCGAGACTTGAATCACTGTCAGACGATTTTGAGCTATCAAACATTTTCTGCAATGATTTTTGGGTACAAAAGCAGCGAAGATGTCAAAAAATTTTCGGCGCTTCGCGGCGACTAGTACATTTCTGTTTTGTTTACCCATAAAATGCCTAGAATGAAGTTACAATGATCTGAAAAGTCAAAATTTTCGATGAATTATTATCTTTTTTACTTATAAGAGTGGCGCAACTAGTCAGAATGGGACAAAAAGTAGTGAAAAATGCAGTTTTTCACATTAAAACATGCTATATATGATGTTTTAGCCATTTTTCATATTTGACCTGCAAAAAAGGATAGGACTCAAAATTTAGTTGTCTCAAATTTTGGGATTTCACTCCCCCTCCTGAACTTTCGACCTTGGGAAACTATGATGTATATATGATATGTACATACTTCAGTGTCTTCCCCCTCTGGCAAAAAATATTTTTTTTCGAAAAGTAAGATAATGTATGGAAATATGAAAAAATTGCATGCCTTCGTTATACAATTTTCAAATTTTTGGCGCTTCGTGCAATATGAGAAGTATTTTCACTATTTCGCATCAAGCGCTACCAAAAAACGGACAATTTTTAAAGCATTTTGAGTGGAAAATTTTTTCTCAGAAAAGGTTGTGAAGTTTTTATGTCATGTTGAGCTGAAGTTATCGAACTGTGTTCTCATTTTGCTTTATGGTTCTTTTTAAGTTGTTGCAGAGCACAAAAAACAAAATCGCCCTAGTGCGAACTGCTTTGTTTGTAAGCAACGTGTATGTACAATGTACATAGTTTATTTATGTTTAAAACTTCGCTCAGGACCTTTGTCGCCTAATTTTGCTAATAAATTTAATTAGAAATTCTATGTAAAATATGCGCAGAAGTTACATAATTTAGGCAATTAATGGTAAAAATTGAAGGAAAATAATTGAATTTGCAAAATAATTCAAAGATTACATAGTGGTGCACCGACTTAGTCGGGCTCGACTAGTTATTATTACGTACTACAGTGCTGGCCACGAATGTTTACGTTTCAATATGCTCCATAGGATAATAGAGCATGTTAAGGTATGTATATATGTTTAACACGTCGGTCGTGCCTGGGCGGAAATAGGACCGACGTGTTAAAGATAACAAGCTCTAGAAGCTTATTAAAGCGTAAACATTCATGGCGAGTAGTGTAAACAACCAGGAATCGTAGTTTTTGTGTATCGTGCGCTTCTGGCGTGGGCGTCAAGCACAAAAGTTTGGTAGAGATATGCGAAAAACTTTTCTGCCAGACTCGACCAATATGGGACGAGGAAAATGTTAAAGCAGATGTGGACATTTGCACGACGACTGCTGCGAAATACACTGGTGGCATATTGAAAGTAATTATTTTTTATTTAAAATCATTTTTAATTTATTTGAATTAGAGCATGGTGATGTACTGATATTGCTTTGAATGCGTTTGAAATTCAATTTCGCATTCCGCTTTTCAACTTTTGATATTTAATGCTGCTCGTTTATTTTGCGCTCTCATCTTTTCTATTCAATTATGCGCTCGTTGAATTTCGAGCTAATTGCCTGATGCATAAGTTTTTTGGATATTGCTCAATATTTACGCTTTTTGTAATATATGCACAATTGTACGATTCCGTTCCTTTATTTTTATGTATTTTTTATTTTTGTTTCACTTGAAAAACTTATTTTTCAAGGCTTCTGCAGTTATTAGTTTGCTTCGTTTAAGTTCAAGCTTACTTTCTCTTCAGAATTCGAATTTTTTCAGTTTTTGATCTTTTTACTTCAATTTTTTAAATATTATTAAATCTAATTCTTCTAATACTGTATTTATGTTTTTGTCTACATACTTTTTGCAATCAATTTTCATCTCATTTTTTCATTATTTTTTTAATTCTACCCATAAAAAGGCTGCTCGCATCATCAAAGTGTACTTCAAACCCTACGCAAATTTCTTTTCCTCGTGACATGAAATCTCAAAATTAATCGCTCATTCACCCGCCCCCCAACAAAAAAACTTGATCCCCCCTCCCATCAAACTTGTTTGTTGGTCGTTTTTGTGATTTTTTTGACTTAAAAGGGTCGATTCTTCTGCCTTGCGCAAAATATTTCGTCGTTCTACTTTTAAATTTATCTGGCTTTTTCCTTGTTTTGACCTCTATAAAGAAACAGCGTTATGAGAAGGGATGGAAAATGCAATACCTTTCCAAATGTAAGAAAGTCAGTATGACCAAACTTTCTAGGATCATTTTATTAGTAGCTTATGATAATAAATTTTTGGCATATGTTTTGTCTTTAATAGAAAGAAAAGGATTTGAGCAACGTCGGTTTGGCCGTCAATCCGTTTCCTAATCTGGCTCATTTCGTGCTAGGCTTGGAAAGTTGTTCGTTCAAAGATCCTGACTTTGTACCATTTTGCGTATTGAACTCGTTGCTCGGCGGTGGGGGCAGTTTTTCGGCCGGTGGGCCTGGCAAAGGCATGTACACAAGATTATATCTGAATGTTTTGAACAGGCAAGCACTGCATGACACTTGACTATCGATGATATGTACATGATTTTTCAATTAGATTGGATTAGATTGTTAAATTAGATATAATATTATTTATTAGTTTTATTGTAATATATTATACTATTATTATGTTAGATTAATTACTTATGGAATACCTTAAATCTTGGTTATATTACATAATTTATTCTTTAAGAGCTTCTTTTCAGGTGCTATTGGATGTACAATGCGATAAGTTTTAATATGGCCTATGCCGATACCGGACTATTTTATATTCACGCCAGCGCTGATCCATCCAAGGTGCGTTTTCTTTTAGTGTAAAGTGTAAACCATGCTTGTCACTGAAGCTGCAATGAATTTCGTTGCATAATATTCTTTTGAGACCTCTTTGCTACATTATCGTCAATTTTAGCTGGAAATTTTTTGTTCTCTCGTAAACAGAGTTGAGCTTTTTCATTAAACAGATAAATTACATATTTTTTAATAGGTATTTGTCATTCGAAAATTCGAAACTTCGCTCACTCAGACCTAAAGCTGATTAGCTAGACCGTAATTTTCTCCTCTTACGCATATGGCTTAATGTTGTAAGTATGTACAGGGTGTCCCACCCACACCTGGGCGTGGGGGGTTTGGGAGGTATGCACCCCCAGAAACCAAAATACCCCCCAGAAACCAAAATACCCCCCAGAAATCAAAATACCCCCCCCAGAATTCAATTTTTGAAAATTTTTTTCGCTTTTTTCGCAATTTTTGGATGCCAATGGATAGTGCTTGAAGAGAAACGTCGAAAAATGGTGTTTTTATCACCATACCACCATTTTTAAGGCCATTTTTTGACCTTCAAAAAAATCTTGCACCCCTCCCCCAGAAATTTCTTGCTGCCCACGTATGGTCCCACCTAACTATCCCCAGTGTTTTTCAGTCATAACTGCCTTAATAATGGTTCAAACTTATTATAAATTTACCAGTCTACAACACGTCCAATGGCATTGTGAACCTTTAAGTTTTATTAAAATTACTCAATTACAAGATTCACAACAACACTTTTTTGTGATTGGTACTTTCTAATCAGTTTATTTGTTACTTTGAATTTTTAAAATACGTGACTTTTTTGGATTTTGTTAAATCTAATTTTTTATACTTTTCTAGGTAATTGTCGTGCCTTTATTGGTCATAAATTACCACAGGCACGACAATTATTTAGAAAAGTTAAAAAAATTAGATTTAACAATATTCAAAAAAGTTACGTATTTAAAAAATTCAAAGTAACAAATAAACTGATTAGAAAGTACCAATCACAAAAAGTGTTGTTGTAAATCTTGTAATAAACCAATTTTAATAAAAACTTAGAGGTTTACAATGCTATTGGACCTGTTGTAAACTGGTAAATTTCTATTATGTACATAAGTTTGAAGCATTATTAAAGAAGTTATGATGACTGAATAACACTGGGGATAGTTAAGTAAGACAGCCTGTACTCGTATATTTAGTTAATTCGTGCTGCTATTCCTAATTTCGTTTTTATTTTTCAGCTTTCCGAAGTTGTCGAAGTGATTACTAAAGAATTCATTAGAACGGCAGGAAATATGGACGAAGTAGGTTGTTTTCTTATCAAAATCGTTCGCAGCGCAGAATTTAATGTCGAATTGTTTTAAGATGATGTAAATGAATTGCATATTATGTATGTACATAAAACAATACTCGATTTACTCTTGTATTTGACAATACGACCTTCAGAAATTTACAATATTGCGCACAACAGTGAGTGTTCGAAGATTTAAACTTAAGACTTCATCGTATCTTGTGTCGAATTCTTGTTTTGGACCTCATTTTTCGCATTGAGATTTTAGTAGGATATACATACGTTGTTTTTATGTTGTTTTTTAGTAGTAAATCTGAATGTCGCATCGGTTTGCGTATATATCGCAATATAAATATTGCTTTACATTGCTGTAAATTCGCGTGCATTTTAATTATTAAATGCAGCTGAATGGTTGTTTAAAGTTTATTCAAGCAATACTATTTATATTAAATTCATATGCAAACATTAATGTACTGTACTTGATGACGATACGTGCGTATCCTGCATTTATGTAGACTGCATCCTCACGCTTACTGCTTAACTTAGCCGTCATATGGCATCCAGTGAGAATGTAGCTCCGCAGTGCCTTACAACGGTTACTTGTAGAATTTAGAAATCACTGTGTTGGAATTCAATTTTAATTTTATTTCAAGAAATTCTAATATATTAATAATATTTTGCTAAATTCCTGTGAACTTCATTTGATTTCCTTTCCTGTTGAGCGTATTTCAAATTCAATTAATTTACTCGTACATATATTCTTTATACGTGTGTATATGTAAACTGTTGTTGCATGATTATAGCGCGCGAATGATGCATACATCTATATGCATAGGTTGTTGAATAATCGAAGTTTAGAATTCGAAAGTTCAAAGAATTTATAGAAATGAGTTCAAAAATTATCGAAATATTAAAACATTGGAAATGTTTGATGCGAACGTTGGAAAATTGAATCGCATGCTTTTTGGTTTTAAATTTTGATTAGTCTTTCTGTTATTCATGCGTTCATCGCCTGTTGTCTGACATAATTTAATGTAAGGAAATATTATTTAGTGTATAATGCATCTTCACACATAGTTATCCTAAGGAAAGCCATTTTTCTAAACTCCGAATATTATTGATTTAAATTGAGTGTACTATTACAGGATGAGTTCAAGCGCGCGAGAACTCAGCTGGAAAGTTTGCTGATGATGAATTTGGAGCAAAGACCCGTGATTTTCGAAGATATCTGCCGGCAAGTGTTAGGACATGGATATCGCAAGCGGCCGGTTGACGTCGTCGACGAAATCAGTACGTCTTTTATCTCTTCATTCTTTGTAAATTGTACGTTTTGTTTACTAATTTATTAATTTAGCTTATTAATTCAGGACCCTTTGTTTTTTTTATTCCATAATTTTGGCTGAAATTAGCATTTTAATCATTTTTCTTTTTTTCAGTTTATTTAGAAAATTAGAGTCCATTCCACGAAACATATCTCGTGCTCGGATTGCATCAGTGTAAATCGATTGCAAACGCAGTTTTAACTGAAACAAAAACCTTGATACAATGCGTACTCGTAGATTATAGTCATTTTCATAGGTGGGCAGCACCAAAATTCCAGGGTGTTCAAGATTTTTCATAGGTCAAAAATGGTCTTAAAAATGGTGGTGTGGCGAAAAAACAAAAAAATCAAAAATTGAATTCTGGGAGTGTATTCTGGTTTCTGGGGTGGGGGTATTTAACCTTCTGGGGGATGCATACCCAGACCCCACCCACGCCCACGTGTGGTTATTTGGCAATCAACAGGCAAACGATGCTGTACTGCGCAAAAATTATTGTGGTCTGTTTAATAATTGCTTTTTAGCGGTTTCATTTAGCTCTGAAAATTGAATTGTCATCATCTATGCACAATGTTTCGTGACATTGACTTTATTCATTCCCGATTTTTCTTTAGAAACTGAGCTTATATTTCCAATTTTTTATATATTTTCAATTTTTTATAGAGCTGACGTGCGCATAGTTTACTCGTGGCCTTTCGTAAATGCTCTGTCGTATGAAAACTAGAAAAATTTCGAAAAAAATCAAAAAAGTCGAATAAATTGGACAAAATATGGTCGAAACATGAGCATATGGCGCGAAGCGCCGAAAATTAGACACTTTTTGAGCAAATAGATAGCTAGAAACGCTTGAAGAAGCACATTTTTTACGAATTTTTAGCAAATTTTCGGAACCTTCCCAAAAATAGCGAATTCTGGTGGTGAAAAAATTTTTGGGGGGTCAAGCCCACAAGAGTACGTAAAGGCTTCTCTAGCAATTACGGATTTCGAATTGATTCTGATATCGCTCGACTATGTTTATCTATCTTTGCTAATTATTACTGTTTAGAGTCTAAGCTTCCTCACCCTCTTATTAACAATATAAAGAAAACCGACTTAAAAGATTTTTGGCAGTTTTGCATCATTAATCGATAAGCATTCTTCTATTCATGCATTCCTTTGCCCTTCCTTGAAATTTTTTTGCATTTTTCCTTGTAGCATGTTCAATTTTTTCTTATTCTTTTTTATTTTGTATTCATTTTTCTCCTCATGAATTTATTTAATCTGGTTCGTTATCAAATGTATTTCTTTTCACATCATTATGATGAGTTCAAGATGCATATTCGCGCTTCTGTTTCATAGGACGCATTTCTGTGGCCGATGTAAAGCGAGTGGCTGAACGAATGCTTTCATCAAAAGTTTCGGTGGTCGGCTATGGAAATTTGGACACATTGCCCGATTACGAAAAAATTAATTTGGCAATTGAGAAACGAGATACGCAATATTTAAAGACGTCTCGCTATTTTTCATGGCGCTAATCAATAATAAATCAATAATGTACATATTATAGCAAACTTTGTTTGGCAAAGATAGGCAGACGTTGGAAGACCCAGCCCAGCACCTTAAAAATTTTAATTCATCACTCAGGTCGAGTTTTCAAATTTTAATATTTGAATGAATGTGTCGTTCAATTTTGTTGTTCATTGAAAAGTTTTTAAAATGTCGGGAATACTTTGAGTAGCTTCCTTCGATGATCCTGCCTCAGGCTATCCATCTCTCTCAAATTCCTGATTCCGATCTTTTAGTCGGCATCACACATGGGCGTGGGGGTTTGGGGGTATGCACCCACCGAAGTTGAAATACCCCCCAGAAATCAAAATACCCCCGCAGAATTCAAAAAAATTAGCGATTTTTTGATACCATTGGATAGTGCTCGATGAGAAACGTCGAAAAATTGTGTTTTTTACCGTACAACCACTTTTAAGACCATTTTTTGACCTTTGAAAACTTTTACCCCCCAGAATTTCGGTGCTGCTTATCTATGGTCGGCATTCAAAAAAGTTCCCGAATTCAATCTCATTGTGATGGGCATTGGAAAAAATGTCTACAATGCAATTGCTTGCGGCAGAGCTTTATAAAATAACCGCTATTGATAGTGAGGTATCTTTGTACATTAACCCTCCGTTTACTATCATGTTTTTGCAGTCGAAGTGCACCATCATCGCAAAGACTAGTCCGTATTAAGCCACACCTTTACATGCTGTGACAGTTATTACTTTCATTTAGTGCAATTTTTTATGCTGCTTCTAAATACATATATGTGATTTTTTGTGAATATTATTTTTGAAATAGGTGCGACTAAAAAACTTACAACGCATAAAAATGCGTAAGAATAGGCGCCTGGTGGATAGCCATGCAAAAACAAGAAAAACGAGATCGCTGTTGCGTTAATACAACCAGGGGTTGCATTTGAAAGCTAAAAAGGAATAAAGCACTAAATTTTTTCATTAGAACCTGATTTCCCATTTTGGCTTTTTGTGATATCACTGTAAATAGCCAAAAAATGCTTATTTTCTACAACTCTATAACTTCTCATCAAGCTAACCCATTAAAAACAATGCAACTGAAGCCAAAACAAGGCTAGTTAAAGTTTTACACATGAATAAGGAAGAACAGAAAAAATGTCAATTAAGTGATTCATTATGCCTTGGGCATAGGAAACGGTAAGCGAAGGATTAAAAATGTACCTACCTAAATACAGGTGCAAACATGATTGCTCTAGGGGGTCACTTAAAGAGGCTTTTGGTCTAAAAAACGGTGTAGCGCAAAAACTATTATTCCACTGTTCTTGGTCCATTTCGTTTTCAAGCACTTCTTACACGAATTGAAGGCTGCTAAGTTCGTCAGATTTCGCGAAGTTATTCTATGTACTATCATGCAGCGCTGAGCGATTTGTTCTTAAATTTTGGTTTTTCAAGTACCCACTGGCGGATTTAGAAGGGGCTGGGGCGACAGCCCCCATGTCGTCAAAGAATATTTAAGCGTAATCAAGAATAAATGTGTATTTTGTGATGATTTCAGCCATTTTCCATGTGATTATTCAAATTTTTCCGGCGCTTCGCGCGGCTGAATACTACTCTAATGACATTTACTGGCTATTGGCTATCTAAGAAACTTAAATTAACGTCTAAAGAATAATTTTTGTACAGGACAAATATTATGTACGATGATTTGTCAAGTGTTTTCTCGGCGATATGTGTCGATTTCTGCATTATTGCGAGTTTTTTATTGAAAAAAACTCGTGCAAATTTCAAAAATTTTTTACTCTTTTGCGTCAGTAATAATTAGCAAGAAAATGTTACTTTAAGCATAATATACGAATTTTCGGACAATGTTTGACACTCTTAGGAAAATTTTGGGTTACGCCCCCGCCAGAAAATCCTGGATCCGCCACTTAAAGTACATACCAATGTGAGAATTTTTCAAAATCGGTCCAATCCCAAAGTCTTTGTAGAATGAAAAAATCTTTGCCAACTATAAAAACCAGGAATTAGACTTATTTCCCTTAATATAGTGAGCTTAATATGTAGGCTGGAAAAACGTAGTGTTCAACGTCTGCGTCTGAACCGAATTTAGGCTAGGCACTATTAACAAACATCCTTTTATTGTTGGACCAAAAATGACAAGGAAAATGTAATAAAATGGCTTAAACGCACGGCTTTGCCCAGTCTGAAATAGGAGTAAGAAATCACAACCACACCTGGGCGTGGGGGGATCATCCCCCCCAGAAACAAAATACTCCCCCAGAATTCGATTTTTGAAAATTTTTTTCGTTTTTTCCGCAATTTTTTGATGCCAATGGATAGTGCTCGATGAGAAACGTCGAAAAATGGTGTTTTTATCGCCATACCACCATTTTTAAGACCATTTTTTGACCTTCAAAAAAATCTTGCACCCCCCAAGAATTTTCTTGCTGCCCACGTATGATCACAACCTCTAGTTGGCAAATCTTTATCTCTCAGTCAAATGTATATACATATCGGGCATGCATACGGGATGAGCGTTCAGTCAGCCAGAACCTACAGGAAAGGACAAAATATTTTGAGGGAAATGACAGATGAAAAATGAATAAAAGTGACCCACTAGTCAATTTCTAAAAAATCGACCAAAAACTGACACTTATGATAATTGAATCACATGAACTGACTTTACAAAAACTCAAAATTCCTACTGCATCTGATAATGCACATTTTTTTCCAAATTTAGCCAACGAAATACCAATACGCATGTCTACAATGTGACTACTATCAAACAAGGTCCTTTTATTTACTTAATAAGTTAAAGTGGCACTAAAAATATATCACGTAGCTAGAAATAAATGAGTAGGTAGGTACGGGTAGAACATACACGAATGAACAACAAGATGAAATAATATCACGCGACGAATTAGTACTGAAGGACGGTGAGCGTGCAACTGCGAAACTGAAGCAAGACGTCTGAAAATGAAAAAACATTACAAGATTGACCATGCATGATTCGGGGCGCAAAAGGCATAGGGAGGGGTGAGAGGAGGTATTACCCCTCCCTCAGATTTTAAAAAACAGCTAAATTAGCACAAAGTTTAGTCAGCTTAGTCACAAAAAGCTGGCAGCTGGCCAAATTTTTTCACGCGACTTAGGCAACATTTATATCTATTTACTAAGTAAAGTCTCGAAATTCTGCATTTATATTATCCGAGGTTTAGCTATATGCAACAATGAGGTATAGCTTTTTTGGCAATAATCACGTAAATAGTACGCGCTCGTATGTTAACTTTATACTGTAGATATTCATATTAAGAATGCATTAAATATATGGATAGGTAGAAAATTTTAGCTGCAACTCAAGTTCCATTCAAAATATACCAACATTTGATTTTATTTTATTTTTATTGCATTTACGTTCTCTAAGGAATTTGAAGAATATTGCATTTTCCTAAATACTACATGTTATTTTTTTGATCTCCATCAAAAAAATTTTGGCAAGCAGACTAACTCGCAAGGTTTAGAAATAAAAAGGCCGTTTAAACGACTTTCCCGATGTCGCTAACCTTCGATAAACTATATCAAACGGCTGTATAATTTGATAAATTATCGTAATTTAAAGATAATTGGCTTAATGTCAGTCTGAAATGGATAGTTTTTATCCATAGCACGGCTTTTAACTTTTCCCAAGCGATATAAAATGTTGCGGCCATGCATGGATACGACGAACCAGATTCTGGGTATGGGCATGAACGAATGTCATTTTAGGCGAACTTCACTCATTGGCATTTGAATGGCGAACAAACGGAAGAACCTCGAAAAATTCTATCCTTGGGGGTCTGAGACGATTTCTCGAATTGAAGTCTGCGAGGGGGTCGTCGTGGGTCAAATTTTTAGTCAAAAGTGGCTGAAAACCTAAAAATGGCCAAAAACGCGAGTTTTCGTCAAAAATCGAATGGAGAGTCAACATCTTAAGACTTTGGACAAATCGGGGGTATACATAGGCACAGGATAAATTCAAGGTCAAGTGACTTGATCTTAGTGGCTGAGCTATCTCGCAAACCTGCAGGCGAAACCGGACCAACCCCACAAGAGTTTTGAAAATTTCCTGGGGAAAATGAGGCAAAATGAAGGCAGAAATGGATGAAAATTTAAGATTTTCTTCAAAAGTCTTTGAAATTGACATCTGAGCAATATGCCAAGACTTCAGCCTGTCCATCTATATCTTCTCAAATTCTAATTAATCCACTAATTGGACCAAAAATGGGTTTAAAAAAGATCATTTTCTTTGATTTGTCTTACTGTTTTCTCACATCTTTTGAAAATGAGTTGATCCAAATGGATCCTTCAGGCAGGTCGTCCAGCCTTTGTGTAAGCCTGCTCCATGGACGGACAGAGATGGGCTATTGCTCAGGTATGCTGTGGAATAACGTAGTTTTGACGCTATTTCAACATTTATATTAATTTTTGAGGTCATTTTGGCCCATAAATGCTCCATTTTCAACCCGCTCCCCAGATCGACCATCTATGGTTATGATCGACTCCGCAAGTTCCAGGGGTCATTCGACCAAGAAAACACTGAGCGTGCCCATATATGATCGAGGACTAGCCGACTTCGGTTGGGAAGTCCCATATCCCCCTGTTACGAGCACCTACGTATTCATTGGGGTGTAGTGCTTTTTGGCCACCCTGTATATTAAAACTGCATATATTTATTGAGTAGTCGTATTTTAATGCTATATAAATAAAAATTTTATATGTACCTCTAGTACTGCGGAAAATTCGGGGATTTATTTTTAAATTGTAGATAAAAAATAAATAATTTAAGCAATGCAAACCGACAAATTCATTAAGATTTTTCCACACATGAACAAAGAAGGAGGTAAGAGGGGGTATAACCCTTATCTATGGTTTTGGAAAATTAGGCACATACTGTCAGGTGATTCTGAGAAAGCGAAAAGTGCCGCAAGACAATTTTAGCGCTTACTGCAAAAAAAGGCCGAAATTCTACACGAAAAGGGTACTGAAAAATAATGAAAATTTTTCGGCGCTTCGCGCTGTTTGATAATTTTTGTATTTTTTATCGCCAGAAACTCATAAATTGGCTAAATTTCGCTAATAAGGGCCACATAACGTGCTATCGTACCGTATTATAGTTTCATAAGCTTTACAAGAACAGAATGTGCACTGACTTCTGGGGACTGTCAACGAGCATGTACAAAGAGACCTTACGCGAGAAACAATGACCACAATTTACCATACGACCATTCCCACGGATTTCAACTCCCTCCAGTGTTTTTTTTTGATCAAGGTCCGTTTGTACATGTACAAAGATGGTCCCTAAAAGTCTGTGTACATTTTGTACACGCAAATTTTTGTGTACTATAATATGGTACAGTAGCGATTTTAGTGTGGCAAAAACAGAGTTTTTCGACCTTTGGTAGTGTATTTTAGCTAATTTCAGGGTTTCTGAAGGCAAAAATCACTTATAACCGTCTCAAAACGGCGCCAAGCGCCGAAAAATTTGACATTTTTCCTTTCAAAATGCAATTTCTGACATTATAGGATATATAGAACACACAATTACTCATTTCGGCGCGAATCACCGATAATTTTTGCGAATTTCAAACCTTTTTTGCAGTTTTTGTCTTCCCAAAATCTTTGTTCATGTACAAAGACGGCCCCCAAAAGTCTTTGTACATCGGGAAAAATCTTTGCCGAATGCAAAAAAACACTGCCCTTCTCTGGCCAAATCTACGTCGCCCACGTATGGATTTTTCTCAAGCTTACCCAATAATGCGAATCTACATATTAACGTCCCCAATCCGCCAAATTTTAATTGACCGAAACGGCCGCTTCTTGCATTAGGATAAGGGCAGCCGAATTCAGGTCATCGTTCGTGTTGCGTAAGACTTGTTCAACGCGATGTCTGTCGGAAAAACCCATTTCGACCAAAGTTTGCACCTTCTCCTGCGAAACACGAACTGCGCTTTGTCGCTGATCGTTTGAACGACCGAACCAACGTCTTGCGGTCAGCAATTGATGTTCACCGGTCCCATTAGGATCCTAAGAGAATAAATACATAATTAATAAATATAGAAAGAGAAAATGATAAGAATAAATTAAAAACACAGGGTGCGTCTCACTTATCTATCCAAGATTTTGTTCGATCGCCACGCACTTCGTGGCTTTATTGTTATTTGTTTCCATGCAAACTTACTCGAAAAAATTTATGACGAACAAAAATACAACGAAGTACATAAACAGGTATCAAAACTTGACATTCAAATGCATGATTCCGAAAAAAGAAACTCGGTTTACCCCTCCCAGAATTTTTGCAAAAAATCAAATTTTTGGCCGTTTTTAGGCATTTTTTGGCCATTTTGAGGCAAAAATTGCTGGTCATTTACCCCTAAAATTGGCCGGGCCGGGACCCCCTCCCCTAGCGCATTAGAATGTACCTATATTATACTTGGATACCCCCAACAAATGTTATGCCCATGTATGAAATAAACGACACTTTGTTAAAATATATCCAAGGCCTATAAATTTGTCGCCATTACATTTTTTTCCACTTACCGTATTTCGTAAGAAAAAGTTTCAAAGCAATGAAAACTATTTTAGTATAGGTACTTTAGGCAGATCTTATCGTTTTCCGCCCCAAAATCAGCTATATTTGGTACGATAAATCAAATATATGATCCTTTGTGGTTGGGGGAACGAGATTTTAAATTGCCTTTTTGGGGTCCAAAAATGCTGGGTATACGTCAAAAATATCGTTCTTCGGCGTTTCTGACGATGTTCAATCTTTCCAGAGCATAGAAACAAAAAAATTTAAAAAAAATCAAAAAAGTCGATTAAATTGAACAAAATATAGTCAAAATATGAGTACTATGGCGGCGAAGCGCCGAAAATTTGACACTTTTGAGCAAATAGTTAGCTATCAATGCTTAAAAAATCACCTTTCTTACGATTAAGAAATTTTTTGGAAACTTTCGAAAAATTACGAATTCTGGGGAGTGAAAAAATTTCTTTAGGTGAAACTTTGTCTAGGAGGGGTAAACCCCCAAACCCCCCAGATCGTGTATGGTCCTAAGTTTAGCAAATAGGCTCAAGTAGGATATTCCGTTTGGCCCGGAATAACGCTCATTGCTTTAATGCTTATTTCTCACGAACTAATGTAGGTCAAGAAATGAAATTTGGTGACGAACAATCCAAAGGCTTTTGTTTTACTTTGAAAAAGCTTCGTTCTATGTAAACGAGAATTTCACTAGAATAGAATCGTGAAACGATACGTGGGACACCTTTTACATAATATAAATCATAAATTTAATCTTTTGAACAAGTTTCTGAAAAATAAGGAAGAAAAATCGGCAGCTAGGTCGAAGGGGGTCCTATCATTGTATATTTTATACATACAACTTGAAACTCCTCAATGAACATGCACAATGCACATTATGGGCAGCAACGAAATTCTAGAAAATCAAGGAGTCCAAAAATTTTCAAAGGTCGAAAAGAGCGAAAAACGGATAGTAGCAGAAAAAGTCACGATTTGAGGACATTTCTCATTAAGTACCTATTGTCCAGTCCAGTCCGCTGGCATCAAAAATCGCAAAAAATAAACGAAATATTCAGAAATACATGTTGCTGAATTTGATTAAATTTTTCTGGAAAAACCTTCGTATTTTTATGGTCTACAAAGAAATAGAATTGTAAAAAACACAAAAAAAATCCTCTTGGTTTCACCCCAGAATTTCCATGCTTTGCATTTATATATGGTAGAGAGCATAGATGCACGAGGTCAAGTTGATCAGGGACGGGAACTAAAATCGCGATTTTGAGATCAGAGGAGTAAAAATAGTATTTTTTACCACAGCGAATTGCGTTTCTGAGCCATAATCACATCGAATTCGCTAGAAATGGAAATGCACTATTTTTGGCTAAAACTGCTCGACAGTTCTTATGTTTAGGACCCTTCAGCGACGGGTAATGATACCCCTCTCACCCTCCTTATGTGCACGTATGGTAGAGAGGCTGCTGAGGGATTTTTGGTTCATGGAGTCCAAATCACCCGAGCTCTAGGTAAAAAATGCAATCTACTTACAGAGACTATCGATTTAAAGAAACACCATTAAAATTTTCCAGATATTTAAATTAAGGCACTTTTCATTTGTGGCCTAACTAAACGCATGTTTCAAAATAAAACGTATATTTTATAACTACTCTTAAGTGCTCCCGTTGAACTTGACGATAAATCAAACTCTGTTCAAATCGATCGAGTATATCCTGACGCTGAGCTTCTACAGTAGCTCCTAAGGGCAAAAGCCGGCCGACTTTGTCTTCACCGAATCGCGAGATCGGGCCAATTAAGCCAGAACAAAACGAGCATATCGAGTCAGGGATGATGGTAAAGTTTTGAACATTTAAGATATTCAACCGATAAATCAAACCGGCCAACTTAATAGGAAAAAATCGATTTTTAAATTGAGTAGAAAAGAAAATTTTTCAAACAAATTCTTGCGATACACAGTTTATGATCAAAATTGTCTTTTAGCCTTTATAATAAGTTTTAGATATTTTTGCAATTTTTGAGCTCTTATAGTTATAAGTTATAGTTATGGTCATTTATTTCAAATTTATATATTTATTTACTCATTTATTTATTATTTATTTACACTTATACGACGGTAAAATGAGTGTTTAATTTATAAAAACCGATTCGAAGCATAAATTTGCGCAATAAAATTGCGCTAGATGCAGACGATATCGTGAAGCTATTCACAATAATTGAAAGGAGAATTTACTCATTCTATTCTACAGGACGACAATTGGCTCCAACAAACTATCAGGAAAATGCAGCTAATTTTAAAAGTATTACCACGTTATTATTAGTAATTGATTAAACAGCATCAGTCAACAGACCAAAAGTTAAACATTTACATATTTGGAAACAACTTACCAAACCAGATAAGCAAGATATCGCTATTTCACTCGTAGATATAAACATCTACAAATGAAGAATAAAAATTAGCAAGGACATGCACATATTATAAATAAGATAAATTTTTTGACAATTCATTTTACTGAATTTATATAATGCGTCAGACGCTAATTAGAAACTTCAACAATGAGACAACAATTTCGGCGCCATGCATGACTAATTTCAGCATCAAAAACAGTAGACAGCCAAGTATACATACTCGTATGTACATGGCGTACGCAAGAGGGGCGGCTGCCTCCTTAGCCCATAGATAATTTTGAAAAGGTGAGATAATGCATTAAAAAATAATGGAAATTTGTATCTTTTCTTCGAAGAATTTCAAAATTTTCGACGCTTCGCGCCGTAGGATTTTTTTATAATCAAACGGAGAAAATGATCAAAATAGCTAATAAAAACGCTTTTTAGGGATAATACCGATTTTTGAAAACATTTTTAGTCCATTTTGATTGCATTATATCGTTTTAAACACTAAAAAAATATAGAAATTGATCAATGAGGAAGGAAATTTTGATCTTTCACACCATTTCTATATAACTACTAATTTTGTCCTAAAAATGATGCAGAAAACATCAGCTAAAAATCGCCGGACAGTACTTGTCTGGCTGGGCTGACGCTTTAGGGGTAAAACCACTCTGCTCTTCCCCATGTGTGCATGTATATATGCTTTCTACTGATGTTTAAGCATCGCTGAACAGAATATTGAAAATTTTTTGAATTTGATTCTTGGCCTGATATTGAATTTCTTGACTTCCTTATTAACCCGGAAGCTTTTTTATGCTAGAGTAAAGCTTTCTGTACGTATGTAGCTGAAATTTAGTCGCACTACACAGATTTTGTGTGCAAGAATTCAATCATTTAAGCATTATTTAGGCAATTTTTTCTAAGCAACAAAAATTTTTGAAGAATTATCTATTTTTTTGAAAATTTACCGCAAAGCATTTAGGCGTCTTTTAAAGAAATTTCGACGACATATGCACTTGTTCATGAACAATTTTCAAAAATTTGTTATTCACTCTTAAATTTGTTTCCATATACTTCTAATAAAAATTAGAAAAATAACTTTTCAGGCTTCTTGTATTTAATACCTCATTTTTTTGACCATTTAAACTTTTTAGAAAAAGTTGCAGTACCGCTTTCTAATGAAAATCCTACTTTTTTTAAAGCCAACAATCATATGTTTGATGTAGAGAAATGTATAACATTATGTTTTTTAAGCGTTACTATTGCTATCACTTCATCATATGATTTTTGTTATGATACTAATAATAATTTACGATCATCATTTTCACTACTGATTTCCAGACATAAAAAGATGTGATAAGATACGATTATATGATAAAACGACTGACTTGTATGACGAATAAAGCAGGCAAATTTTTGACGGAAAGTGGAACGCCAAAGACTTTGGCATAAGGAACAAATGGAACGTCGCATAAAAATTGTAAAAATATGCTAAAGAGGACGGCGTAGCTAAAATTAAAAGAGAATAATTAATATAAAAAGCATAAACGTACGAGTAAAAAAGACTGGATTACGGGCCAGATGATAAGAACGGCGACGTCAATATATTGACATTGAAATAATTCGTCAAACCGTGTATTATTGCTTCGATCATTAATGAGGTTAAATTCATCAGAATAATGAAATCCTGCATAAATAAATAAAATGAGCATAATTTTAAATTAAATAAATCAATTAAATATAAATACGCAAATGTTAATTAAATATAAATAAAAATCAATGAATAATCAGACGATTCGAGAGTGAAGTCCGGTTTTAAAATCAAAACACACCCTATTCCCCAAAAGTCAGGAAATTTTCAAGCCCCTCCCCGATATTTGAAAAAAATTGAATTTTCTGGCCGTTTTTGGCCAAAAGCCGGAGGTAGTTTACCTCCCTCTCCCCAAAATGTCCGGGGCCACCCAAATTTCGAGCCGTTACATGTATGCCCCTACGAATTTTTCATATTATTTGCCACCTAACACATTATTCCAAGGTGAAAATGAAGCCTTTTCTGAACTTTCTACACATAATTTCAATGGCCACACATGTGACAATATTTTATTTAAATTTTCTAAACTCTTACTAATATTTCAGGAGGTTCTACGAAATCCTGGAACGATTATCACATTTTTTCTGAAGACTTAATTGTATGCACTATTTTTCTACCCTTTTATGTATCCTTCCATGGAAAGAACATGTTAGTAGGCCATTCAAAGTTATTTATTTACCTCTACCCAGATTACTCAAGGGAATAACATATGTAAAATCGATTCAATATTATATTTATTAATTTAAAACGTCACAGTCCAAATGCATATAATTTGCACGTTTTAAAGGCTTAAATAGAAAATATTAAATTTTTTATACTGACAATATATTTCCGACTGCCAAAACGCCTCTCTATTTGCCGCATAAAATAAATGAGCAAACAACCGGCAATGATGTCCTTGAACTCAAACACGACTGAGCGCGAAAACAGCATTTTGGCTACCTAAAAAATCAGAAAGTCGACTAGGTATAGGCATATATGGCAGCAGTTGAATTCTAAGGGTCCAATGAGGCAAAACTGTCAAACGTAGCACGCAAGTTCTAATTCTGGGGTCCGTCAATTTTAGGGGGTCCGCCGAATTCTCAGAAAAAGGGGACCAGCCAGACCATAGCTGTTCAGCATGGCCGATCTGGAGAGTGGCGGTCAGCCGGTCTGTAGATGGGTCAAAAATTGAGCTTTTTTGGGAGAAATTACCTTAAAACTGGTATAAGTGCTAAAATAGCCTTAAAACTACGTTATTACACAGTTTCTAGTCAATTTGAAGCACTTTTGGATAAAATTTTCAATTTTCATCAGTTTTTGGCCTTCATTTTGCCTCCTTTCTCCCACAAAATTTTTCACTTTTTTCATTCTGAGGGTCTAGACCCCTCAAACCCCCCAGTGCAAGTCTGGTCCAGACCCCTCTCAGACCCCCACGCCCGTGCGGATATAAATAAGTAATGGGAAAACAAAAGTACAAAGTGACAAAACAAGGCCTATGTGAGCTCGTTAGCCACGAGTATACTATAATCATTTTGCTTAAAACTCTTTTTTTAACGCGACATGCGCGAACTTATGCAAATTTTCATTCAAACGTCTATAAGTCGACCTAAGTAGCTATTTGTCGACCTAAGCGGGATAATACCGACTAAACAACCTAAAATTCTCACTTACCTGAAACTAAGCCTAAGCCGTAGAAAAATTAAGAGAAAAACCGACTAACAGGAAAATGTCAGGACTGTCTATTCTTGAGCACTGCTGAATTGTGAACTTTAAGGCCCTACAGCTCCTTCAAAATTGGTCGGATTTTCATGAAACTTTCTCTCGCATCTACTTTTCATATTTTCTGCAGGTTTTGTAAAAAATCTGAATTTTATAAACTTATTTTAAATAATTTCTGACGGAACCCATATTCTGCACTTTAGCCTATTTCCGTGTGCTGACGACGAATACATATACTTATCTAATTAGCCATTCTCTTCAAAGAAAATCATATTTAACTAAATGTGAATACGTAATAGCTAGAGTGAATAAGATTATCGGGACGGTCGGCACAAAATAAGTGAATATATGTCGATCGATCTAATGCAAGACATTACCTACCTACCTCTCTTTCTCAGCTATTCCATAAAAATTTAACTAAACTTAAATTGATCCTTGCATCTTTAATCTTTGAAAAACAGCAAAATAGGTAGGTACGTTAGCAAATGCTTACTTTCGATAGGTTTGTTAAACTGCTCATCTGGAGGCTAAACATGCTGCGATATTGTCGGAAGGGAATGAATGAGATTGAACTTATCAAGGCTGATGACGCCCATATTTTTGATACTGGTGCATTCCTGAAAATTTTAAGATAGGTAGCCGGAAGAAGAAATCAACTTGAAAAGTCGAGAAAAGGCGCTTACTGAACTTGGACGTATCAAAGGTTCTATAGCGCGAAGTCGATGGCTGAGCATTCATCTCGCTCAATTAATAATTTGAGTAAATATCTACCGATAGATTGGTTACCAATAGATTGGTAACGGTATGTGTGGTATGGTGTGAAACTAAACATAATCAAATTTTTGTTTTACTACGCTATTCTGAAAATTTCGTAGTCTTAAAGCTCAGACGGATAGCAGCGTAATGCAAGGGTCAATATATAAGCGAATCAACTTATATGTCAGCGCACTGCGCCATCCACCTGCGACCCTTTCACTAACCAATTACTTCGCTTCGCTCTCGATCAACTGTTTTTTTTCATAGCGCTTTGTATCACAAAGTGACCCATACTCAAAATTTTTTTCCACGTTTCAAATTTTGGTTCACATTTTTGAGGGGTCTAAAGAACGTTTTAAAATTGAGCGCTCATGTTGAAAAACCGATGTTTGTTTGCAGAAAGTCCATCAGGCCCGTATCCAGGATTTTGTTTCAAAAGGGGGGCACGAACAAAATTCTTGAAAAACGTAAGAGGGACTAGAGGGACTACAAGATAAATTAGAAAAAGACGTTTCGCGATCACTAGAGCTGTACATTTTTAAAATTTTGCTACCCAGGTGCCTTAAACATGGTGAGAATACAATGGGCAACTTCTTGGAAAATCTCATTTTCTGCATAAAAATATGCAAAACAGAAGACTTAGATGCAAAATACGCTTTAGGTTATATGAAGACTAAAAATGGGGTGTTTAAGCTGCGCGCTTGGGACTAAATAGACTCCAATTATAATTATGAAATTCTGCGCGAAACGCAGGATTTTTTTGCGATTTTTGACTAAAAAAGCAAAGATTGGTAAAAGTAAAAATCGTTCTCATATTTCATTTTGGGGGCACGTGCCGCTCTATCTCCTTGGATACAGGCCACACATTCCCATAGAGGGTGAGGGGGATATTACCCCCACCTCAGGGTACGAGACTGGAATCACTGTCGGACGATTTTGAGCTATCAAACTTTTTCTGCATGATTTTTGGGTGTAAAAGCAGCGAAGATGTTAAAAAATTTTTGGCGCTTCGCGCCCACTAATACAATTCTCTTTATATTACCCATAAAATGCCTAGAATGAACTTAAAATTATCTGAAAAGCCAAAATTTTTGATGAATTCTTATATTTTTTACTTGACGAAACTAGTCAGAAAGGTGCACAAAGTACTTAAAAATGCAGTTTTTCACATTAAAACATGCTACATAGGATGTTTTAGCCATTTTTTATATTTGACCTGCAAAAAGGCTAGACTCTTAATTAAGTGGTCCTAAATTTTGGGATTTCTCCCCACCTAAACTTTCGACCTTAACTGATACGGGCCTGAGGTCCATCCTGCATAAAATGGCTAAACCCAAAACGAGTTTTTGAACATTTTGTTATTGTAAATTTAGTGTACTTAAATGAACATAACGACTCCAAAAACTGCATCTTCAGACCTTTACTAGTGCACTTTAGCCGATTTCTGGAGTCTCGTCGAAGAATAAAAAGTCAATAGCTTATCAAAATGCGCGAAGCGCCAGAAAATTTCAGAATTTAACCTCTTAATCCCTATTGCAATAAAATTGCTGCAATTGGCGCGGCGCAGCCTAAAAATCAATAGCAAATAATTAAATAAAATCAGTCCTTGAAATTTTATCACTAAAAAACATTTTTGCATTACAAAAATTGTTCAAAAAATCCGTGCACAAGATAAGAATTTTCAATTATATTAAAGTTCTAGGTCAAGCTATCGATAAACGTGCAGTTATCGACGCGGCGCGGCCATGACATCAATAATAAATACAAAATTTAATCAATCCGGCGCGAAGTGCCGAAAAATTTCGAAATTTCGAAATTTTGGCTCTCTAAATCGCATTTTTTCGAAAATTGCAGAAATCCGTTCAGAAAATGAGGATTTTCAATTATAGTGAAATTCTAGAACATATTGCCGATAAAAGTGCTACAATCGGCGCGGTGCACCGGGAACGAAAAAGATTTAAAATAAATCAATGCGGTGCGAAGCACCGAAAAATTTGGAATTTTACCCTTCTAGAACGCATTTTTGCATTAAAAAAATTTTTAACAATAAGTATCAATCCCAAATTCTTTTTCTACATCTCGAAATTTTGGTTCACAAAAAGCCTTATGAGGAAAAAATGATGTTTCGATCGCTTCACTTTCAGTGTTGCCAACCTCCAGCTCTAAAAAATCTGGTACTTGTACACGTTAACGCCAATCGTATTTTTTCCATCTTTTTTAACATTATATAAAATCTTTTTTCCGTGAGAGAAAATAACTTTCAGTTGCCGGGTTTCGATCCTCAGACCTCTCAATCTACAGTGCAACACGTTAATCGACCGGCCAAGCCACCTACTCCTAAGATTTAGAACCGAAGTAATAAAGGAATGGTTTATTTCGTTCGTGTCTCACGAGCAACACAGAACGGCTAAAAAACGGGATAGAAAGTTTGGATTTTTGTGTCCATGTCTCACAATCAACACAAAATACCTAAAAGAAATAGGGTACGAGGTGTTTTCAAAAGCACTAATGTGAATGCACATAACTAAGCCTAAGCCTAAGCGTGTGATAATAACACAACAGTCAGAGATAATAGATTTTGTATATAATAGTAGATTGATGCTAAAAAAGATAGAAAAAATTCGATACTTGCTGAACTTCACAAGTGCAGCCCAAATAATTACAGCCACGTACATCGAAATTTAAAGCCATTATCTTAGGTAAAGCCTAAAGAAAAAAACAGTATAAGCTGAATATACATACTCTAATGTTAAAAAAGGTAGAAAATATTTCATAGGTGTTAAACTGTACAAGTGCCAAAAATCTCAAAAAACAGAAGACTTACAAAAAATCTCAAAAATGCCGGTAAAGTTTAAATATTCAAACAGAAAAAATTTTTTAAACATCGAAGCAAGAATTTCCGCTTTCATCAGACATTTAGCAACTGAAATCTCGATTTAGGTAGGCAAGCAATGCAAATAAATGTTAGTAACCCAAACTAGGTACTGAGCTCGAGCTATCGAGTCCTTGATTTTTGGAAAAACGACATGCGCTTTTTGGATATTTTCACTTTTTTTGGCTGTTTTTGGCAAAAAGCACCTAAAATTGCATGAAACAAAGCCTCGTTTTTAGTGAAAGATCTCAAATTCAAAAAAATCTCAAAAAGCTCACGGAAAAACGCAACACAAAAAAATTTCAATGCTAATAAAAACTGACTAAAATACAGTGGATATCAAATAAATTAAAAAATATGCAATATAACACACTTGCAAAATTTAATTACTAATATTAATTACGCTACGGCGTATCACAAAATGACTGAAATTCGAGCTACATTTAAGCAATCAATTTCTGTAATTCAACAATCTCCTCCTTTCTGATCCCATGCAAACATTGGAGCAAAACATGCAATATACACATGTTGCCATCTTCTCGATCGCCAAACGAAAGGAAAGCAAAGGTACATGTTGTACATAGATGAAACAACAGCCAACCTCGGGAGAACATGAATACATACGAAATTATTATAGGCGTATTTCAGAGAAAGGTTTTTTCAATTGTTGAAGTCAAATCGAACCAGTTTACAAAGACAGAACGACCAATAGTTGAGCGGTGTAGGGAAGAAGTAGGTAGCGTCTTCTATTGATTGATTTGCCTTTGTAAACTTTGTAGTTTGATTTGAGTTTCCGAGTTCAAAAAGTCTTTCTCTAAAATATAACTTTAAGCATTGAAATTCATATGGTTTTTGCTTGTCAAAATTATAAAGAGGAAAGCTATGTGAAGTCCATTTCACAAAACCTTGTGCATGAATAGTTTTCAGTACTAAATGGAATGGCTAGAAAAGTGGGTTCGATATAAGCAGCTTTTGCACGCACATAATTATGTGTGGACATATGCACAGAATTACAGTAGCACAGTAAGACCCCATGTTGTAGAGAATCTCACCGATTGGGCAGCGATTCCCACCACTAAACGAGCAGACCAGCACTGTATTAGTAGATTACGCTGACGGACGGCGTCCTGTGTGGAAGCGAAAAGCTTATATAACCAAAGGCTGAAACATCAAACCGACGGGTTAGACGGAAAAACAAACGTCCAGGTACGGAGCCCGATCGAGGACTTATGTATGTGTGTGATTGCAATGCACTTGCAATATGCACATATTAATGAATCAAGTCGCACGAAGCGCTGGAAATATTAAAAATTTTCCATGAAAAGATGTATAAAATGCTGAAATATCAATGTCCCTTCAATTACCATTTTGTTTTTGCAGTCGAAGGGTACCATCCGCTACTTTCGTTTCATGCTCTTCTTAAATTTACTTTTTATGAGAAATATTTTTGGAAGAGTTAAAACTACGCAAGAGCATAGGAGTTGGGGAGTTGTTCTGTCTTCCCATCCAGAAGTTAAAATGACGGAAGGCGTTCTATGATTACGAGTACAACTAAAAAACTGTATAACAATGCATAACAATAGGCACCTGAAAGACATCCATGCAAAAACGAGAAAAAGTAGATTTCTGTTTTGTTAAACACAATCATGGGAATGCATCTGAAAAGCTGAATATGAATAAACCATTAAATTTTTTATTAGAACCCGATTTTCTCATTTTAAGTTTTTGTGAAAAGTACAGGAAATAGGTTTAAAAAATATTCATTTCTTACTGCCCTACACCTTCTCATAGAGCTAAACCACTATAAACAATGTAATTGGAGCCAAAACAAGGCTAGACAAAGTTCTAGACAAAGGGATAAGGAAGATCAGAAAGGAGACCAAAAATGTGATTAACTAGTACGCCGAGAACTCACGGTGAGGGATGTGTTTTTGTTTTAAATTTCTAAGGAATAAAGTCATTCTTATCGACAAATAACATTTTGTGGCACAAAGATGTGGCCTCTAGACCGCAAAAAGCACCTATAGTCTGTTTCACATAACTTCGTGCATAAATTCTAAGAATTTTCGTCGACAGTAGGCCGAAGGTTACGATAATTTTAAAATTTATGACTGAAGTTGTTTGAAACAGACTAAAGGCAGAATTACACTATTAATTTTTTCTTCAAACTTATAAAGTACATAAGTAAATGAAAAAATTGACACATGTACAATACTGCTTACTCGCAGATTCGAAGATCAAGAAGTACTCCGTGACCAGATGGATCAGGTCAGATCAGTCAGAGTTTATTGAGGCAAAATGACCGCAAAACCTGAGCATATATCAAAAAATAACATAAAAATGAGGTTAATCTACAGTTTCTGATCAATTTTAAGCAATTTAGCAAACAAAATATTTAATTTCACCTATTTTTGACCTATCGCTAATATTTCTTTGAACATTTTCAATTTTTCCATGTACATACATAACATGCGTACCTACATGAGTAGGAAAATGAAGAAACTAAACTATTTAGAATATAATGTAATTCGTCAAAAACTTTGTTTGACTACAATCCAAACGACATGGGTACGCAATGAAACGGACATTTACCTGTAATTTATCAGTAATTCTTCACATCAATTAGCCTTTTGATTGTGACAGTATCATCTCGCGGGCTTTTGACGTTCAAAAATAAAACTATCTTATTTGAAGCTTGTGAATCGCACAATATTTTTTATTGTCTGTTTCACATAATAAAATTTCGGGCATGAATCTTGAGAATTTTTATCGACAGTAAGCCAACAGATTACGATAATTATATATGTACATATGTATCATATCAACGCTTTAATCGCAATCTCTCGGCTTATTGTCGGTGATATTTAATTACGCTGAAACCGCGTGAAACAGACTATAACTAGCAAAGAAAAATGCTCCGATGGAACAAAAAAGATGAATATACTTGGAATTGTGGATTATTAAGGATGTAAAAGGAGGGGACTAGGAAGAATCTACCTAAAGTCGCAAAATCTGCTCAAAATCACACTTTCTCTGAGCAACGCAAAAAATCGAAGTATATTCTGCGGCCTCTAAAAAGTGTCTTTTTTAAATAATTTTCAAAATTTCAGATAATAAACGAAATCTATAATGTTTCCTTTTTTTAAATTGCTGGCAAGTAGCAACACTGACTAGCTTCGTATCCTGATTGAAAGAAAACTTAGTGGTATCTATATTAATTTCGAGTTGTGTGTAAGTGTGTGTGTGTCTGTGAGGCAAAAAGTTTTTACTGGATAATTTTGTGATACTTATATTTTCACTCAATGGGTGTTCTCGGGCGCTAATTACAATTTTTTGATTAAAATGGCTCGATCGGACTCCTGAAACCCGGAAACTACGGATTTATGTAAAAGGTTTTGGTAGCTCTAGCCACTTATGCAACTGCCGCAGGGTAAAATTTTAAAGCCACCCTAGATCAACTTTTTATGCGCTATCGACTGGTGTAAACCACTTTACACTACAGTGTAAACTGATGTGATGCCGTAAGAAAAACGTGATTTACATGTGTATTTTATCAAATATCTCAGATCGCAGCGGATAAATTTATTTTAAGTTTTCAATAATTATTGGATATCTTATGACTGACCTTACTGTAGAATTTGAAGAAAATTCACGGATTGGTTTTGAGATACGGGAGCCCAAAGGTACCCTATGCATAGCGTTAAATTTAGGTTTTTGTCTTTTTGCAGAAGCACAGATTGACTGTTGCTTCCAAAATTTGGCCCCTAGGGTTTCTGGGACCGCTGATTCCATATTCGCTACTTTAAATATACGATCTGGCATCATAAAACATGTATGAGACGGGCTGAAAGGAAATCACGTACGGGTACTTATAAACATGATTAATCACTGAAAAAGAGCTTGCACCAAGTCAAAATTTTTGACCTTGTAAACCAGCGCGCATGAAATTTAATGCGAAGCAATCGAAAGCAGCAAACATGCGGCTTTCGAAAATACAAATCCAAATGTTTTTGCTTCTAGCAGCTAATTTAATATATGCAACTTTTTGCATTTGTTTACAATGAGGGCAATGTTGAACATTGTACAAAGTTGAACCCGACGCTATAAGATAGGACGTGATACAACATACTCAATGCTATACAATAGGACGTGATGTAACATACCCCATGCTATACAATTGGACGTGATATAACATGCACCATGCTATAAGATAGGACGTGATATAACATACCCAGTGTTACAGGATAGGACGTGATATAACATACCCCATGCTACAAGATAGGACGTGATATACCATACCCAGTGCTATAACATATCCTGTGCTGTAAGATTGGTGTCCCAAAACATCAAAAATATGGTTTGCACCAAAAATCTTTAAACATCCCAAAACATAAAAAAAATGGTTTTGACCAAAAAAATTTTTTAAACACCCCAAAACATCAAAAATATGGTTTTGACCAAAAAAATTTTTAAACCTCCAAAAACATCAAAAGTATGGTTTTGGACCAAAAAGTATTTTTAATATTCCAAAACGTTAAAAATATGGTTATGATCACACAAAATTTTTAAACATCCCAAACTATCTAATGGTATAATTTCCAGAACATCCCAGAACATCAAAATATGATTTAGGATAAAGAATTCTCAGAACCAACGTCAGAAATATGGATTTAATCAAAGAAATGGTTGACAAAAGACAGTTTTAAAAAATTTAAAAAATACATATGTTTTTACCAACAATGTTTTTAGAAATATTCCAAAAACATCAGAAGTCCCGAAAAATAAAAAAATACTAGAGACATCTCAATCCCATACAGCTATCAGGCCTAAGTTCAGCCAGGGCAACGCCGGGCAAGCTCAGCTATATTTAAAAAATATAAAAACCGCTCGCCGATCCATTGCAGAGTCATTCAATTTTTTATACTAATTACTGGTTAAGATATTATTTGTTTACAAAACACTCTAGCAGATGGGGCAGCGAAGCGCCCCATTTGCTAGTTGTATTTAAAGTTGTTTTATTTTGCAATGAGCATTATAGCAAGCAAAGCAGGGGCCGATTGATTAGTGCACACAATCGTTACGGGCATGCTAGTGTACCTACATTTAGTCTGTTTCAAGTCAACTCACGCGTTTCCTACTGTTTTGAACCAACAATTCTTGCAATTGTTTTGGATGCATCGATGTTTGCTATTTCATTCAATTGGCTTAGAAAGACTGTTACTCGATATCATTTCCCATAGCTGCTGCATAGCTAACGTGCTGCTTTTTCAATCATTTTTATGGTTAAATATTTATTCTAATGTGTTGACCGCAGAATATACTTCGATTTTTTGCGTTGCTTAGAGAAAGTGTGATTTTTAGCAGATTTTGCGACTTTAGGTAGATTCTTCCTAGTCCCCTCCTTTTACATCCTTAATAATCCACAATTCCAAGTATATTCATCTTTTTTGTTCCATCGGAGCATTTTTCTTTGCTAGTACCCTACTTTTAATTAGCATGATTTCAGTGCATCAGTCAGCAAACACATACAGTAACATACCACAATAATGACAGCAGTCCAAGAACGCGGAAAACAATATTGTTCTTAACATAAATTAATTGCCTCTAAATTTAAAAAATATTGTTTTAAAAAAAAGACTCCCTAGATTTTATAACCGTCTACCTTTTGAAATCAATCAGACTGCATAGAATTTAAAACTGAGTTAAATATGCTCTTGATTGTCGGAAGTATAAAGTTTACTATTTTTTATTAGCTATAGTAAATATATGTTACATCCTGAACAGTCCTGTAAGTTATAGAGGTCGTTCCACATTTAAATTAACTTGGAAACGACATATAACGTACCTATGGGACTTACTTAAGTACCTGGCTACACTTAGCGCTGGTCAGGTTGCTAGGGCGAAACGCCGGACTCAACCACACGACCCTCAATAACTACGGTCTCAAACTCCTCGGACCTAAATTCGTCCGTACCTACGGAGCTATTGGCAGATATGCCCTAAAAACCTAACGCAGTAGTAATTAAGTAACCCCGGAATTTCGCCCTTTGACCTATTTTGGACCAAAATAATAATTAACGCAAAAAGCTTTGTTAACTTGCTTTCGCCAGAGAATACCTATGGCGAAAAACTATTTCTTTTCTGGTTCCTACGAGCACAATGAACAATGAAAACAACAAAAAGAGCTCTCAACCAGCCAGTCATCTTACATAAAAATTATGAAATAATTTTTATGATTTTTAAATTGAAATTTGGGTGTTTGAATTTGCGATAAAGAAAATAATCAAAAGACAGTCACTTGGATTATTTAAGCCGAGTAATAAAATAAGGGCCGTCCACCAATTCCGAACTAAACGCGATTGATCACTATGAAAAAGTTTTGAAAAATGAGCTTGCTAAGCGAGAGTTGTAAACCAAGAGAAACTTAAAGTTTAAACCTACCATTAAATTATGAACAGAATTGTAAAAGATTTTAAACTTTAAGAAAATTGAAAAGGTGGGATGTTGGTAAATTAAAAAACAAAGTTTTTCGGCAAAAATTCCAAAATTTCACGCAAATATCAAGTGTAAGGAACACTAACGCTCAGATTTGGTAGTAAAATAAATTTGTAGTATAAACTACATATTAACAACAAATGAATTGTGCAAACTTTACAAAACTACTAAGTGTAGAGAATACTAACAGTAAGATTCCCAATTCTGATTTTACGTAGAAAAAAACTAGAATTTTACTTTATTTTTATCCTATTCGACCTCGCCCGACTTCTGAACAGAGAAAGTGGCGAACAAAAAATGTACAAACACGTATTTTCCACTGTCCACCACATTGTAAACTTTAAAATTCTGAACCTAACGCCCATTGAATGTTAATAAATTCGGTTCGGGCCAGTTTGTTGCCCTTTGATTGTAGTAGGTTTGTATGTGCCAAACTTATGTTCCGCAAAATATTTGATATGATTTATCAATCAAAATACGAAAAAACCTGTTTTTTTCGCCCACTTTACACCTCAGATTTCAAACTTTACACCCCATAAACAACTCAATATAACGTTTTTTTGAACGCGGCTCTCTTCGACGTGTAGCCATTAGAAGTTACTTTATTTCTATTTTATTTAATTAACCCCAACTCTTGGCAGAGAAATCTTGGACAAAATCTGTTTTTTTACTCATCCACTAGAGAGTAAAGTTTAAAACCCTGGTACTAACTGCGTATTGATTGTAGAAAAGTTTGCTGGTAAGCACAAGATAGCCCTTGATCCGAAGTACATTTCTGTCAGAAAAAATTTCCTAAAACTATAACTGGAGTTGTTGGCAGACATAAACATGTCGAAAACTCGGCCAAAATGTGTCTTTTCGCCCCCAGATTTACGCACTCTTTACACTCCCATTCGAGAACTGAGGCGAAATTCAAAAAACAAAAAAAAGTGTTATCTGCAGAACCTAAATAGATATATGAGTCAAATGAAGTACATGGTTTTGCCAAAAGAATTAAAAAAAATGAAAAAATTCAGCATTCAGAAGATTCGAACCCATCATTCTTTGTATAATACCGCATCCGAGAACGGAGTTGTCAACCACTGCGCCAACTCGACATATCAGCAGATTTCAGCTTGATTATCCCATTTTGAAAGATATTCATCATTCTACTGAAGTTTAAGAATAGTGCATTTATGATGATAAAAATAATTATTTATTAAAGACGAGTCAAAAACCTCTGAAATACGAAAAATCTGATCAAAAATATGCAATACGGAGTTATCTATCGGCATTAGAAAATAGAAGTAGGTATAATTCAAAGTTCATCTCTTTATACCTCAACAAACACTGGCTGTAGAAAAGTTTAAAGGTCAGATTCGTTATTCTGACCTTACGGAGAACATTTTTAAAAAAATTCATCATCCACGACGCTCTGGGCGCAAAAATGCTTCTCGGTGTAAACTTTACACTTGTGCTAATACCGCAATATTTGGTGTATAAAACAAAATAAACTGGGATCTGTAGCGCTAAGGTCAGGGCACCTTTTAAGCATAATTAGCATGTTCCGCCTACTTAGCGGAGTAGTTGAAGAGATATCGTTTTTCGTCTCGAACCCTTTACACTAAAACGATCATAGATCAAGAAATATTGCGTTATAAGAATGAAAAAAATCGATTTGAGATTTTGCAACCCTCTACATTATAGAACCGATTGGACTGCACAGAAACCAAAATTGAGTTAGATAAGCTGAAGGACACGCAAAGAGTAAAAAACACGTATACTTTACACTTTTGTGCAACAACCATTGAGTGTAAAGTAATTTTAAGGTCAGATTCGTAATCTACAGCTGGAGGGCAACATTTTAAAAAAAACATTGGCCCTCCGCAAATTATTTGATTTTTTGCTTTACACTTTACACGCTCATTGCTAACTCAGTATTGAGTGTAAACAAAAGAAAAAAACACGGGCATCGAATTTTTTAATTATCCATCGATTAAAAAAACCGCACCTCCCAGGTGTGTGCCGTTGTTGCTGTGAGGGGGGACACAAATTTCGCACTCGCTGTGATAAACATATAAGAAAAAGGATGGCCAAGTATATTATAGGTAGCGCTATCGCGCTACCTATGATAATAAGTTTAACATATGTATTCATTAACTGCAGTCTTTTCCATTCCAAATGGTGTATTTCCGATTTACGGCTTATTAATGTACATGATTACAATAAAGCTGCATATCTTTGTCGACTTCTGTGCACAGTAGTGTGATTGCTGGTTCATTTTAAACCACTTTTGCAGGCAATTTACATCAATTAAACGATTGCTCTCCATGTGCAAGATTTTGTGAAACATATTATAGACACGGCTAAGAAGGATTTAACTTTAATACAACCCATTTAAGACAAAATTACATCTCTTTTGAATGATCTAAGGACACTTGAACATAATTTTTAAATCACTTTAGATTACTTTTGAGGGTAAACAAACTCACTTAATTGATGTCTCACATATGAATCCTTGAAAATTTCTTGACTTCAGTTACAAAGTCTCTGCAAGTCTATCGAATTAAGGTTTGCACGTAATGTAAACTTTACACAAACACATAGCGCAAAGAATATTTTAGTCGGATTCGTAATTTTGATATTGCTCCGATATTACTTTCAACATTTATGGAAAAATGAGTCTCCATAATGTTTTAAAGACAAATAAACATTAGGTTCAAACCACTTTGCAATACTGCTGAGCGTAAGCAAGCGCGCCCAACTGACGTATATATTTCATTCCTTATAAATTTTTTGATCTCAGGAAAAAATTTCGGTTTTTGCAATTCTCTAGAACAAAGGCTAACATGCAGTGCAAAAAATTACTCGGATATTATGATCAACATTCATGAAAAAATTATGTCTCTACAATGGTCTGAGGACAAATAAACAATGAGTGTAAACTACTTTACATCACTGTTGGATGTAAACAAACGCGCCTACGTGACGTCTCACATTTGATCCTTTGAAAATTTTAAGACTCCAGGAAAAAATTAGGTTTCTGGAATGCTCAAAAACGAAGATAAATACATATGTAGTGTAAACTTCATGTAAACACCTAGTGTAAAGAAAATTTTGGTCAGATTCGTAATTTTGATATTTTTCCGATATTACGATTAATATTTATGAAAAAATTAAGTCTACATAATGTTCTATGGGCAAACTAACAATTGGTGTAAACTACTTCACAACACCGTAGAGTGTAAACATATGCGCCAGACTGGCATATCAAATTTGGTTCCTGGTCCATTTCTAGACTTGATAAACGTGTCCCTGACTCGTAACCGGAGAAGCAGGCAGAAAAAACAAGACAGAAACGCATTTTAAACTCCAAATTTTTGACTTTACACTCGCTAAATATTAATGTATAGACAATTTGCTTTGACATGCATCCGATATAAAGCACTTTATTTTTATTCTATTAGACTTATCCCGACTTCTGGACGGAGATTCGAAAAAACGTGTTTTTTCGCCCATTTTTTACCTCTGATTTTGAACTTTACACCCCCATAAATAACTCAATATTGCGTTTTTTTAAATGCGGTTTGCTGCGATGTGTAGCCCCTGAGAGGCACTTTATTACTGCTGTATTCAATTCACCCTGACTTATAAGCGGGAAAATTTGGCAGAGAAATCTTAGTTAAAATTCGTTTTTTTACATTATCCACTAGAGTGTAAACTTTAAACCCCAGGATCTAACTCACCATAGAGCATAGAAGACTTTGCTTATATGCAGAATGTAGCCCTTGATCCGCTCTACATTTCTGTCAGAAAACATTTTAAAAAACTCATAACCGGAGTTAGTATCGGACATAAGCAGGTTGAAAACTCGACCAAAAAGTGCTTTTTCACCCCCAGATTTTCGCACTCTTTACACTGCCATTCGATAACTAATGCGAATTTCAAAAAACAAAAAAGTTTCATCTGTAGAATTCATCCCTCTATTATCCTATGCTGTTTAATTCTTCGAGTCATCAATACTCAGTTGTCCACATGCCGCAGTAAAAAGGTCCCGAAATTTGTCCTATGTTATAACGTTACACAAAAACTTTACACCTTCTTTACACAGTCAGTTTTGAGTTTCAAGAAAAACAAAAAACACGGGCAGCAAATTTTTTTATTATCTTTCTTTAAAAAAAACCGCACCTTCCAGAAGTGTCCCGTTATAGCTGTAGGGGGTGCACAGGTGTTAGGGGTACCCAAGTATATTATAGGTACGCGCTAACGCGCTACCTATGATTCATTATGGTCCGAGAATAGCTAATAGCACTAAATCGCAATTTTTCTTCAAAGTCAACGTTTATTGCAAATGAACAAAAACGGGTAAAATAAAGATAAGTACGACACAGTAAGGTAAAAAATTATAACTATCGACATGACTGCAAGGCGCGTGAAGGCATTTACATTTATAGATATTGCACTGACTCAAGCGCGTTTTCTGGCTTTAAGGTAGTCTTTAACCCTGATCTGAAAGATATTTACAAAAGAAAAACAAGCAATGTCATTTCGGAGAGAATTCCATATCACCCTATTTGGAAAAGAGTATTTTTTGATATCTGAATTGGGAAAATGCGCGAACCCTTCTATACCTACCGAAATGACTGGCACTGACATTTAGCACAACTTTTCAACTTTTTCTCCTATCCATTTCAAATAGTTAGAAATTCTTGCGTAAACGCCTGGTTGTTCGGCTATGCCGCAGCCTTCGCCGAAGCTTACCGCGCCCACGAGCACGTAATAGCTATGCTCTGCATTCGAAAAATCCATCGAATTCACTATTAGCGGTCCGCCTGAATCACCCTAGGCACAAAAAGGAATAAATAGCTTATTATTAGGTACCTAGTCATAAACGTACCGCATGGTAATGCGGAGCGGAAGGGGTATCAGCACCAAAAAATTCCAAAAAAACTGCCTTTTTGTTTTTAAAACCAAGGGTACATGTAAAAAACCGTTTTACCGACATGACGGAGCTTGTTCGTTCTAGAACACAAAAACAAAAAATTTCAAAATATATTCAAGTTGAACAAAATAGAGTATAAAAAAATTAGTCGTTGGCGGTACTGCAGAGTTTTGACAAGAGGGTTTCATGGGCGTATAGGCTTTGTACCCGCAGAATTAAAAACACGTATTACAGACCGCTAAAAATTTTTTTGACGGTTTTTTTCGATTTTTGACTTACCGGACCCCAGAACTTTCCCTACGAGACAGTCAACATAATCCTATGCATTTTTATGCTCTAAATAGTTTTATACTTTTTTACGTACATATCTACTTTTTAAATCAGCTAATAGCACATAATTTTATGATGTGAAAACTATAGCTCACCTGGCAAGAGTCATAAAATCCACCTTTGTAACCAGCGCACGTCATCTTATCGTAGTCCAACTCACCCCGAAAAACCTTGAAAGTATCGTTGCATAAGCGGGTATTTATGACTTTGACGTCTACTTGACGTAATGTCTTCGAACTCGGAGACATTTCTGTAAGAAAAGAATAAGGTGAATCGCTTGATTGTACCGGAAACGATAAAGGTGATTAAAACGATTTATTATGCAGCTAAGGGGGGAGGAGGAGAGGAGCAGATCACACATGGGCGTGAGGGGTTAGGGGTTTGTACTCCCCAAGTTTAAAAACTCTCCACAGATCATTGTAGACCCCCAGAATTCTATTTGTAGTAACGTTTTTGGTGATTTACTCCACCTGACCCCCCAGAATTTTGGTGCTGCCCATGTATGGAGCAGATCCATACAATGGATGTACGAGTATTTTTGATAACTACATACGTACCTACCTTCTCTGCTTTGACCTTGCGGTTCCTTCGTTCTGCCAAACAATAGATTGGATAAGCTTGAATGTGGACACAACCCCGCGGAAATCCTGAATCATTTTCACGGTCGTTTGAGAGCAGCATACAAGAGATTAAATTTATAGTTTATCCACAGCAACGACCACTTTTACTGTTTTTGAACGAAAACAGATTTCTTCGTATAATCAAAAAGTTCACAGTACATTTGAATCACCCGAATGACGTTTTTTACAAAACAAATGGCGTGAAGAGGATAACGCACCGGCAGTGGAACCCCATCCGGCCACTATGACGGGCGTTCCGTGCTTGAAATATTGATTTTCGTTCGGTAAGCAGATCGGTCGAATCGTGTCGCTGAAATTGGCCGGCTTCTTGAGTCTCACGATTGCTATGTCATTGAAGAAGACCGTGAGATTAAAATTTTCATGAACGAAAACGTCCGCCTTGCTCACGTGCTCCCCCTGTTCCCGTTTCCTGAGGTCGTTTTTGCCCAAGCGTACTGTTATATCGGAATTATCGTAACTAGAATGATGAAAAAAGAATAAAATATAGCAAATAGCAATGAATGACCATCTTTGGACATGTATAAAGGAACCTTGTACAAAGAAACAGGCTGCAGGTGGATCCAAAAGCATAAAATATGTCAAAAAATGTGTCGTTTTATGAAGTTAGTTGACCTTTTAGTGAAAGAAACCAACCAATCTTTTTTGTGGAAGGTTGGACTGGCTGCACCTCAGGCCATTGCCCAGGTATGGGTGCACATCGACTTAGGTTTCCATTCCTGTCTCGCTCACGCTTTCTATTTACTCACTGTATTTCCTCATGTGATTTAACAGGCCAGCTACGGCAGTATTGCATATGTAGGTTAACAATGATTTTATTTTACTTTATTAATTTTTTAGAATATTGTTTTTATGATTAATATAAATATATTATTATTATTATTATTATTATTATTATTATTATTATTATTATTATTATTATTATTATTATTATTATTATTATTATTATTATTATTATTATTATTATTATTATTATTATTCTTATAATTATTAATATTATTATTATTATTATTATTATTATTATTATTATTATCTTAGTATTTATAGTATCTATAATTTTTAATCATTTATCTTTGCTACTTTATTTCTGATGAAAGACAGTCTAGCCGCCTAGACTGGTGCCGTTAGGTTCCAGCGACGGTCAGAGGATTAAAGGCACGAAACTGTAGTCACCTAATTCTTCTCTGATGACCTCGCCTGTTTATTTGATTTTTTACGTGTTTTTTCTATATATTTTTTATGTACATACTCTTTCTTACTTCATCACGTTTCACTTAGACTTTTGCACCTCGCAAAACATGTAATTTCTCATAACATAATTTTTTAGGTAAACTTTGTGCTATTTCTCGCGTGTTTTGGTTTCTTTTAATAGGATGCCTCATTTCTACCTTTTCTAGTTATTTAATTTTTTCATACTTTCTCTAAAAATCTCCTTTTTTGACTTTTTTGTCGTATTGATGACTTCCTATTATTAAACATAATGTATTAATTAACAAGGACCTCTGCGAAGAGATGATGAACAAATTAGCGAATTCATAAATATAATGATGGTCAAAATTTTAGGCACGCCGTTAAGCTTGTCACTGAATGAGTGCAATCCCTTTGGAAATATGTACGATTCAAAAGAACACTTCTTTGCAACGCAGATCATGTTGAAATAATATATGCTAATTTCGCGTTCTGAATTCTCACATTCGAAAAAATGGAAACACATGTGTTACACCTAAAAAATATTCATAAATGGAATGAAAGAAATTATCAGCGACCGGCTTCTTCCACAGATGCGATTCATTTCGGCGAAAAATAGAAAAATGGGCACATTTTCCTAAACTTATACGACACTATAATTTCCCTTGACATAATATAGAAAAACATAAATGTTTATGTATTATACTATACCGGAAACGAAAAACATAAAAAATCGCATTAAAATTCGATTAAACTTTTTTTAGGAAGGAACATTATGCACTCCTGAGATAACTAAAAATCTTCAAAATGCATGAAAAATGACTTCTGCTTGATCTAATGTAAATCAGTAACAACTCAACCGCTTTTTGAGTTACCCTGTATAAACACGCTGTATAAACAATTTTATTCTTCAATCTAACATTACTCAGAAGCCATTCATATAAATTGTTGCTTGAGTATTCTAAATTAAGCACCTATGAATTTATTAAAATTATACTCACTTGTGAAAACAGTGCGAAGCGGAAACAATAATCTTAGCTTGTTCACTATTCGGGCAGCGAATAATGGATCCTCCACATATATGTGAATCGCCCCGACTAATTTCGACTATCCAAGGAAAAGAGTGCGGATTAGCTAGATAGCCGTTCAGGATTCGACCACTGACTAATCCAGATTTGGGCGGATATTTTTCATCGGGAATACCGCAATTCGGTTTCTGGTCTGCATAAGCACTTTATGTACAGGGTGGCTCAAAAAAACAAATGGCATATTGGTCCTCATAACTTTTTCAATACTGAACCAAATTGAACGCAATTTGCTTTGTTCAAGAGCTTATGACCTCTGTAAGAATATGACAGAGTTTTATTTATGCATGTTAAGATGCTGTTAGTCTACAGTAAATTAAGCAGAAGTCGTTTTTTAGTCATGATAGCATCTGCCAAAACATTATCAGGCTTTGTAACCGTGTAACTTTACAGACTCTTATACAGCTGAATGCATTTCTTTTATTTCAAAGCCCTTTCAAATGTCTATTATTCACATAATTCGCTTTATGATATTCAAAGTTTATGCGAAATGATCGAACTTTAATCAATGGTAGCACACTTTGGCAAGTGCTAATAAATTAAAAACGTTGATGTAGGATGCAACAATCCCTGATAAGCGTGCTGTTGTTCCGTACAGACTAAAGCAATCAAAATAAAAATAAACAGAGAACAAATTATTTTGGTCCATTTGAACGAAACTGCTCAATTTAGTATGACCCAAAATCGACTTAATCAGCATAATTCAAACTTTAGCACATTCTTGCAGATGTGATAGGTTCTTAAATAAATTGCATCTAATTTGATCAAGTATCAGAGAAGTTATAGAGATCAATATGCCATTCGTTTTTCTTAGCCACCCTTAACATAGTACAAAAACATTTTGAGGCATTGTTCATTTTATCATTCAGATGTATCTACATATCTTAAAGCAATTTAATCTTAGCTTTATATTTACTATTACGCTTCATTATCTTAATCATACGCACAACATTTATGTTTTTTTTAAATATGGTAGCATTTGGTCACAAAGATAAAGTTATTCAGTATTAATGAATTTTCAATCGGATTTGATGAAGGACCGATTTAGTCAGAGCTTGACGATCAATATTACTCATTTTCGTTCATAGCAAGCAGCGCATCATTTAAAATCAAACAGTAACAGCTGATCTTTACTTTTAAATGTAATTTATACAAAAATCAATAAAGAATCAAAGCATAGGGCAATTATATCGAACTGATCAATAGAAAAAGCATGTATTTAACATTAAAATAATACAATTTAAGGAAATTCATATAATTGCGATTTCATGGTCAGTTCGGTATGCTACAGAGAGAAAATCTACTCACCTCTAGAAATATCGCGATTCAACCGAGATTCAGCGCTTCGTTCAGGTGATACTTTCGTGTGGGTATCCTCAATATGCTATAATTTATTGATTTATAGACGGGAAATTTTTTGCATGTTTCATTGTCGTGAAATTTGCGGGAAAAAAGTAAATTCTTGAATAAAAAGACGCTGAAATAACAAAACAGAGTAGTTCAGCCTTTTATATTGTAATTTTTTTCTTCGTTTATTGATTATTTCAAAAATACATAATGGGCCGATACGTTTGAAAAGTAGAAAAAGAAACAGCTGTTTAATGTTGGTCGCAGCCTGACTATTGTTTTCGTCTTCAGTCTACAACAGATACATTGTATTATCGATTGTCACTGACTGAACATAAAACTTTAGGTTACTAAATTTACAGCCAAAAGTTAAGCTTGTGATTACTTTTTTATGATAAAATTCGGAAATATAAAATAAAATCGACGATCAATGTATAATTTTAAAAAATTCAGAAAGTTTTGATCATTTTGAAATGATTCTTTCTATTAATAAGAAAACTAGCAATATTAATTACTTTGAAAGCATAACCAAACGAACAAACTAAGTTAGTAATGAGAAAAATCTTGCATGCTATGCCAAAAAGGAGCATGTCTAAATGTCACAGAGAAATTGCTGTCAACATTAGCGTCGCAGTTTTATTTTTTCAGCTAAATAAAAAAAGAAATTATATGTATGTATACGTACACACCTCAATCTCATGACTTATTAAAACGCATCCTGAAGAAACTGGATCATGCGGTTGAAAATCAGCGCAAAATATAAACAAACTTTCGATTATAACGATACACATTATTGCATAAACTGCAAATTAAATTTATTTGTTTATATGCATGTCATCTATTTACGCTTGTTGTTTTTCTTTCGGCCCTAAAGGTACCTACCATGAGCAATCAAATCAGTGGGGCGTTACTATATGCAGCTTATTGCATGAAAAACTGGTTATCGAACTTAATAGTAAATTAGAGAGATATTTCGGTCGTTTAACTTTCCAGCAGCGAGATAGACATTAAATTTTTAGTTATCATTTCTGCCTTCACTACAAACAGAGTAGAAGCAAGTGGCAGATTTACGTAGGAATAGTACCTATCTACTAGTTTTATTTTCAAAAAGTTCAAAAATTTCAGGATCATAAAGGTTGTTTAAGCTGTCAGATTTTCATTTATCATTTATTCACGAAAATCCGATGCGGATCGCTGAGAAACATAGCTGACAGTTAACAATAACCGAAGTTGCTGCTCCATCTGTAGCAGGCTATGTACAAAGCTAGGTACCTACTTATTTAATTAAGCTCAAGTGCCAAAAATCGAATGCAATGCTTATGAAAATGTACTACCTACAAAGCCTTTCACCCCACCATAAACGCCATAAAGTACCTACATAATTGTCGCAGAAAAAATAGAATATAAAGGGATAAAAACGTATTTTTTTACTGTCCATGACATTGTAAACTTTTAAAATCAGAACCTAACTCCCCATTGACTGTAAAGAAAGTCGGTTTGAGCCACTTTGTAGCATTTAAATTGTAGTACGTTTGCGTGTGAAATACTTCTGCATCACTTCCGATTTATGATATTGACCAATCAAAAAAGGGAAAAAATCGTGTTTTTTTCGTTCAATCTTGCACCCTAATTTCTAGCTTTACACCTCCAGAAATAGCTCAATGTTGAGTTTTTTAAACGCAGTTTGCTGCGACGAGTAGCCCTTTGAACGTACTTTATTTTTATTCTATTCAATTTGTCCCGACTTACAAGCAGGGCAGTTGGCGGACAAATCTGAGACAAAACACGTTTTTTATGCTATCCACTAGAGTGTAAATTTTGAACCCCTGGATCTAACCCCATATTCAGTGTGAAAAAGTTTGCAGGTAAGCCAAGGGTAACTAGAAAAACATTTTTGCGACTCATTATCGAGTTGTTGGCAGACCGAAAAAGTAAAAAATGCAAACCAAAATCTGTCTTCACACTCACATTTTTCGAACTCTTTACACTCCCCTTGAGAACTATTGCGATTTTCAGAAAACAAAAAACGGAGTTTTAGATAATTTGATTCTCTACAAGGCTGTACCATCAAATTATATGAGGCATTTACACTGAGTTGTGTACGAGATGGGCAAAAAGCCGTCATGGGTTTGTATGTTTTAACGTTACGCAAAAATTTTACACGCTCTTAACACAATGGAAATCGAGTGTCAAGGAAAACAGAAAAACACCGACAGCGAATTTTTTCTATTATCTATCTTTTAGAAGAACCGCACCTTTAGATATGTCCCGTTATAGCTGTAGAGGGGGACATGTGTTGAGGGTACCCAAGTATATTGTAGGTACGCGCTAACGCGCTACCTATGATAGACCTCCCTCAGGATGGAAAATCAGAAACTTTTTGGGAAAATGAGGCGAAATGATTAAAAGAAACATATAAGCCAAAATCGGAAACTTTCGTCAAAATTGCTTGAAATTGACCAAAAACTCTGGACTTAATAACATACGTACTCTTACATAATATCTCTTACATCGGCCATGTTGTTCATTTATGACCTAAACCCTTATCACATATGGACAATGGGCAAAATTTTCTTCAGGAAATACATGAGGCTTGGTCAACAATCTTGATGAACCAATTAGTAACAGTGGGTAAAACTTAGCGGATCCGAAGACCGCCACTGATAAGTCTTAAGTTGCTTCCAGGCACTGCTACCCGTCAGGGCTTGTCATTGGCATGCCATAGTGGGATAATCATAAAGAATATAGTATAAAAATGTGTATGTGGCGCGAAGCGCCTAAAACTTGGAACTTTTTACCAAAAATGAGTTAAACGTTTAAAAGGCATACTTATTTACAGTTCTAAAGAAAAATCGACAATTTTGTGGGGTCGCAGCTATTTTGTGGGGATCGGTAGCTACTCTGCAGGGGATCAACTCCAAGAACACTTATGTGTCTGACCTCCTACGGACCGGCTGACCTTCTCTCTATATAGAACGATCACATTTCATATGCGACTAGATTCATAGTATCTCTTCGTTATATACTCAACTTGCTGTTAGCATTGCGACCTATAATCCTTATATTCCTGTTAATATCAGCTTTCTTTTGATCACCATGTCTCAACTTTTTTCTATTTTATACTGTCCGCATAATATGAATCGGTTGATATAAATTAAAAAGTAAATATTGAAAATCAGAAATCAAGTATAACAAATGAAAACTAAATCGAATAGGTAAGTATATTTATGCAGATATCATTATTTTTGTCAAGGTTAACTTCGGATAAATGTATTTTGTACAGTACCTAGATTTTTTGTAGTTTTCCACTCAGCCTCATCAAAATGCACACCTACGTACATATGTTCCTACAATGTTTCATTCCAGTCTTCAATTCTATATCGCGGTGCAAAACTTAACGCAAAGTTGTCTAAGACATTTTGTTGATTAACCTTGCCCAAAGACCATGTTCCACTTAATCGTCTCTCTGAACAAGTTGTTACACGAGAGTACGTTAATGTTAGATGTCGAAGAATATGGTTCGAAATTCGTTTATCATTCGCTTTTGTTTTCGTTCGTTTTTAATATCAACTTTTCAGTCCATTAGCACCTTACCAATGTGAGTCTGACTCATTTTTCTTCTAATTGCAATGCGTTTGCTTAGCTTTACCTTTTTTGGACAGACATTCATCAATAAGGACAACTCTACCAACCGGAGGACCTCATTCGTTACCAATCGATTTTAACGAAATTCTGTCGGTCATCTCAAGTTACGACATCGTAAGTTTTAAGCCTAAACATATTGAAACCGGGCCCTGTCGTTTGTTTGCACTTCTTGTAAGAAGCTGTAGTCTGTTCCACGTAAGCTTGTGCCTTTTGCTTAGGAATTTCCATTAGCCCAGAGTGAACAGTTATCTGAAATAGTTCTGAACACCCGCAATTATCGTGAGCCATCATTGATTTAGTCCGCGAAAATTCATAGAAGAAAATTGCAAGAATATTTGAAACAGACTACAAATAAAGTTCACACGAAGGATTTACAATTCAAGCATAGCCGGCTGGTGTGTCAGCAGGGAATGAGAGGCCCGGAATTCCAAAATGCTATCGATATAAAGTGGCCTCAGTACGTTAAAGTATCATAATTTCGTCTTAGTTAGACGAAGAGGGACCCGTACTTTCTGTATGTACACAAAGTATACCTAACCGATTAGTGAGAGAACACAGTTTAGCTGTCTGTATTTCAGCGTGTCTGACCCTTACTTTCTGTTTATGCTTAGTAAGTGTGGAAAGAGAAGTCGCTATGAAATCTCTTTTCAGATGTCATAAAAAAATAGTGAAAATTGCATCGTGCCACTAGATGGTGTAGATATCATCTGTGTACGTGCAGACGGGTATCTCATACTCAAACTTCTTCAATTTATAATTTTTCTCCTTCGTCTGGACCCCAGGTCTTGGAAGTCCAGCAGTACTTCCTGAGTGAATCGACAGCAATCTGAGAAATCGAATTCCTTAATCGAACTTTAAGCACTACGAGTACTTGAAGTTTTATTCTCATGAGTCAGCAAGTACTGGGAGCGAACTCTTTGGCTCTAAGTTGAATTTTTGTGTGAAATTTTGTTCCAGATTTCCAAGAAAAAGTTTAATAAGTACGTCATTCTAAACATAATCTTATTCTGTATCATATTCAGTCTGTTGAAATAAATGATTAAGAAAAATTTAGTTTGCTTCAATAATTACGAAGCTATAGTCTGTTCCATTTATTCGAGAGCTTTTTAGTAAATTTTTTAAGGGCTACAGTAAGCGAAACAGACGATTTACTGTAATTCAGCAGATCAGCTCAGTTAGGGAAAGTGGCTGGAATCCTTCCATTTTTAATGCACTAATCCTTCCATTTAAATTTAATTTAGGCATTTAATCAGTGCTTGGACATACTACAGTAAGTGCACTAAATAAAAAGCTATCGGCTGGAATCGAACCCGGGTTGCGTCGACGACAAGCAGACGTTTTACCACTGAGCTATGCATGAGTTCGCGACGTTTCTTAAGATCTTAGTCTATGTGTTTAAAGTGTCAACTTAGGATAAGCTGAATGCGCTATTTTTATCTGTAAGTTGATTGATCTGCAAGACGAGGATAAATTATGCCGCAAAAAATGAATTTGAAAAACCTTTCTTTGCTGAGTAGCTACAGTGAGATCTAGCGACCTACAGTAAACAAGAACGAAGGGTTACTGTAGCCTTCGAAAACCTTCACTGAAAAAGCTCTCGGATAAATGAAACAGACAATAAACACTAAAGTATACGTTTGACAACTGAATATTTCAAGTGAATAGATGGATTTACTAGAGATAACTGCCTATTATGTGATGATACAGTAAATATTCGAACAGGTGGGACAAGTGAAGAGATGGGATTTCCGAATAGGTGAAAAGATGCATGGACAGGTAGGACGCGCGAACAGGTGGGACACAACCGTCTGGACTCCCCAAGAATCCGACAGATCCCAAAAAAATCGATAGACCCCAGAGTTTATTTTTTGACGTTTTTCTTTTGGATTTTTGCCGGTTTTACACCAACTAGACCCCCAAGATTCGGCTGCTGCCCATGCTGGATATCACTATTGAAGGTTTGGACAGTCGTTTAGTTTTTTGAAGAAAAGTGAATTTTCATAGACCCTAGAATAAATTTCTTATGCACTTTAATTATTTTTGGGATAAAGCATATCCACCCAAAAACAGTATTTGATTAAAACAAATTAATTAAAGAATCATTTTAAGTTAGCGCCTTTAAGGATTCAAAATGGCCCGCCTACAGCTGGGATACTCCAGCGAATTATCACGTGCTTGGCAAATGGTTCAACGACAATTGGGTGATCCCGGCGAATATTCCTCATTGGTATAATCAAGCGGACGGTGGTTTTTTCTTAAGAGGCACGTCTGGGTACCTGAAACCTAAGTTCTACGGACCCTTGACCTCACCATCGTTGGAAAAGCGGCAACCGGTTTCGCTGTTTAATTCAACAGATTTTGAATTCCAGTGATTGTTTTTTACTTTTTAATTTTCAATCACATTTTAAGTCTTATTTCCTCGTCAATCACATTTTTTACATTTAATTTCATATTTATCGGAATCATGTTCTTTTAATATTCGTGTACCGAATTTGTCTGTTTGATATTACGGTAGTCTTCATCCCGCGTATTAAAACAAAACAGTAAAAAAATGCAATACTATCGGCTGAAAGATAATTCACTGGAGTAGTTAAGCCTGTTTCCCCTAGGACGCAACGTTATAACATAGCCTATGTTATAGCATAGGCGAGGCTAGAATCTGCCCTGGCTTTTCTCAGGGCGCAAGAATTGGGCGTGCCCGGACCTGCCCGGGTAGGAGGCGCGCGCCAGCCTAGGGCCAGGGGAGGGGGAAATTTCCCTGGGGGAAATTTCCATGGGGTAAATTTCCATGGGGGAAATTTCCTAGGGGAAAACTTGAAATAACTATAACTCAAGAACCAGCAGTCGGATCAGGCTGAAATTTCAGGGGTAGGATGAACACCTTATTAGCAGACTATTACAAAAATTTTGATGGAGCACCTACAGTATACCAGCATTAGTTTACACTTTTGCATAAATCGAGAACCAATGGCCGGATTTTGTTCAAATTTTCAGGATATGATGTATATAGGTGAGGCATGCTGCGCACAGAAGTTTCAGCGCGCAGACTACAGTATACCACTTTACTTTACACTTTCTCATATAGCACTGTATCTCAAGAACTATAAGGCGGATTTAGCTCAAACTTTCAGGGTAAGATATATAAATTGTTGCTGCGCTATGTACAAAATTTTAGCGCGCAGGCTACAGTATACCAGTTTACTTTACACTTTCTCATATAGTACTTTAACTTTACGGATAGAGGGCGGATTGGGTTGAAATTTCAAGGTAAGATACATAAATTGTTGCTGTGCTATGTACAAAATTTTAGCGCGCAGTCTACAGTATACCAGTTTACTTTACACTTTATCATATTCCAAGAATCACCAGCCGGATCTTGTTCAAATTTTCAGAATATGACGTATAAACCTAAGTTGTGCTATGTACAGAAGTTTAGTGCGCAGTCTACAGTATACCAGTTTACTTTACACTTTCTCATATAGCACTATATTCCAAGGAACACCAGCCGGATATTGTTCAAATTTTCAGAATATGACGTATAAACCTTAGCTGTGCTATATACACAATTTTAGAGCGCAACATACAGTATACTAATTTACTTTACACTTTCTCGCATAGCACTATATTCCCAGAACCGCTAGCCGGATTTTGTTCAAATTTCCAGGATATCATATATTGACCTTAGCTCTCCTATGTACCAAATTTTAGCACACGACCTACTATATGCTGATTTTTTATTTGCATTGTCTTTACAATGCTTGATTTTTTAGCAGTACCTGTCTAATGATGCCATTAGGGATTATTTTTGCCTAAAAATGAGCAACTAGTATAGGCAAACATTGCTTCAAATTCAATTATCATGCTATTTTGAGCTGATCAAAGTTTATCAGAAAACGCCTGAAAAAGGGTGATCTTTACCTGCTGTTCAGCTAGTAGGAATTTTTAAACCCTGAGCTAGCGTTTACTTTATAAACCTCCACACAAAATTCATTAATGAACACGTAACTTCATCCATGTCATCAGTATTGATCTAAAAATTAGCTAAGTATGGAATATTTTTTGTAAAGTTTGGAATGTTTTTTGTCGCCTAAAAATTTCGAATTTGTCAGCAAATTTGGAATATTTTTTGTAAAGTTCGGAATATTTTTTGTAAAATTTGGAATAAATTTTACATGCTTAAGCATAGTACTTTTGTAAAGTTTGGAATATTTTTTGTAAAGTTTGGAATATTTTTTGTAAAGTTTGGAATGTTTTTTGTAAAGTTTGGAATATTTTTTGTGAAGTTTGGAAATTTTTTTTGTAAAGTTTGAAATATTTTTTTGTAAAGTTTGGAATATTATGTATCTAATCTGCCTTTCTCAAGCATTGTTGAAACTATTTTAAATGCTATATGCAGTTCATGTTCACGTTTTGCACCAGTGAGAATCAATTTTCCACTCAAATCAGGAAACCATTCCACTTCATACATGCATTCCCTTGTCGCCAGTTCATAAAATTTGCAAAGATGTGGACCCCTAAATTTGCCAAACCTGCGAACATTTGAGGTTTCACCTTTAAATCATCAGTTTTAGCATTTAATGCATTAACACGCCTGGAAAATGGCGATCTATGCCTGTTGTTTAAGTAGTGGGGAATTCTTAAGTCCTGAGGCTAGTTTTTACTTTGCAAACCTTCACACATAAGCGATTGATGAATACATAACTTGAGCTGTGTCATCAGTATTGATCTAAAAATTAGCTAAGTTTGGAATTTGGAATATTTTTTGTAAAGTTTGGAATATTTTTTGTAAAGTTTGGAATATTTTTTGTAAAGTTTGGAATATTTTTTGTAAAGTTTGGAACATTTTTTGTAAAGTTTGGAATATTTTTTGTAAAGTTTGGAATATTTTTTGTAAAGTTTGGAATATTTTCTGTAAAGTTTGGAATATTTTTTGTAAAGTTTGGAACATTTTTTGTAAAGTTTGGAATATTTTTTGTAAAGTTTGGAATGTTTTTTTCGCCTAAAATTTGGAATATTTTCTGCAAAGTTTGGAATATTTTTTGTAAAGTTCGGAATATTTTTTGTAAAATTTGGAATAAATTTTACATGCTTAAGCATAGTACTTTTGTAAAGTTTGGAATATTTTTTGTAAAGTTTGGAATATTTTTTGTAAAGTTTGGAATGTTTTTTGTAAAGTTTGGAATATTTTTTGTGAAGTTTGGAAATTTTTTTGTAAAGTTTGAAATATTTTTTTGTAAAGTTTGGAATATTATGTATCTAATCTGCCTTTCTCAAGCATTGTTGAAACTATTTTAAATGCTATATGCAGTTCATGTTCACGTTTTGCACCAGTGAGAATCAATTTTCCACTCAAATCAGGAAACCATTCCACTTCATACATGCATTCCCTTGTCGCCAGTTCATAAAATTTGCAAAGATGTGGACCCCTAAATTTGCCAAACCTGCGAACATTTGAGGTTTCACCTTTAAATCATCAGTTTTAGCATTTAATGCATTAACACGCCTGGAAAATGGCGATCTATGCCTGTTGTTTAAGTAGTGGGGAATTCTTAAGTCCTGAGGCTAGTTTTTACTTTGCAAACCTTCACACATAAGCGATTGATGAATACATAACTTGAGCTGTGTCATCAGTATTGATCTAAAAATTAGCTAAGTTTGGAATTTGGAATATTTTTTGTAAAGTTTGGAATATTTTTTGTAAAGTTTGGAATATTTTTTGTAAAGTTTGGAATATTTTTTGTTAAGTTTGGAACATTTTTTGTAAAGTTTGGAATATTTTTTGTAAAGTTTGGAATATTTTTTGTAAAATTTGGAATATTTTCTGTAAAGTTTGGAATTTTTTTGTAAAATTTGGAATAAAGTTTACATGCTTAAGCATGAGTATTTTTGTAAAGTTTGGAATATTTTTTGCAAAGTTTGGAATATTTTTGTAAAGTTTGGAATATTTTTTGTAAAGTTTGGAATAGTTTTTTGTAAAGTTTGGAATATTTTTTGCAAAGTTTGGAATATTTTTTGTAAAGTTTGGAATATTCTTTGTAAAGTTTGGAATGTTTTTGTAAAGTTTGGAATATTTTTGCAAAGTTTGGAATATTCTTTGTAAAGTTTGGAATGTTTTTTGTAAAGTTTGGAATATTTTTTGTAAAGTTTGGAATGTTTTTTGTAAAGTTTGGAATGTTTTTGTAAAGTTTGGAATATGTTTTGTAAAGTTTGGAATATTTTTTGTCAAATTTAGGAATTGTTTTGTAAAGTGTCAAATTTTATGTATCTAATCTGCATTTCTCAAGCATCGTTGACTCTATTTTATATGCCCGGTGCAACGCATGCTCCTCTTTTGCACCTGTGAGGATTGATTTTTTGCTTGTGAACACTATAAAGGTCACATTCGAAATTTGTAGACTAATCCATGAATCTATTCTACTTCATACATTCATTTCCTTATCGTCAGTTGATAAAATCAGCAAAGATTAATGCGGACCCTTAAATTCGCCAAACCTGCAAACATATGAGGTTTCACCTTTAAATCATCACTTTTAGTATATAATGCATTAAGACGCCTACTGTTTAACTAGGGGTGGTTGGAATTCTTAAGCCCTGAGGCTAGGGTTTACTATGCAAACCTTCACACATAAGCGATTGATGAATACATAACTTCATCTGTGTCATCAGTATTGATCTAAAAATTTCTAAATTTTCAAAAATTTTTTGTAAAGTTTCAACAATTTTTGTAAAGTCTGTAATATTTTTTGTAAATTTAAAATATTTTTTGTAAAGTTTGGAATATTTTTTGTAAAGGGTAGAATATTTTTTGTAAAGTTTAGAATATTTTTTGTAAAGTTTGGAATAAATTTTGCTTGCTTAAGCATAGGAATTTTGCTAAGTTCGGAATATTTTTTGTTAACTTTGGGAAATTTTTTGTAAAATTTGGAAAATTTCTTGCAATGTTTGGATAATCTTCATTTAATATGGCATTGCTCCAGGATTGCTGACAAATTTTGGAGGCTATACATACACTAGCATACAGAGAATGCAGAAAAATGACAAAAACTTGACAATGGTCAATATCCCGAAATGATCTACTTGAATAAAGGCATGTTCCTCACAGTATAAAATGCTTGATTAGATTTAAATCTGGGAAAATTGCATGTATTTTCTGCACGTACACAAATGGCATAGTGTTTGTCGCATAGCCATGGAATTTCATTGATATTTATGTATGGTTTGCTTCAGCCTGTCATATAATTCTTCAAATACCTTGTGAAACAAACATAGTTCTTTCCACAAAGTAAATGAAGTTAATGAGTCACGCAAAATCTAGCCATATTTTATCAGAGATTGTAGAGTATATGAATAGACTATGCAAAATTATCATGTTTTTTGTGTTTTGAAGTAATTTTTGACAAATATACCCCAAATTCAAACTGGAAATTATAGAAAATTGCATGAAATATAGAAATTTGGGCAAGTTAATTCACAGAAAACTTCCGCCTCTTCGATAGAGGAACTCCAAGACTTCAGTACTTTCCAACTATTTTCTACATATTTTTACCCTCCTACAGAAGATTTCTATCAAAAAGCTAGGAGGCTATGATATTAATAGAGAGGGTATATGGTTGATAACTGTGATATATGCAGCTTCTGCTGGATTTCCCAACAGCTTCTGAGGTATAAGCCAATGAAATAATAATATAATAATAATATAATTATATTCAGCTATTGCTTAAATTTAAGAAAGATAGCTTTTTTGATAGGTTTTTTAGCATTTTAACACTGTAAGCTTCTTGAGACTGGAGCAATGGCCGAAAAACTATTCTGTACTAGTCTTATAAGTACAATGCATCAGCTTGCGGGTAAACTGAATTGTCGGCTGTTTTAGTACTTAAGTAAAAACTTGGAAAAGCAATCCAACAAGTCAAAATGGCTTCTTATTCTGAAATAAGGCACAATTTGTGCTCTCAGGAGCGCCCCATTGGGGTGAATCCTGCTGCAGACACTGCCGAACATGAAGTAAATCAGCTCATGCATGAATTAAATTTACCCGATGTCTGATGAAAACAGAAATTTAAGCAAAAAGTTCAGATAATTTTATTTCTATTGTGTGCACTCATACTTTGTGTGCTATTACATATTAGAGGAAAATAGTCAAATACTGTATCTTTGTCTTGAAAATATTATGCTAAGTTCTGAAAACTTCAATCCATCCAAGTGGTTTGTGCCTCAAACCGTAAATAAATATGTAGAAAATGGGTAATTTTCGTAGTTTATCCACATTGATAAGATGCATGCTTTCCATGTGTTTTTAAGCAAATAACTGACTAAAGTGCTGCATCTTTATGACAATTTTATCATTTGTTACACCAAACAAAAACAATATTTACTATCTCTCTCATTTTTAGCTATATGTAGAGCTATTTATGCAAAGATGCTAATTCTAGACGTACCAAATTATGCTAGAATCTAGTGTAAAAATTAGGATAAATTAGCATCTTTGCATAAATAGCTCTACATATAGCTAAAAATGAGAGAGGATAGTAAATATTGTTTTTGTTTGGTGTAACAAATGATAAAATTGTCATAGAGATGAAGCACTTTAGTCAGTTATTTGCTTAAAAACACATGGGAAAGCATGCATCTTATCAATGTGGATAAACTACGAAAATTACCCATTTTCTACATATTTATTTACGGTTTGAGGCACAAACCCTTGGATGGATTGAGAAGTTTTCAGAACTTAGCATAATATTTTCAAGACAAAGATACAGTATTTGACTATTTTCCTCTAATATGTAATAGCACACAAAGTATGAGTGCACACAACAGAAATAAAATTATCTGAACTTTTTGCTTAAATTTCTGTTTTCATCAGACATCGGGTAAATTCAATTCATGCATGAGCTGATTTACTTCATGTTCGGCAGTGTCAGCAGCAGGATTCACCCCAATGGGGCGCTCCTGAGAGCACAAATTGTGCCTTATTTCAGAATAAAGAGCCATTTTGACTTGTTGGATTGCTTTTTCCAAGTTTTTACTTAAGTACTAAAACAGCCGACAATTCCAGTTTACCCGCAAGCTGATGCATTGTACTTATAAGACTAGTACAGAATAGTTTTTCGGCCATTGCTCCAGTCTCAAGAAGCTTACAGTGTTAAAATGCTAAAAACCCTATCAAAAAAGCTATCTTTCTTAAATTTAAGCAATAGCTGAATATAATTATATTATTATTATATTATTATTTCATTGGCTTATACCTCAGAAGCTGTTGGGAAATCCAGCAGAAGCTGCATATATCACAGTTATCAACCATATACCCTCTCTATTAATATCATAGCCTCCTAGCTTTTTGATAGAAATCTTCTGTAGGAGGGTAAAAATATGTAGAAAATAGTTGGAAAGTACTGAAGTCTTGGAGTTCCTCTATCGAAGAGGCGGAAGTTTTCTGTGAATTAACTTGCCCAAATTTCTATATTTCATGCAATTTTCTATAATTTCCAGTTTGAATTTGGGGTATATTTGTCAAAAATTACTTCAAAACACAAAAAAACATGATAATTTTGCATAGTCTATTCATATACTCTACAATCTCTGATAAAGTATGGCTAGATTTTGCGTGACTCATTAACTTCATTTACTTTGTGGAAAGAACTATGTTTGTTTCACAAGGTATTTGAAGAATTATATGACAGGCTGAAGCAAACCATACATAAATATCAATGAAATTCCATGGCTATGCGACAAACACTAAGCCATTTGTGTACGTGCAGAAAATACATGCAATTTTCCCAAATTTAAATCTAATCAAGCATTTTATACTGTGAGGAACATGCCTTTATTCAAGTAGATCATTTCGGGATATTGACCATTGTCAAGTTTTTGTCATTTTTCTGCATTCTCTGTATGCTAGTGTATGTATAGCCTCCAAAATTTGTCAGCAATCCTGGAGCAATGCCATATTAAATGAAGATTATCCAAACATTGCAAGAAATTTTCCAAATTTTACAAAAAATTTCTCAAAGTTAACAAAAAATATTCCGAACTTAGCAAAATTCCTATGCTTAAGCAAGCAAAATTTATTCCAAACTTTACAAAAAATATTCTAAACTTTACAAAAAATATTCTACCCTTTACAAAAAATATTCCAAACTTTACAAAAAATATTTTAAATTTACAAAAAATATTACAGACTTTACAAAAATTGTTGAAACTTTACAAAAAATTTTTGAAACTTTAGAAATTTTTAGATCAATACTGATGACACAGATGAAGTTATGTATTCATCAATCGCTTATGTGTGAAGGTTTGCATAGTAAACCCTAGCCTCAGGGCTTAAGAATTCCCACCCCCCCTAGTTAAACAGTAGGCGTCTTAATGCATTATATACTAAAAGTGATGATTTAAAGGTGAAACCTCATATGTTTGCAGGTTTGGCGAATTTAAGGGTCCGCATTAATCTTTGCTGATTTTATCAACTGACGATAAGGAAATGAATGTATGAAGTAGAACAGATTCATGGATTAGTCTACAAATTTCGCAATGTGACCTTTATAGTGTTCACAAGCAAAAAAATCAATCCTCACAGGTGCAAAAGAGGAGCATGCGTTGCACCGGGCATATAAAATAGAGTCAACGATGCTTGAGAAATGCAGATTAGATACATAAAATTTGACACTTTACAAAACAATTCCTAAATTTGACAAAAAATATTCCAAACTTTACAAAACATATTCCAAACTTTACAAAAAACATTCCAAACTTTACAAAAAATATTCCAAACTTTACAAAAAACATTCCAAACTTTACAAAGAATATTCTAAACTTTACAAAAAATATTCCAAACTTTGCAAAAAATATTCCAAACTTTACAAAAGTACTATGCTTAAGCATGTAAACTTTATTCCAAATTTTACAAAAAATATTCCAAACTTTACAAAAAATATTCCAAATTTTACAAAAAATATTCCAAACTTTACAAAAAATATTCCAAACTTTACAAAAAATATTCCAAACTTTACAAAAAATGTTCCAAACTTTACAAAAATATTCCAAATTCCAAACATTAGCTAATTTTTAGATCAATACTGATGACACAGCTCAAGTTATGTATTCATCAATCGCTTATGTGTGAAGGTTTGCAAAGTAAAAACTAGCCTCAGGACTTAAGAATTCCCCACTACTTAAACAACAGGCATAGATCGCCATTTTCCAGGCGTGTTAATGCATTAAATGCTAAAACTGATGATTTAAAGGTGAAACCTCAAATGTTCGCAGGTTTGGCAAATTTAGGGGTCCACATCTTTGCAAATTTTATGAACTGGCGACAAGGGAATGCATGTATGAAGTGGAATGGTTTCCTGATTTAAGTGGAAAATTGATTCTCACTGGTGCAAAACGTGAACATGAACTGCATATAGCATTTAAAATAGTTTCAACAATGCTTGAGAAAGGCAGATTAGATACATAATATTCCAAACTTTACAAAAAAATATTTCAAACTTTACAAAAAAATTTCCAAACTTCACAAAAAATATTCCAAACTTTACAAAAAACATTCCAAACTTTACAAAAAATATTCCAAACTTTACAAAAAATATTCCAAACTTTACAAAAGTACTATGCTTAAGCATGTAAAATTTATTCCAAATTTTACAAAAAATATTCCAAACTTTACAAAAAATATTCCAAACTTTACAAAAAACATTCCAAACTTTACAAAGAATATTCCAAACTTTACAAAAAATGTTCCAAACTTTACAAAAAACATTCCAAACTTTACAAAAAATATTCCATACTTAGCTAATTTTTAGATCAATACTGATGACATGGATGAAGTTACGTGTTCATTAATGAATTTTGTGTGGAGGTTTATAAAGTAAACGCTAGCTCAGGGTTTAAAAATTCCTACAAGCTGAACAGCAGGTAAAGATCACCCTTTTTCAGGCGTTTTCTGATAAACTTTGATCAGCTCAAAATAGCATGATAATTGAATTTGAAGCAATGTTTGCCTATACTAGTTGCTCATTTTTAGGCAAAAATAATCCCTAATGGCATCATTAGACAGGTACTGCTAAAAAATCAAGCATTGTAAAGACAATGCAAATAAAAAATCAGCATATAGTAGGTCGTGTGCTAAAATTTGGTACATAGGAGAGCTAAGGTCAATATATGATATCCTGGAAATTTGAACAAAATCCGGCTAGCGGTTCTGGGAATATAGTGCTATGCGAGAAAGTGTAAAGTAAATTAGTATACTGTATGTTGCGCTCTAAAATTGTGAATATAGCACAGCTAAGGTTTATACGTCATATTCTGAAAATTTGAACAATATCCGGCTGGTGTTCCTTGGAATATAGTGATATATGAGAAAGTGTTAAGTAAACTGGTATACTGTAGACTGCGCACTAAACTTCTGTACATAGCACAACTTAGGTTTATACGTCATATTCTGAAAATTTGAACAAGATCCGGCTGGTGATTCTTGGAATATGATAAAGTGTAAAGTAGACTGGTATACTGTAGACTGGGCGCTAAAATTCTGTACATAGCACAACTAAGGTTTGTACATCATATCCTGAAAATTCGAACAAAATCCGGCTGGTGATTCTTGGAATAGAGTGCTATACGAGAAAGTGTAAAGTGAACTGGTATACTGTAGACTGCGCGCTAAAATTTTGTACATAGCACAGCAACAATTTATGTATCTTACCTTGAAATTTCAAACCAATCCGCCCTCTATCCCTAAAGTTAAAGTACTATATGAGAAAGTGTAAAGTAAACTGGTATACTGTAGCCTGCGCGCTAAAATTTTGTACATAGCGCAGCAACAATTTATATATCTTACCCTGAAAGTTTGAGCTAAATCCGCCCTATAGTTCTTGAGATACAGTGCTATATGAGAAAGTGTAAAGTAAAGTGGTATACTGTAGTCTGCGCGCTAAACTTCTGTACGCAGCATGCCTCACCTATATACATCATATCCTGAAAATTTGAACAAAATCCGGCCATTGGTTCTCGATTTATGCAAAAGTGTAAACTAATGCTGGTATACTGTAGGTGCTCCATCAAAATTTTTGTAATAGTCTGCTAATAAGGTGTTCATCCTACCCCTGAAATTTCAGCCTGATCCGACTGCTGGTTCTTGAGTTATAGTAATTCTAAGTTTTCCCCTAGGGAAATTTCCCCCATGGAAATTTACCCCATGGAAATTTCCCCAGGGAAATTTCCCCCTCCCCCTGGCCCTGGGCTGGCGCGCGCCTCCTACCCGGGCAGGTCCGGGCACGCCCAATTCTTGCGCCCTGAGAAAAGCCAGGCTCCTCGCCTATGCTATAACATAGGCTATGTTATAACGTTGCGTCCAAGGGAAACAGGCTTAACTACTACTCACTGGTATTCGTATATTGATAAATCGTTGTCTAATCTATTTTAATGAATGATTAAATCCTTAAAACGGACATTATATTGCACGCGATCCTATTTTTACATACCTGAAAGTCAGCGCCCTCTTCTTTTTAAAAAAGAAGGGAAAAATATACTGTCAGAGCAATCAGAAACTGTAGATATGCAATTTTTTTAATTGAGTTTGTTCGCCTGTTTTACCGAAATCAAACATTAGGAATTTCAGGGAACTAATAGAGTAGTGAGTGATGCTTTGCAAAAAAAGATGTTTTCGCTGCTTTTTTGTCACCTGCAATATGAATTTTTCTACAGAGCTCTTGTATCGCACACCTTTTAAAAGTATACCTACCTAACCTGTACTTACAAAACTGCATGATACAAGCTGACGGAAAAACACCCAGTTGCATTTGTGTATCAGATTGAGACCGTAATGCACAATCAGGGGCGGATTTTCACATAAATGCAAATGTATATACATTTTCAAACGGCTATAATTTATGAACAACTGCTTTTCACTAAAAAAACTAATAGGTACACCTGACACTGGACGGGAGCACAGATGCACTGGGCTAGCCAATCCGAGGGAAGGGATCAGCCGGGGAGCCTTTTCAAGCTAAAAAGCCTCGAAAAAAACTGTTGCAAATGTTGAAATGACGTAAAAACTATGTTTATCTACACTTTCTGATTATTTTCAAGCTCGCACAAACTCTTCGAATTTCATGAATTTTTAATTACATTTGTCATTTTTAGTTTTGGGGACTATTCTTTATCATACGTAGGCAGCAACCGCATGAGAGAGTCCAGATGAGAAAAAACAAAATTCCAAAAAAAAACCTAGCGAAAATTTAATTACGGGTATCTGCCGTAATCTGCGGGGTATCTTGGATTCTCGATGGGATTCTACCTTTGAATTTCCACACCCTCCTCTGCTCTATACCCCATACCCCTTACATATGTCTGGACGAAGCCATTTGTAATCAGCAAAATGGTTCATACTTATATGACTATTTGCATTCGCAATAAGATTTGATAATCTTGATTTGCAAATAATAAACTATTCTCCAACTCTCGTGGTATGCTTTTCACAATCGTTTTTCTATCAAATGGAAAATTTGTCAATAATGTTAACGATTAACGGTCCTAATCTAAAGTTGGTAGCTTTTAATCTGCATGTTTGGCTTCAACACCAGATTCACTTCTAGAATATCTGAAAAAATACAAAAATTTATAATGATTGTAGTAGTGCAACATTCGGTTTAGAAATTTAAAGTATGCATGTACGTGCCACTTAATAATGAAACTACACTAAAGTAGATGACCACATATGTAGGATTGATTATTGCGCACACAACATCTTGCTGACCTGAACTAAATGTTGAAATTTTCTGAGAATTTAAAACTAAAAAAGCTGTCGGCAGACTTTTTATAGATCTGAAAGTCAGACGATGTCGATTTCAGATCACATTTCGCCTACATATTTCGATTATAACGTGCGTAAAACGTTTAGAAAAAACATTCGCTGTAATCGCAAAATACCAACAAAAATTGAAACAAGTCGCTCTTTAAATAAGTTCGGTGCAATTCAATTTTCAAAATGAGGCTGCTTGTCTGTTTGCCAATATATTTAGTACCGTTTATCTTCGATGAGATAATTTCGTTATCAGTGTAAGCCGTAGGTACCCACATCAGAGTTTATTTATTGCTTCTGCAATCGTCTAATTGAATTTTACTTCGGAAGTTTCTGGTTGGTCAGATTTTTTCTTTTTCTCAATACGTCAATTAGAAAACATGCAAAGTTAATGTACGTAAACTCAATGCCTCGCAAAAAATCAGTGAAACGAAATGTCCCAATTCATAAGTGAAGTCAAGAATATGCAAAAACCTTCTGCAATCATTTAGGGAAGACATGAAATCGCTAAAAAAGTTGTTTCTTTCAGATAAGCTGAATTGCCGAAAAATGTTTGCCCTGCAAACCTAAGATAAAATACTATTCGCAGTCTACCTTGCGTTTCTGAATGAATTAAAATATAATTTAGTTTTTCTTTTTAAATCAAATTCAGTATTTTTAAAATGACTGGTCTGACACTGGAACGATATTTGCATAAACCGGAAAAGCAAAAATTTGCCAACCTTTATTGTTCATTGACAAGCTTCGAATTATTTTTTTGTGGGAAGACAACTTAATTACGAAATAAATGCCCACTTCTGAAATAACTCCGTATCATCTTCAGATTTTATTAACTTATTATTGTTTCATTATATTTTCATCTATTGGCCTTTTTGCTTCGCGCCACAAATTCATGTTTTGACTAAATTTTGTTCAATTTGTTCGACTTTTTTCGATTTTTTTCATGTTTTATGCTCTAGAAAGGTAGAGCATCGACAACGCCGAGAAACGATTTTTTCATGCTTATCCACCATTTTTGGGCTCAAAAAAGGCTCTTTAAAATTTAACCCCCTTCCTCTGAATCCCCATGCTATGCATGTCTGGTTGCACTTGAATCAGATGCGCAGCATGATTAATTTGAAGTGTCATATCAGTCGATCTGGAGTCAATTAGTGAGGTATCCTGGGCACAAATGACTTCAAAAACTACTGATATAAATGCTAAACTAGTTTTTTGCTTAATTTTAAGCTCTTTTAAAGAAAATTTTAGATTTTCATCTATTGGCCTTTTTGCCTCATTTTCCCTCAGGATATTGCCCATTTTTCTGTCATTGGACTCTTTACCTCCAAATCGTCCCCATGGGTATGTCTTGTCTGAAAGTTCATAATTAATAAAAAAAATCCCAGTCTACTGTATGTTCGAAAAAAAGAAATTTGTGATTAACGGATATAAGCTCAATGAATGAGAAACCATAACTTTTTGACCCTTTCCGACGTTGAGAAAATTTTTGATCCGTTTCCCAGAATTCGTTGCTGCCTATATTTGTATATGGCCTATAAGTTGTTATTCACGTGCCAATTGTACAACATATATAGCCAGACGCGAGGATGGGATACTTTGCCAGGAGGAATTCCAGCGATACCACGATTCGGGTCTTCCGATGACACCCTTGGATTCGACCCGGTAAAATTCGTTTTCTTCTGCATAATTCCTGCTTGCACGCATAAATGCAAAAGGTTAATCTCATGTTTAATTTACCGAGAAACAAGAGTGGTAGCAAAGTCTTTAGGAAAAATAGTGTAATATACACATTGAAGTAAGCTAAGAGCGTTGGTAAAATTTAAAAATCACTCAAAAATTGTAAATCTTAAAAATTTCTTGTTAATTCAATTTTTTGGTATTTTTTCGAGGCCAAATTTACTTATTTAGAATTGAAAACGCCCATAGGATAACACAAAGAATTTTTATTTAATATTAATTGATTACAACTTCCTTAATTGAGTCGTTTAAGCATCACGTCCATACATGGGTAGCAAGAAAATTGTAGGGGGTCTGGTTGGGTGAAATCGCCAGTGTGATAACGTATCAATAGAAAAAGCTCACTCAAAGTTTATGTAGTCTGCATAAGCACGAGTAGGTAGCTACCAATCGACCAATCGATTTCACGTCAAGACTGAACTTTTTTAAAGGATGGAAAATGGCCCGCCTACGGCTGGGACGCTCCAGCAAATTATCATAATTATGGTAAAGTGAATAACGACAATTGGTTATTTCTGTCGAATGTACCCAGATGGTGAGCTAATCTGGATATATGTATTCTTGTATTAAGGTCGATTAATGGTTAGTTCTATGTAGAAATATATCAAGTTATCTGGGAAGTCAATGAAAAAGTTTCTTTTATAGTTCGCAGGAGTTATTGATCCAAAAACCGTGCTCTGAGTGAAAGTCTGTATGCTTTCCGAAAAGAAGACATGACTTGCTATAATTAATTTAGTGTCTAGACTAGACTTTATTGCTCACCTTTTGCTACAAAATAAAACGACAGAATGAAAAACTCGATAAAGTATGATTAGCTTTGATCCCCATTTAGGCTAATCCGAAACTTTTATGTTAGCATTATCGTATTATCAATTTGGTCGATTTGGTATTGTAAGGATTGTCTTTTTAAGGTATAATCAGCGAGATTCAAAACTATTCGATGGAACATCTGGCTACCTATATCCGGATTTTTATCAGCCCTACCCCTACCGATAATATTTTTGTATTGTATGTACTATGTTATATTATATATTATGTTATATTATATCACAATGTTAATTTGACTGCATCGGTTTTTTTGATTTAAGTATGCACGTGTTTCAATAGTTATATTATCTTAATCTGAAACTTATTATAATAATTATTAATTTTTAGACTGTCACCAACCTAAATTCACCCGAAACAACAAGTGACCGTATCAAAAGTAACTTCTTAATTCATGAATCTGAATTTAGTCCATCAAAGGTTGCAATAATTTAATTAATTCAGGGTTTAGTAAATTTAGGGTGTAATTTTATAGAAAAAGCTGCTAGCTTTGTAACTCGACTTTTGTTGTTTTCCACACCTTGTAGGGTATTTCCAAATCTTAATATATAAATACTGCATATCCTTCTTATTGTTGTAGTTCTTCCAGAATATGAGACACTGAACCTTAATTGTCTCTGTCAAGTAATAACTTGTCACTGTCACTATTCGAATCCATAAAAGTTGACTGTTTCTTTGCACCACAAATAAACATACGGACATTACTCGATAAGAGAACACGCTGCGGCAGTCCTATCACAATCATGCTACGCTAATGATTAGAAACTCAAAATAAGTAAATAAATATTCATACTTTAACAGAGAAACGTTTAGCAAATCTTATGATAAATTTATAGCGATCGGCTTAATGCTCTTCTTTTTCCATTATACCAATGAATCTAGGACTATTTTGTTCGCAATGTATAAAATCTTAATTGAATTCATGCAATAATTGTGCATGTAAACATTGTCCGTCTGTAATATCCGCTTCCGGAACATTTGACAAATATTATCCAAGACAATAATTAGCTTTTCCCGTCAAAAGAAATAATATGGATTCAAAGTAAACGATTCGCTTCCTGAAATTATTTAGGTGCCTTCATGATCAAGTATGCCTAATTATCCGCACAAATATACTTATCCTTAATAAACTTCCGTCTTTAAACAAGCTGGGTAAGAATTATTTGAAGTACCCCTACATAAGTCAGTAAATAAGTGTAGATATGTTTAACTGCCCATGAGATCTTAAATATATGATTAAGATGACAGATGAGACACCATAAGCAGACATACACGGGGAGGGAGCTTGGGAATCAGACTCGGTACTCCAGAAAAGCACAAGTTAAAATTTTATGGTAAAAAATATGGTCTAATAGAGAATAAAAATGGACGAAAATCCCAGATATCTTGACAAGTGCTTGAAGTCGATCAGAAACTTTAATAAAGCTATTTGTACACTTTTTTAACGATTATGATAAAAAGATCATGCTGTAGATCAAAAGGGCTCTCTAACTGACCCTCAAAGAGAACAGTTTCGGGCATTGGTCTCGACTGCTAAGTACTATAGCTGATCTGATCGTTATTTTACACAGTTAGCCTAAATTAAGGCGCAATTCAGTGAGAAACTAGCTCTCGTCTGGCTTTCCGGGTTCAACTGGGAACTCACTTGACACTTCTGCAAAATATTTTATATGAGCGTAAAATTGTGGAACTATTTTTATTACAAGTTATGATTTTTGAATATTTGTCGTTCGTTTGCTTTGTTTCCTTCTTGTTTCGTAGCGATGTTCTGTTTACTTTCGTTCTGAGGACTTCATCTTTTTACGTGCATGCTTTGTCTGCCTGCAAAGTGTAGATTATGGATAAAGATAAATGACGAATACTTTTCTATATTAAGTTTAGTGTGAAACGCATTCAAGGCTGTACGCTGCATTGCATCACGATCCTTTTCTAAATTTGCGAAAGACATCCCCAAGAAAAACTAAATTCGCATTTTATCTTCCTTAGATCTTTGCCTCTTAACCCATTATTTTTTTCGAATTTAGTCGACTCTGAAGTTTAAACCCCTGATTCCATTCACGTCATTGCGGTGAATTCATACTCCCATCTATCAGTTACATAACAGGTTATTTTTCCACGAGATTTGAGGCCCTTTGTTTACTGGAAATTATATGAGGCGAACAGAATGACAAAAGCCCGATCACTACAATAATTTACAATAGAAATGCAGAAAATTGTTTGCTTCCAATTATTTATCTGATGCATTTGCTCAAAATTAAAATTTAAGGACAGCCTTCAAAATCTACCTATTGAAGCATATTTTTGTAGCAACAGATTGATCCTATCTGAACGAATTACGTATGTGTGTGTATGTGTGTGCTTAACATAATTGTGCATAAGCAAAAACTGATTGAATATTTCAAGACGTTATACAGAAATATGGTAGTACGAAGCAACTTGTTTTATAATTGAAAAGGATCGTTTCCGTCGGATAAAAGCGACGGTATTTTCTGTCTTTCCGCAGAATCCAATACAAGCTCAAAGAGGGTGTGAGCTGAATATATCTTAAAGCATCTCCTTTCGCAAAAGCAACAAAATTAAGTCCATTTACTCGTATAATAAGAAAGGCCGCATATCCTCATAAACGAACCATCGTATCAACCTCGTTCAATGAAATCCGAACGAAGCGACCGCTCTGTTAGCTAGAATATCGATCGTCGTTTTCGAAGGCGAAAGCCAAATTTGCATATTACGGTATGTTCGTCCCATTCATCGCATATGTGCATATTTTGACCGTTTTACGCTCGAGTTGATCGTAGGATTTGAGCCCAGACCCATGATCCTCGCGGTAATCCAGCCGCATCATAGCGCACTGTCCTTCCATAAGCTCGGTTTCCGGCGCTACTTACGTAACAAACCGCGATTTATGGATATATTTTGCGTACAGTATGCACTCTATTTGACAGTACGAAAAATTTCGGTCATTTTTCATATGCACGAGAGATATAGTACATAGACAATAGAGCTCCCAAACCGACGTTCTTTATGCTCGTCTATTAATCGGGTTGATTTGGTGCGTTGGAATTTTGGGTATGGAGGATAACCCATTTCTCTTCACGCATTCGAAGAGACAGTTACCCGCGGAAGTTGGGGTTACGGTGGGCTGGATTTTTTTGGAACATATTCGTATTAAGCCCACCATTGAATACCGTACAAAAGAACGAGGACGGTTTTTAAGCTCATTTTCGTCTGTTTATTGTCAATCGGGCTTCTAGGAACCCGGCCTATACCGTATACAATTTTAGTTGTTTTTTAGCATTCTTTGAAAATCAGCTTACATAGGTATGGTGCGTAAGCCTAAAAGCTACGTAATAAATTCAATGCAGGCGGACAAGAGTGAAGTAAATCAACATGTTTCATCGGTAGATGAGGGCATTCCTTTATACAGATAGGTATGCTTTTATAACAGTTATTACATTTTATAGATTTTCTCCGAAATCCTTGCTGACGAGATGTTATGTAAGTATGTATGTGCATTATCCGAAAATTAAATAGACATACTGTCCGCCTTTTATTATCTACTATGCAACTCAACTGTTGAATTGGTGTCCCGCAGATGAATACAATGCCGTAATCTTGTCGATTGGGAATTTCACTCAAGAATTGGTCATTTTCGCTATTATTCAGTTTGAGAAATTTATCGCTGAAGTTAAATTGTAGCGGTACATCACGCTTAGCTCATTACATAACCCTCATTTTGTACAAACGCTTTGCCGTACAAAAATAAGTCACCGTTTATGAAGAGTATTTCTCATAATTTTAGAATAATCTTCTAATTAATATTGCTCAGGTTTAAGCTTGATATGTCGGATTGAATAATCTTTCCAGCCTACTATTCTGGATAGGAATCACACGATTAGATATCTATAAAATCATCTGCGGGCTTTATTTAATTTAGTTTTCTTTTACATTTTATGTTGAATTCCCGAAAAATTGTAAGACGATGACCTGAAATGGCTAATTTTAAATACTTAAATGGAATTTACGTAGCAAATCCGTGCGGCTTCTTTTGTTTATTCTTCAAAGTCAAGCTTTTTTACAGAGACGGAATTTTACAATAAAATCATTCTTACCGTTACACTGGCTATATTGTCTTCAAATTAAGGTGAATTTTAAGGCTGCATCTTAGCTTTATTACTCGGTTCTTTCTGAAATCATATGCTTATGTATAGAAAATAATCATAGACGTCAAACTTCTGTCGAGTTTCGTCTCTTAGTTCAAGACGTAATGGCTTTTTATTGCCGTACTTAAATACATTGTTATAAATAACTGTGTAAGTAGACAAGAAAACTCTTTTTATCGCTCGGATAACTGCCTCCTCAGATTACTTCTTGAATCAAGTTGCTTTCCAATTTAAAAATGTCCACGTTTAAGGACATATTTAGTGTTTGATGAATGGTGCAATGTGCAAAATTTTTTCTCGAAATTTTTAATAGTTTTTTCGTTTGAAATATAGCATAATATATTAAATCACTTGTTTATCATGAATATCTGGTTTTTTAATTTTTTCTTTATAGTGGCCACATGCCCTTATTTCCATTAAAAATTATTCCACATTCATTAATAAACATTTGTGGTCTCGTTGATCACACGCATATGTAGCTGTATGAAGTTTTCTATTTAGAATAATAAAAAATGATTATAATCAATAAAAAATGATCAATTACGATCGGATTTCCGAAAAATTGCCCTCCAGTCAATCGCTGTTTCGCCTATCGAGACAATACCACGAATCGGAGTATGAAGAAGCCGCAACGAGCACCCAAAATCCTTCGACTTCCGGATTCAACTCGAATAACATAGCCTATCAACAAGATTTGGAGAAAAACTGGAGACGAAAACCGAAATTTTTGGAGTTACTCGAATTGACCGAACCCAAATTGCATTATGAACCGGAATTCGATGTAAAAACGTTAAAAAGACTTAACGACGCGCAAAAAATCGATAGTCAAAAATACGGACATAAATACTTAAAAGATCGGTTTTTATACGGCGGAGTCGAAGATTCGGGCTACCAGAGCGTTTTAGCCAGGTCTCAGTGTTCTCAGTACGGCACGGGCTGGCTCATGGTTGATTCGGATAGCGTGGGATCGGGCAATAGCGCCGACGAATGGGGTATCATGATTTTTATCAATGTATCAAAGTTCTGACTTGTATCAATTTTTTGGTCAGTTCTATATTAACAATTTTCTGTCAATTTTATATTGTTAACTTTTTGTCATTTTTTATTAATATCATTTATAAGCAGGCCCGTATTCAGGGGGGGTAAAAGATAGGAATACCCCATGAAATTATTTCAGAATTTTCAGCTGTAAAACGATATAGGTTTTCGACGTTCCCCAGCGTGAAAATGCTCAAATTTTCGGCTCATCAATTCAATTAAAATTACTATTTACTACATATTCAAATCTTTCTTGCGGTAGAATTTTCTGCGAGATCGATTTTATTACATTTCATATCTTCAAAAAGGTGCGAAATTGAACAAAATAGCATGGTCAAAATTTTCTAGCACTTCGCGCATTGTTTATTTTTAAAAAACCTATAGAAGTGAAATTAAAAGAAAAAAATATGGAACGATTGCGGCGTTTCGTGCTTAATTTAATTTTCGAAAGCAAATCTGAGCTTAAAGGGAAAAAATGTTGGAAAATTTCGGCGCTCCGCGATACTTTTAACTAATAATAATAATAATTAATAATACTCCATTTGGAAAAAACACAAGGATAAAAAAGTCACAAGTAAAATAAGATAATATGGTTTAAAATGTCTAAATTTTCTATTGCTTAAACACACTTTTTGCCTTCAAAACCGTCCAAAGTTGAGTTAAACGTGGAAAACTTGTCAACTTTTTCCGGTGCTTCGCGCTGGAGTACTCATTTTCTCACTTGTTTTTGTTTGCAAAATACAAAGATTGAGTACAAATACAAAAGTTGAGAAGTTGTTCGAGAATTGAATGATGGGGAATCAGTAACGGTAGATTTTGTGTGTATGATTACGGAATAAAGAGAAAAATTTTTGAAAATGTTTTAAGATTTTTCATCGCCATTGTATAGAGCTCGTCGAGAAACGTTCTAAAATGCGTTTATTTTCGCCTATTACCTAAAGGTTCTCGAGATATACACGACTTCAAAGTTTACGATGCCCCTCTTCAAATAAAATCCTGGATACGGGGCTATTTATAAATATATATCAATGTTCGAAGCGAAGATACAATATGAGGAATCGGACCGTCAGAATTAGAAAAATTCCCGCAGAAGCAGGATCAAGTTTTTGAAATTTCTTATTTTTTGCGATTTTTTTATAAGCAAAGAAGAGCTCGATGATAGAAGTCGAAAAATTGTGTTTTCCCATCCTATCATAAGTTTTAGGACCTTCTTTTGCCTTTTGATAAAATTTTGACTCTCACAGGCCTTCTGACTACGGTTGCAGAAGTATGACGCGGAATCCTCGAACTAGCTTCAATGCTAATTTGTTTAAACGTGTCAGGCTTCTCTGAAGTCTTGTATTTAGGACGTATTTACACTAAAAAATACATTTGTTCTTGGCTCACCTTGTTCTTGAAAACACCTTACTAGACCTCATAGTTGTACAGCATGACCGATCTGGAGGGGTGACTTAGGGAAGTTTTTTGATTTATAGTCATGGCGGAATTAACCGGGGCCGCCCCTTCCATTAACCCAAAATAATCAGCGAGATAAAGAATGAATATGTAATTTGCAATGATTTTTGGCCGTCGTGATCATAGTTTCTCAATTTTTTCCGCGCTCGCTCCGGATATACCTATTAATGACATTTTTGTTTTCTTGACGGCCCACATGCCATATTTTTGCTCAGGGAATAGGTTTTAAAACGTTTTCAAGAGCAGAAACAGCTATTTCAGCATATTTCAAGCACAACTTTTAAAAATTTTAGACGTTCCGCGTGCCAAAGGTATAGGAGAAAGAGTAATTCAAGTTTCTACAAGTCCTTTCGCCTAAATTTCAAAAATTTTGCGTGGTACCTTACTTTCCCGAGAAGATTTCCGTTTTGTTCTTGTGGGTCTATGGTCTAGAGAATAGAGATCACATATGAGCGTGGGGGACGAATCGGGGGAGTTTAGACCCCCGAATATCCGATGGATCCCCAAAATTGAATTTTTGGCATGTTTTTGGAATTTTTGCCCAGTTTCACACCACCCACACCCCCGGAATTCGGTCGTTGCTCATGTATTGTAGAGGCCAAAAATATGGACCTGAGAAATCTTACGTTGGCCTTTAAAGAAAAAATATACGGAAAATAAGTCAAATGAGTCAAAAAAGGCTAAAATTAACATAGAACAGTAAATTTAAATTGATTTTGCTATGTGGTTTGCTCAGTTGCATGTGACTCACCCACAGTGATAAAGTCATGCGTTAAGATACTTAAAAAAGTCTATTGATTTTCAAGCAGACCAAAAATTAGTCAAAAAAATCTTTTTATTTTCAAGCAGAATCAAAATTTTCGTTTGAAAAAATTCTGACTCAATTTTTTCCAGCCGCTCACAATTTCCTTGTTACAATTTCGCATTGCTGCCTAAATTGTGATAAGCATTGCTTGAGTCTCATGGGAGAATTGCGTGATTTTATTCACTATAAATCAAATAAGTAGTCCGATTTTATTAACTGTGTAGCAGCAGCATCGGCTTTTCCATAAAAAAATCAAAGTTGTTCCGCATGAGTGAATAAGCTCAATATCCTCTGGAGGAGCCAACTCTTTGATTTCGCTTGGGATACTACGCTATTATAATGTAGAAACGAAAATGCAATGCATTATGTTTGACAATCAAGAGAATTGGAATATTTTCAGGATGCATTGTACAGCAAAGTAATATCCGTCACTAAAATTGATTATTAGAAGAAAAGGCAAGAAAGGCAAGATTAATGCTGATCTTGGCGGATGAAGAACAAATAAAGCTGCTATTTTTTGTGTTGTCAGAGAGAAAAAAATATGTCCGAATCAAAATGGAGAAGGCTAAATTGAAAAAATCAAGTTGTATGCAAGTTTGTTTGCAAACATTTGATAAAAAAATGGGAGGAATACTTATCAAATAAAATAGTGCTTAGAAAATTGCAAATTGTGCTCACCGAATCGTATCGAGGAATACGAATATTTTGCTACTTTGTTTTAATTCTTACAATAATTAATCATTTTCATAAATTTCAAGCAGATTACTACTTTTATCAAAAAATTTGCAGACGATAGTACGAGTCGGTTGATGTCGGTCAGCTTATATTTAATTCATTTTAATTGTTCAATGACAAAATTCTCTTCTATTTATTCAGACGGATTCATGTTGATCGACGACGAAAAAGTGAAGATCAAAGATATGTCAGATTTACTGGCTTTGCGGTTCGCCATAATTTCGGGTAACACATTTTTTTCAGGTTGTGCACATATGTACGGGTTGCTATTTTTTAATTAGAATTAATATTTGACTTGTCTTCAGGAGCCAAAACGACCGATGGTTTGCCGCTGATCACTTTTCCGGACAGTCGAGTACAGTTATCCTACCCCGATTATAAGCGATTGATAGCTTACCTCATGCAAGTGCCTCCGTAAGCAGACTAATGCTTGGCACTTAATCATGCGTTTCAAAAATCAATCACAGAAACATTAAATATCCCATTACATGTAAAAGAGATCCCCACAAATCGATCTCTATAAATCTGAGATTTTAAAATCTCTAGATTTTTGAGCAAACAATTGCTTTTTCAGCCTTATGTATTTTCTCTCGTTTAAAAATAGAAAAACGGCTTCCCTTGAAAAAACCAATTATCTTTTATTGAGCTGATGAACTGATAAGCGCGTAACGCTAACGAATAGACTTTATGAAGAGTAGTTTGCGTAGTAAAGGCATGTATAAAATAAGTTATTTACGTCTTTTAATATGTATTTGATTAATTAATTATATATTAATTAATATATTAGATATATTTGATTGACTTTGACTCACCTCTAAGCTAACAAAAATCTAAGAGCAAATAATGAAAGGAATACAATCAGAAATAAAGTTTTACCTCGAATTCAGATTCCCACTGCAATTGTTTGCATTGTTTTTTGAGATTTTTGCCGGTTTTACACCACCCAGACCCCTAGAATTTGGCTGCTGTCCATGCATGCTCACATTGCCCCGTTCAGAACTGGAAAAATGTGATCTGAGTGAGATATTACCTTCCAGATTTATCTCACAAAGAACAAGCCATTACCAACATTTTCCAGTTCTTCAACGAACAAGCCATTACAACATCTTATAGTTCTATCTTGAGTCTAACAGTGTATTAATCCTGTTTCAGGTACTTACATATGTTACCTATTACTAAAGTTTTGAAAATGTAAATGCCACTCTAATTTATTGGAGCTAAGAATGCATGTAATATTGTTCTTCGTCATACAGTACATCTAAGACTTAACGATATTGCAAAAGGATTGTTTTTTTCTGCAGCTTCGGGGCAAAAAAGGACAACAGTTTGCATTTTTAACATTTTTACACTTTTCAAGCTAAGGAACAACATGATTTGCACAAGCAGTAAGCACATATGATTGAAGACAAGTAAAAGCTTACGAGTATGTAGGGAAATCTAAATCTGAGAATGTACGTAGAATAATTTTGTGGAGACTGTACGCCACAAGATATTCAATACAAGCTTTTATATAATAATCCGATTAACACGCTTTTCCAAAGCTAGTTATCGCAAAATGTAGTCCAACGTGTTGGCAGCAAATGCCAAGGGATGGAGAGCAGTTTCAAATCTCCAGAATGTAACGAAATTTACGGTCGGAAAAATTTCAAACAATGTCATACGAAATAATTATGTTTTACTCGACAGAATGAAATAATTTGTTACAGGCATTAAATTATCTTGGAGATTTGCCATGCACGTTGTACGGTCGGAAGAGCGACTCGACCGAAATTGAACAAAAAGAGAATTTCTACTTTTAAATCTAATTTTTGTATTGATTTTTTTGTATTCCATCCGAAATTTGTGATTTTTTTGCATTCCATCCGAAATTTGCATTTCTCAATCGATTCGCATCTATCGTTAGCTAAATATGGGAATTTGAAAGCATGTCAATCGAAATTAAACTATTAGTTACATTCATCAAAATTTTTAGTCTATCTTCCTGAATGTTTGTCAAAAATGGTGCAAACCTTCAAAAATTTCTTTTTTTTTGAGTCTAAAATGCGATTTTTCCACACTTTTAATTGGAAAATAGTCATAGAAATGCAGCGGTCTAGACTCGTTTCGAATTTTACGGCTGTACTTATTACAATGAAAGCCTAGTTCCTCTATCATTAGTTTTCCCTAGTGACCACTATGGCCTCTATGCCTACGACTTTACGTCAAATTATGTTGAAAAAATCAAATCCTAATTTTGTTTCGCGACTTCGTTGATTAGTTAAATACGCCACAAAATCTAATTTTTTCTTTCTGTGATTACGATTGTACATGGGAATCTAATCTAGCCTTGAAATTTTGACCACAAAACCAAAATACTATTGTACTCGATGAACCGTAGCGTAATATGCTGTCTACGCGATACTTAGTTCACCATATGTAGGTAGGCAGGTACTTCTGTAGTGGATCATTAAGCAAATGCAGTTTTTCTACACTTACCTAATAATTTACCCCAACGTAGATACTCAAAAAACCATCATGGGATGCACACCCAATGATTTTGAGTAATTTTGCGAGGTTAAACGGATCTGAGACGCGAATTTGTCATTTATACCTGTGATGAGCCTTTTCGTGACCGAAACACAGGGACGAATGGAGGAGGAAATATGGCTAATAAAGCCGGGGACAGTGGGTCAAAATCCTCTCCAGCGTTGTATGTTTAATTTTGCACGCGGATATTGCAGTCGGACTAAGGCTTTTCGATCGATATTATTTACACGCAGATTCGAAGACACGTTTCATGGAAATGTGGTGGTCATAGACCGAAGATTGGACAAGTGGGCATCTGTGAAAACATTGTTGGTTCACATATCGGTAATGAATGCAATTTTTTATCGAAAGTGATAATTAATAATTTTAGTAGGTTTTATATTAAAATTTATTATTTCAAATGTATATTAATCTGATTAAATTTTCAATGTATAACTAGAAATTTTATGATATCTGTAGTTGAGCTGCCTGAATGCCATCCCCAAGCGAACATCGCAGATTTCGAGCATATTTTCAAATTTTTATTTGAAACTTCCATTATTTGTTAGCTCTTAAGTCAAATGATTCAAGAAGACCATTTTTGCATCAAAAGTGCGATTAAATTACTTTTTAATTTTGGCAATCAGATTGATTCTGTAAACCTTGGTCAGCTAATTATAGACAAATTTAGGTATCTATTTACAAATCAGGATACAAAAAAAGAAAAACTGCTGTAGCAAAAAAATGAAAATGAACATGGAAAGATAAGAGGAAAAGTTTTGGAAAGAAAAAATAAAAGAAAAAATGCTCTATTGTAAAACAATAAATTTTATTTTGCATGGAATGTGTTCGCTATGATATTATCATGGAATTTCGTGTGATAAATTTCTATTATTCAGTTCGCATGCATTGATGAGCGACTGTACATTTGATAGGTATGCGAGCTATTTGCATGAATGATAAAAGCGAGCGTAATATACTATCGATAAAAAACGATTCGTTTGCTTATTCGCGTGGACCCATTATTTTTTTGGCAGAATTATTTCCCTAAAAAATTACTGGCGATTTATCTGCTAAAACCCGAAGGCGTAATACAAAGGGCGCTGGAACGTGGATATAGAAGCTTGTTGGACAATTATAGATTTCAGGTAATTAATATTAGCTATCGATCAGCAGCTGTGTGACGGAAAAAATGAGTTTTTTAGGATATATCTCTAAGGTAATCAGAATACGGTACGAACTGTGTGGGCTTACCAATTTCCTCATAGCAAGATGACTTAATGAGATACGTGGCCATTTGATAAATTGTCGATTTAAGATAAGGCGAACTACACTAGGATATGGAGTGAAAGATATAAAAAATTGCCTAAAATGCTGTAAAAAATTGCCGTACATTTTCACATGATGATAAATTATTATTCCTAGTGGAAAAAAAGTTATTTTGGTACTTTTAGGCTTTCTACATTTAATTTAATGGCATATAACTTTTAGTATACAAGACGACTTTGAATGAAGTCCAAATACGCGAATTGACTGGGTTTTAACCCCAAGATGCTATAAAAAAATTTTATGATAGTTTTCTCGCTTTATTCTCCTTTTTGGCATAAGAAATAAAGATTTTCAAGCCAGTCTAAGCAACTCTGCTCTTTTAAACCTCAAAGTAGAATACTACGCAGCTTCTGTGGATATTGCTCTTTTCTCTTGAGAAATTTTACCGACAATAAGCTATAACTTTGCAGTACCTACCTCTAGCCTCTAGATCGATTTGTCGATTTATTCTGATTACAGAATATTGCTGAATACGGTAAATAGCTAAAAATTCCTAAATGAAAAGCACAAGCTTAATTTAAACCAATTTTACTAAAAAGCGCACATTTTTTCTTGTTCTCGCCAGAAATGTCGAATTATTTAATCGGTAAACATTTGTTTCAGATAATTGTCTGCCAAACAGTGCACGAACTTCAATTTCATATATCTCCTAAAGAGCCTAACACTCGATCTGGACGGACGCTTCAAGTACAATCATCTGGAATGGGTTCAAAACCGAATGGTGAACATTATTTCACTCTCGTGAACATACATGCACAGCATGGGAATTCTGGGGAAGGGGTGACATTTCGAAATGTCTTTTTATGTCTTAAAAACAGTGGCTACGCGTGAAAAACATTGTTTTTCGGCGTTTCGACAATGATCTATCTTTATAGAGCATAACAACACGAAAAATTTTAAAAATATACGAAAAATTCGATTAAACTGAACAAAACATGGCGCGAAGCGCAAAAATTTGTCACTTTTGAGCAAACAGATGACGAAAAACGCTTAAATAGCACCTTTTATTCAATTTTTTTAATTTCTGGGAAATCGAAAATTTTGCAGGGGGTGAAAAAATTTATGGTGTGATTTGAAAAAAAGTTTTGGGGGAACTCCTATAAGATCATATATATTCGTAAAGCGTGTCACTAATACGAAGCTTGAAACTGCGCATAAACATTTGCATATAAATATCGTACTTTCTCTCAAAAGTACCAGTTTGTTCGGAAAGAGTACGAAAACGAATGAATGCTGTTTTGCAGTGAATACAACTGGGTTAAAAACACATTACCAGCAATTTTCTTACTCAACCGTTAAAAATACAGCAACTATTGCTGCTGCACTTTGTGCCGAGGAAAAAGTTTTTGAAAAGCATATTTAGACCGCGTCTTTTTCCGAAGTTTGTATGGACTATATACGTTTGCATTATGAGTTGCATAGCAAATAGTCACCATTTTGTTCGTGTTGCTTCTCGAAACTTTTCCAAAAAGCGAACTTTTTTGTACAAACAACACCCTTTTAATGCTAATCCGACAATTATGTTTCGACTATACAGTTCGTAGACATCTTTATTGTATATTATAATAATAAACATTTTGGCCACGTCTGACGGGCAGTTTAGCGTATAATGTTCGCATCTACATATCATTTCATTTCTTTACACTTCTTACTAAAACGTCTTTTACTGCGTACAATAAGCCTTTTTGGCCAATATTTATCCTAAGCCCCGAAAAATTTTCGCGTTAATTTGTAAACACGTACGTAGACGCGGATAAAATGTCGGTGTCGCTTTCTAAATAATCGAAATTGTGACCACATTTTCTTGGTAAAAATTCTATGTTGTGTACGTGAATGAATTTTTTGTTTATTCGTATCAGGACATAGAACGAATGCGGGCCAGTTCTCAACTTATTGCCAAATCTTTGGACGAATTTAGCCGTTGTCTGAGAGACACCGAATTGCCCAACGACGCCGAATCGACCGAAGCTATAATTGTTGGGCAGAAAGCCGAAAGAGATTCGATTAAAGTGAGCCGAAAGATAGACGCGTATACGTATAGCTTTGTTTCGAGGAAGCGGTTACCGTTATTAGCACTTAAACTGTAAAAATTTGACTAAAAAATTGTTTTTATTTCTTCCTTAATAAATTTTATTCATTAAGAAATAAATTAGATAAATGAAAAATCCTCTTTGATGAGGTGAAAGGCTAGAATTGATGTAAAAATAAGGGCAAAAGAGCAGGAATTTCTGAGTGATAGGTAGACATGAACTTATTAAAACAATGTCGGTTTTTAGAATCTTACTATTGACTTTATTTTTTTAGTCTTTTTCATCTTTTTATGTATAAGTGTCTTAAAACCGTTGCTTTCTACTCTGTGTCAAAATTTAGCTTAAAGATTTACTGTACAAAGGTTTCAAGTATATATTTGAATTCAAAGTTGGCTTAACAAATTTCTCCTGACGACTATGTCTATTTCACGAAAACTTTTTGCATGCAATTTGATTGTAGCGTTCAAGAAAATAGCTACTAAACGAGTTTTTAGACAGTCTACAGTAATAAAACTTTGCATAGTAGAACTTCGTTCATCTGCGTGCAGCATCATGATCGTTGCCTCAGTTTGAAACGTTTTTGTAGTCATTCCAGATAATTTCGAAAATTTTAATCCATAAACAAGGTTTCGTGAAATAGACTCTTTTTAATCGCTTATAGGATGTTGAATAAGCCTTTCCATTAGTTAGGTACTTTTGTATATTTCGTGCAAAAAAGCCTGTTTTTCCAACTATAGTCTGTTTCACATAACTTGGTGCATAAATTTTAAAAGCTGTCTCCGACAATAAGCTGACAGATTGCGATTATAGCATTGTTCTGATATATAATTATCGTAACCTCTCGGCTAACTGTCGATAAAAATTCTTTAAAATTCATGCACCAAGTTATGTGAAACAGACCAAATGTTCAGTACGACCGACGAACGCCAAAAGTTGTGATTTCTAACAAAAAGTTTAGAAAAAAGCACGGAATTCAGCATTCCCATCAGTTTAATGCGTTTTCATGGCTTAAACTTCTATTTCTGATCGGCAGACCAGCGGAAGCTGATCGCTATCTACGTTAAGAGTCAACCGACCACGCAAACGTTTTTGACTCATGTGCTTAGATGCACAGTATGGCCGATCTTGGGGAGTCAGTTAGTGGGCTTTTTGGGCCAAAATAATCAAAAACTTTGTCTAAATGCTGAAATAACGTTGAAACTAAGATGAGCCACATTTTTGGTCAATGTCAAGCGCTTTTAAGAAATGTATCTTTTTCCTTCCTTTTAGCTTTCATTTTGCCATATTTTCCCAAAAAAATTCCCGTTTTTTTCATTCTGGCGGTCTGAATTCCAAACCCCCAAGTACATGTATGCTCAGGTGCACAGCGTATCCAATCTGGTGAGTGGCTAGATGACGCGAAAAATTCAGAGAGCGGTTTTTAATTAATATAAAGTATTGTTATGAAAGATTTCGATTTATTCATTTTCGACTCTTATCTGTCCAGTTTTCACAATGGAGCTTTTCATTTTTGTTCAACCCCTTCCTTCATGCATCCTCGTGCGACCAACTTTTTCATTGTTTCCTAATCAGCGCCTAAAGGCGGAAAGTACCAACATAAATAAAAGAGCTCGAATCATTGCTGTCCTTATTCATTCCCATTTTCTTTTTTTAAATTCACCTATATATCGAACAGTTATATGGGATAGTTCCACCAGCGGCTGAACAAATTACAGACGCGTAATTTTAATGTCCTACTTTGTATTATTTGCCAATAGAAAACTAGATAATTGCGCGCTTCGTTTTTTCGCATGGGCGCGAATCGCCCCAAAACTTCATTCGGGGCTTTGTTGACAAGTGAATTACCTGAATTTCTTTGACGATCTCAATACGTATGCATAAATATTCCTCAAGGCGCCCTGTTACCTTATAATCTTCCGGTTCAAATTTGTCGCTTTTTAAGATATTCGTAACTCATTGATCCGGTTTAAGTCGCTCTCTTCTTTTAGTTAGGTTTCGTATGGCTTCTGCATATATTCAGTTTATATATTGTTACATCACGGAACTTTTCAAGTGTTTTCTGAGAAGTTAAGATGGCGCGAGAATTTATTCTTCGTAAAACATTTTTTCAGTACTTTTTCACTTAACGCGGCGCTTAAAAATTCATCGAACTCTTTGCCTCAAATACTGTGTTTACTTCATAGCAGTTTTAGCGGCCCGGTTATGAGGGCAGGCGGCTGTAAACTTCCGATTTTTGTAGGTGCATTTGGTTTCTCGCGTATTTCGCAATCGCTTTGTATTACAGTACAACAAAATTATTAGTTAATGTTAAACCGATTTTCTTTCAGCTCAAATTATTGTCCAAATTACATTTTTGACGTTAATGTGCGCATGGTTTCAAAATGTCGATAATCTGCGTAAGGCTAAATTTTCAAAAATATTCGGTAAGCATTAAAAATGATTTAGTGATCAAACATATACCTATTGTATTTTTCCTGCAGATACAAAAATAACTAAATGAACCTAAAACTGGCTTAATTGAAAATCTGCACTGGCATGCTGTAACTATGCTGGAATTTTAAAACATACGTATCTTCGATTTTGAATATGTATGCATGAATGTTCTTTACAGCGCATATATCGGTATACAATAATTATTGTATATAATTATAATTATAATAACGCATTAACTAATAACAAATATAATTCATTTCACCATTTTTCTGCAGAAGCGCATTTTAAACATACATCATTATTTATTTGATGTGTTTTGGAAAATTTTCCACCTTCCTATGTGTTACAATGAAAAATCATAACGAGGAGCTTCAAATGGTTATTCTTGACATTAACCCAACCTTCTTTATTCCGGAAAATTCTTTCGAAAAATGTTTTGTTACATTTTTTATCACTCCAAAAAGACATGCAACGGTTCGAAATTTTGGATGCGGGAGTACCCGGCCATTTTTAGGGGAGGGATTAATAATCTCCAATTTTCGGCCAAAAATGGCAAAAAAAGCATCTAAAATGGTCAAAAAACGCAAGTTTTCGCCAAAAGTCAGGGAACGGAGTCAAAAATTTCCTTTTTTTAGGATGGGGTACGGCCGACTTTGGGTTGGGGAAAGCTCCCTAAACCCCGTGTTAGGTGTTTGCTCCAAAAAGTACAATGCCTGCAAGAAACATTGACGCTTAAATTATGGCATATAATCATCAACTTTTACTGCGCTTTTCTTAGGCAGATAATACAGTCTTTCAAGCCGTCTTCAAAAATTCCGTGTAGATATTCAATATCGCTCTTGTTGCGAAAACGCTTTTCAATTGGTCACTTTGCTACTAACAATCTTATAATTGTCGCAGAACAAATTTAGGCGCGATTTGTTCACTCCATATTTAAAATCCAGACATCTATTTTTTCGATTTATATACTTAAAAAATTGTGCGTTTTTTTCAAAAAACTGGATGCGCGCAACAAAATCGAATAATTGCAAGGCGTTTGGCGTTCAACTAATAGGAGTAATCGTGCTCCATCATTTCTAAGTCTTTCTGACGTTTTACAATCCGTTGCAGAAAAACTAATGTTAGAAAATCAACTTGATGACAAATTAGGCACTGTTTTGCATAAGACAGATCTAGGAATTGCCATCGTTATGTGTATCAACAAAAATAAAAAGCATCAAGGTTAAATGATTGAGGGCTTTGGTGTAAGTGTTCCTAATTTGTTATGTTAGATGTACTTAAAAGGACAATTTTTTCATTAAAAACGAATCAATTTCTTACGATTGTTATTTTGAAATTCGTTCTATTCATAGCTTAATCGTAATTATGAAAGATAAAGATTTTTCATCGACATTTTGCTCGGATTTTATAGAAATTAAAATTTTAAGGCATTAAATCTCACAGTCCTTCACTTTATATTCGAATCAAGTTATTTATTCGCAGAACTGTTTGCTCGTTAAGCACTTTTTGTTTACTTTTGCGAGTATATAATATGCATGATATATAATATTAAATAAAAATATCATAATCAGAAAAAGCTGAAAAAATATAATTATTCGTTGCAGTATACTCTGAATGAATTACGAGTACTGTTATAATTGTTAAAAACGAAAAAGGAATTCGTGACAAATTGAAAATTTGATGGGTTTAAATGAGAAATGTGAGCGTACCTTAAATCGCGAATTCCAAAGTTCTCTCTCTTTTTTGGGTGCAATAACCAGTACCAGTATAATTCTGAGTTAAAAGCCATTGAATTCTCTAAACATGCAAGAATAAGGTACTAATATTTACAAATGACGCAAAGTTTGTATGATTATTAAGAAAAAAGTTCAGAACGGTAATGCTGCAATGCTAGCGGACTGTTTTTGTAGTTTTTACTTTGTCTTCAAGTATTATCTGCTTGTTTTTCCATTGATTTTTGATTTTTTTGCTTGCTGGCCCGGCCACACTGCCTTAATATTTCTAGTAGAGTTAAGCTTGAAAAGCTGAATTAAGTAAGCCTCCGAAGACTTCGGTATGGCGAATCGGGAGTGAGGTGTCTTTGAGAAAATTCAACTTTGCTGAAAAGCAAATATTTCTAGATATTATATAGCAAAACAATTTATCATTTCACTCGAGTCAGTGGACCAACGATCATAATTATATTTCCGTTATCAAGAGCATAACCGAAAGAATGAAAATTCCACTCGTCCATTTAAATGGTAAACTCGAAACTGGATTCCACTACGATCAATCAATAGTTTTTTAATACGGAATCCCTCAATATAACGACGTTTTTTTAATTTTCGTCAGCTGACATGAAATTTCAATAATCTAGGAAATAAAAAATCTACCTTCTTTCTTATTTTCCTAGAAGCTGTGACTATGGTCCTCGATCAAAACTTATTTAATCCTTAATTACCGTCATTGGCCAGCCTGATAAAAATCCATATAAGAAAACCGTAAGATTATGCGTAACACAGCCTTATGCGCGTTTCTGCCATATAACGACCAGAAATTTTGTTTGAAAAATATTTTGCCATTTAAAAGGGACGGAAGGAGTAAACGGTCTTCTATTTTAGGTTCAAATTTTAAAAAAAACAAAAAATGGTCTGGAAAAGCTTAATTTTTAGCCATAAATCGGGGGATCCGAACCGTTGGGGGTTAGAGAAACGGTCCAATTCGAAAAATCCCGCCCCTCCACTAGTAATCGGTGCACTTCAAAATTTGTAATTTGTTTGAACTTTATTAAAACAATTGAACGTTTCAGATGACTGAACAAAAATTTTTTTTATTTTAGGAAGATTTTCGAATCGCTGTTCGTCGTGGTTTTTCCTTATTAAAAAACGTCCGCCAAGCGGATATAAAACCGACCAGTGACCTCTTAAGCCCAACTCGATTACAAAATGTTACGACAATGGAACGCATGCTAATTCAGCTGGATGAGACGGAGAAAAGTTTTGACAAATTTTGGACGAAACATGAACATCGTTTGCATAAGTGCTTGCGACTGAGGCGTTTCGAGGACGACTTTAAAAAGGTAAAATTCTTGCATTTTTGACGGGTATGATTAGCATACATGTACAGCATGGGATTCTGAGTAGTAAGGCCCTAAAAATTTTCAAAAAGTGTCCTTTTTGGGCTAAAAACCGTCGGATACTCGCCAAAAACACTGTTTTTGGACGTTTCGGACAATACTCGTTCTTTCTAGAACATAAAAACAAAAAAAAATTTGAAAAAAATCGAGAAAAATGAACAAAGTATAGTCACACTCACAAAATGTGTATGTGGCGCGAAGCAACGAAAACCCGAGATGTTTTAGCCAAAAAATGAGTTAAGAACGCTTTAAAAAGCACCCTTTTTACAATTTTTCAAAAAAATCGACGATTCTGGGGGTCGCAGCTATTTTGCGGGGGGTCAGCAGCCATTCTGCGGGGGGTCAAATCCTCCAAACCCCTCCCCCAAGAAGGTGTATGATGATAAGTATAACTCAGCAAAAAAATTATAAAAAGGAAATGAAGTTCTATTGACCGTAAATGGAATTGGACTAGTGGCACGAGAATTAACGAAAAATCATGCCAAATTTGTATCTCGTTCGTTATAATTTGACATGATAAAGTTAAAGTAGTTAAAAATTTCAATGCAACGTGTAGCCCTTGGAACGTACCTTATTTTTATTCTATTCAACTTGTGATGACTTATAAGCGAAGAAGTTGGCGAAATATTCTGAGACAAAACCCGTTTTTTACGCCATCCACTGGTGTGTAAACTTTAAACTTCTGGATCTAACTCCGTATTGAGTGTATAAAACTTTGCTGGCAAGTCAAAAGCAGCCCTTGAGTCGTATTACATTTCTGCTGGAATAAATTTCTTGGGACTCATAACCGGAGTCGTTTGCAGACAAAAAACAGGCTCTCAGATTCTTTACACTCTTTACAATGACACTTTGGAAATAAGTCACTGAAAAGAAATAAAAAAAACTGGTTTTGAGCTTAGTCAGTTGTCTACATTTAAAAAAACCAAACCAAGCAGAATGCAAAAGTGAGTTCGAAAAGTCGTGTGGCCGACCAAAATTTAAAAAAGGATATGTTATAACGTTACAGTAAAAATTTACACGCTCTTTACACACAGGGTAGAAGTATAAAAAAATAAGAAATTGCTACATCGAATTTTTTTGTTATCTATCTTTTAAAAACCGCGCAATACAGAAGTGCCCCGTTATAGCTGTAGGGGGAGACATATGTTTGGGGTACCGGCTATATAATAGGTATGCTCTAACGCGCTACCTTTGATAATGATGGACTCGCTAAGTTCTATGTTCCGGCAATTCATTATTAATGCACATTATTAATTGCAGTCACTAATTAATTAGTTTTCAATTAATTGATTATTAATCATTAATCAATTAATCATTATTAATTATTTATTGCAGTTACAAGCGAATTTCGCTCAGCATATGCTATATTTGGAAGAAAATCGGGCAGTTGGCGACACCGTCGACGCTGTCAATGCATTGATATCCATTCACAGAAGTTATATGGAAAGAGCAGAGGTAAAGTATTTTAAATTATCCCACTTTTTCTCAGACTACGATAAAGTGCGCAGACTGCTCGCGATTTTTGCTCATTTTCGCAAATAATTATCTGAATGAAGTCTATTAGGCTCGCTCACTTTTAATAGACGAGTCCGACATCAGTCCGACTTATGATACTTGCTTAATTTTGTTTTAAAAACAGATGTTTTTCCGCAAATTTCTCGAAAGTTTTCAAAAGATTATATAAGACAACGGAACATTAGTTTTTTTGAATCGTTCTGCCCCTTTTCTCCGACTGTCTCAATTCTCCGACCAATGATATGTCCTGACCATCGATGCGCAACATAGCCGGTCTAAGAAAGGTCGACGAGAGAGATTTTATGAACCTAAATGACCACAAAAACTGGTACGAATGCTATAATAGCGTAAAAATGATGATAATTGGCAGTTTCTGGTTAATTTCAAACACTTGAGCAGAAAAATTTTCGATTTTTATCTATTTTTAACCGTGATATCGCCTCATTTTTACTGACAAATGTCCTATTTTTCCATTCTGGAGTCTACATTCCAAGCCCTAATATGTATGTCAGGTTCTGATACATTTTTGGTCATCATTTTGGAGGAGAGAGAGCGTAAATTTCCTGTAAAATCCATAAAATTTTGAAATAAAAAGAAGTCCCTTATAATCTGTAAAATCCAAAATTCGAAATCCTCGTGTGACGACCGATCTAATACAAAACTATTCACTAACAAGCTTTTGATTGTATATTTTGCTGATGAAGTAATGATTTGCTAATAAATTGCTGATTTTAAGACTAATCTCTATTTTTAAATTAATCAATCCCCATTTTTTTCAAATCATTAAGAGTGATACTCTGCTCAACTGACTTGAATTTACGTAACTACCGTTATCTCATTCGAACCTTAAATTGGACATTTTTGTAGTTTTTAACATCGGTGCGGTAACCCGGGCCGTTATCAAGTGCGCAATTTATCACAATCAGACGCTCGCGTGTTTAAAATTGGTAAAAGTTGAAGTATTCGATTGTTTTTCGTACTTTATCTCGCCGCGCTACTCGACGGCCTCCAAATAATTTATGAAATGTTAAAATGCTTCGCCTGAAATTGGATATAGATGACCTCGGATGACATTGTGAAAGATAACCGGTCGCATTCTAAAATCACTTACACAATCATTGCTAACCTTGAAGCAAGTCAAATAAACGGTTAATATGTATATCGATAACAAATTAGTTATTTTCGCGACTTAAAACCATTTTATTCACTTTAGAGGATACAAAATTTTATTTACTGTTTGTTATATAATTCAATCAATCAATGTAATATATGAATTTCTGCTTCACGCACTAAATCATCTTTATAAACTTTATAGTTCAATGTACTACATTGTATTAGACAGTATTGTTCGCTAATTTTTGGACGCCTTAATTCGCGTACACTTAATTGGTTTGTAGAACCTGTTTCGAATTATAAAAACGCGCAAATAACTCGAAAACTTTTTTCTCACTTTTCCTGTATTAATTAGGTCACGCATTTAGAATTTTCGACCTGTAATTACAAATGCCATATTCCGTATTTAAGACGCCATAATTTAATAATTGCTTCAGTTGACCAACGACTTTACCATTTTGTTGTTGTTGATTTATTGACAATGGCACACAAATTTAGGCAAATTTACTATCAGCAGGAAGATATCAGGGCGTCAGAATCGTTGAAAGTACGTGGGGACGAATTGTTGATGGATCAAGAGAAGGAATTGCTGGAGGGTAGCTTGAAGCCGAAATGCGACGAACTGTATCGTATGAAAGACGCCCTGCAGAACGCCTTGCAAAGGAGACTGGAAATTTTACGCTTGTCTAAACAAATGCACGAGCAGATTAGCGTGGTAAGCGTACATGGGCAGCAACCGGAATTCTGGGGGGTCCAATGGGGCCAAATCGCCGAAAATAGCACCAAAATTGAAGTCTGGGACTATCGATTTTCGGGGATCATTCAGTTCTGAGGTTGCAGGCCCTTTACGCTTATGTGTAGATGGTGAGCTACGATGCTTAATTGTACGTGATTTATTTACATATTGTCACACCGCCTTGGCCCGGTTTCAGAGAAATCTCATTCGCAATAAGTGAGCCTTTTATAAAAAATACCCTTTTCTGCCATGGCATCCCTCCTTAAAATCAAGTTCAAATGTGTCAAAGTTGAGGCACCCTCTCTGGGAGAAATAGCGTCAAAAAGAGAAACTTTTTATTTCACTAGGGAACCCGTCCTGCGAATGAGGCGACTGTTCAAACGAAATTAATTGTAGAAACAACTTTGACTGGCCATTGTGAAAACTACTGTAAGATCTGTACTATATTTCTTTTCTACCGCTTGTAAGTTTGAGCATTTATTTTCATCCGGATGGTTTCATTCTACATTTTTTTCACATTCTGGTAAGATTTTATGTTGTTTGATTAAGAATTGGTATACGTGTAGAAAAACAAAATATATTAGACCATCCTGTATATTTGCGCACATTTGTACTTTGTAGCAACGAACTTTTTCATGATGTTTCGAAGGATTTTTAGAGCATAAATAACTCAGCATAGTTTTCTTCCAGTTTTGGCATAAATTCTAAAAATTTCCGGTACTTCGTGTCAACTGCTTCAATGGCTTGTTCTAGTATATGTTGTTCCAAATGCGTTAATACAGGAGAATGAGCGAAGATTTTTGAGTCTCTAAACGTCTTAATGTCTTTTTACCGTAATTTCGTGAATTTTTTGGCGCCAGATTTTCGCTAAAGAATGAAATTTTAGCAATTTATGCACAAATTGCCAAAAATTTGAAAAAAAATTTATTTCAAATAAGACAATGTACAAGGGCAAAAAACGACATTTTGGACGTTAATAGATGATCCGCCACTGAATAAACTGACTTAGCAAGAAACGTCGAAGTTCGAGCACGAATGGCGCTGGTTATTAATAAGTGAACAAATGGTCAAACTAATCCACTGAACTTTATTGTACATAGTTCATAAAAGTCAATGACGTTTGTTGCTTTACTATAAGGTCGTAAATAGTACTGGGCCGCATTAAATTTGACGCACAAGCTGTCTATCGAGTAGGCTTAAGTCATTTTCCGAATTTCATTCACGCAACTCAAGCTTTATACGAACACTTGTCGCCGAATATCAATAGCATATGCTTCAACATTTGACACAACTGTTCGCAACTTAATATAGTAAGTAGCCCACATGAGTTCGATGAATGGGCAAAAAAGCTAAAAAGCAGCAAACAAGCCGACCTACTCGGTTTCTTCCGCAGCTAACTAGTTTTCAAGCTAATACATAATATTGCCTCATTTTTTTCGATTTTTCGCATGCGAGATGTTTCGCTTATCATCATTTATTATTATTCTCCTTTATTATTTTATGTTAGTTGTGATATTTTCTACGAGTATGTATCTAAAGATTCTTTTTATTTTCTGCAATAGTTGTAGTTTAATTTTACACTAGGCTTCAAATAGCTCAAATAAGCTGCGAAAGTACATAAAAGTATTTGATAAGAAAGTCATTCTAGAGTTGACCTTTTTCACTATGAAGTAGATTAGCATAATGGACTTTCAAACACTTTCTCTTTTATTTTTTCGTAAAGAACGTACGTGTTTTGAGGGTTAAGGGAATAGCTGCTTACTATTTGTAAATGTTGCTGATCCCCTGTAAATTAGATTTTCTATGAAATTTATAAAATGTCCTATTTAAGGCGTTCTCAGCAATCTTTTAAAAGAAACTATCAAATTTTCAGTGTCGCTCCAGATTTCAATTTTTTACTCATGCTTTGAATTTAAATTTTTCAATGTTTTAACGTCCTAGAATGAAAGTTCATCATCAGAAACGTCAAAAATAGTGCTATTGAAGCATAATTACCGTTGTCAAGTTCCATTTGCGACATAACTCCTATAATTCTTATGCGTACATATATGAAATACATTTTTGTCTTTTATGCTTGTTCGGATGGTATTTTTGCCCTTCATTCTTATCGTACGTTTATATTTTTGTTTGCTTTATATCGTTCTTTGGTTCAGGCCAACATATGGTGCTCGAAGGGAGTCGATTTGTTGACCAATTTGCCGCTGGAGCCGGGCAGTAGGGAGGAAAATTTGGAAATGCAACGAAAATTGGAAGATTTTCTATCTATCTGGAAAACTTTGCAATTGGATTCTTTACGGCTGAATAGAGGTCCTGAGTTGAAAGCTTTGGTACTCATGACGACCACTGATTCGTCGGCGTTAATCAATCAAGTAATTTGGATTGAATTACCTTTTGCAAAAATTACTTTCTCTGTTGTTTTTCGGGACTGTGTCATGTCTATTGCGAATTATGAAATAATATACTAGATTTGATCAAATTAAGCTAGGCGAGCGGTAGAAATCAAAAACTAGTGAATCACGAATGCCGCAAAAAATAATAAATAGCTATATTGTTGGCAATAATTTCTCTAAATTCTGTTGTCTTTTTCGAAATAAATATTTATTAATTTTACTTCTTATACCTCACTTTAAAAATAATTTAGCAAATATACACCGCGTTATATAGTTCCTATTTAGACGTGGTATATTCGGATATAACTATTAGTGCATTACTTTGCTTCAGTACCTTTTTATGTCTTTACTGTAGATAATCAGCACAAGCTGATTTTAGAGTCTTTGTTCATTTCACCGAAATTACAGTTCCTGGCCCCATTGCACCAAACTAAGAGAGTCGGAGTTCCGAGTAAAGGTGTAAATTTGGTTTGCACCTTCTGAGTGCTACGAGTCTCCTGAATTCGGAGTGTAGGAGTAAAATTCGGAGCAAAGAGGGCGTTTTAGGAGTCATTTTAGGATTAATTTTTAACGCGGGTTGCATCACAACTCGGAGTGTTTTATAGGAGTAAATTGAGGCCTAGTCTTTGCAAAGCAATGGCTTGTATTGAATCGGTCCTTTTAAGTCTGCAAGCAGGTTTCGATAATTTCAAAGAATGTTTTCGACTGTCACAGCAAGCAACGGAACACACTTGCTTAATATTGGATCGTTTTTACAGCCGAAGAGTTACAGGGCATTTCTCCAACGCAACAGATTTTGTCAGCCCTAAGATTCTTAGCTACCGGAGGATTTCACCGTATTGCCGGTGATGCACATGGTTTGCATAAGTCTAATGTTTGTCGGAAAATTCAATCCGTTGTTTAGCTTATTAATGAAAATTTGGCGTAGAGTCATAAACTACCCAATAGCTTTGCTGAATTGACTGAAAGTGCTCGGAAATTTACGGACATAACGCTCTTAGAAATACTCTTAAAATTACTCCTGAAGATAACTCCTAAATAGGAGTCTATGAGTAAAGAGGGTTTACTATGAAAAAATTACTCCTAGATTATGAGTAAGTGGTGAAACCCGATTTAGGAAACTCCTAAGCCTAGAGTAAACTTGCTCCTGAACTCCTACCTCCAACACTCCTAGTTTGGTGCAATGGGCCCCTGATTTTACCAATTTGATGTTGCGGTTTTGATAATTTTGAGTATATCATTAAACCTAATTTTAAATTTTTATACAGAAAAATTTTAACGCGATCCAAGATAAAGTTAAGCAAACGTTACAAAAACAAAATAATGAAGTCGACGTTAATTGAAAGCAAGAAAGTGATAAATTTCTGCTGTCGTGCATGAGTTTTTTTATTATTGTCGAGCAAGCCACAAGCGGCTTTCTTTTCGTTAGCGTTATTCAAATCGATTTTGTTTCTAGTTTTTAGTGATATTTTAATAAAACGATAAACATTCATAGAATCTGTTGAATTAGAAACGTAAATTGCATTGCGTCCGATACGATACATACAATCACATAAAATTCACGAAAATAATGATTGTCAATTAAGAATATAAGCCGTTTCTAGTGCTTTTACTATATTGACAGTAAAAAATTGTTGTTTAAATGCAGCTTTTGGTTTTCTGTTGATGTAAAAGCAACGCCTGATTGATTAATGAATAATTTCATTCTGCATTGGAAATAATTTTTTTCATTTGTTGTAGTATGATAAAATAATGAAAATAATGGCGCTGTATGGCTAATCTTACACCAGCACTAGCCGTCCCTTGTTTTAAGTGTCATAAAAATTATAAACGTAAGTTTCATTTTGCCACATTGTACAATTGTTAAAATAAAAAACCACAAATTCAATTTTTTCATTAAAATATAATATTTTTTATTTAATAAACTTTATCAATTTTAAAATAAAATATCCAATTTAATTCAATTCTATTTGAGTCAATTCAATTAAATGCAAATCGATTTCTTCTTTCTTTCTTTCAGAAATAGCCGCAATTCTGATTCGAAATAGACCACACCTCTCTTATTTTTTTACTTAATTATTCGTATATTTTAATGATAATTATGTTATAATTTTCTATTGTCTAGAACCGTTTGTTTATCCTGACGGAAAGAAAGCATCTCCAATAATTATACGTCAAATGCATTTTTAAGACACGCATGCAACAGTCGCTCATTGGCTTAGAATACTTCAAAGTTGAAGGATTGAGGCGCTTATTTCAAATTATTTATTGCCATATTTCAGCTCATGCTTTGAAACATTTTGAATGATAAAAAACTAATGTTCTTCACTAATAGCTTTGAACACTTATGTATTTCATCAACGATAATGGATATGCTCATTCTTAAAAACATCTGATGAAATGTGAATTATTGGCTCGAAAAGTCAAGATCGAACTTGCTATTATAATTAATTAGGAAGCATAAAGTTTGTATGATATTACTAAAATATATCAGTCGTAGCTACTTTATTTATGCAAATCACACTTTGTTCCTGATTGTTCATCCTTTTCAGCGCACTTTTGTCAAGTTTTGCGCTAGGTAGGTACTCAATTCAAGAAAAGCTATTAATGCAAGCACACCGCATAACATACTTATTCGATTTATCTACTCGTGCCTTAATTAAGCCTCGAGGGAATGTTTTGTAATGTATGAAATAAATGTACTCGATATTTCGATCCTTACTTAAGATAGATGCTTGAAATCTTTTTAGAGTTTCAGCTTTTATTCGTTTTTCAAGGCACTTTTCATGGATAAGTCATATCATTCGCATCACTTTGCATATTTCATATAATCGTGCAATTTCCTTATAATTGTAAATAGTCAACACAATCATTTTCTTCTGTATCGTAAAGCATCTTTGGTATCATTTTTTATCGCTTGATTCAAATCACGCATTATTTTTTCAAGATCAGCTGGATTAGCATAGCACTGCCCATTTTTATCGAATAATTGGTATTTTTTAATTTTTAATATTTTATTATCTCATATCTTGAAGAGTATAAATGATTATAATGAAACATCTAATAACGCCACGTTTTCGATCGTGCGAGTATAAGTAACATTGACGACAATAATGAAATTTTTCGTAACCTACGTAAAACACGTAAAACATATAGCAATACGAGTCCGAAAGATTCATGCCGCTCTAAATTGAAACAGGCATTAGAGAATGGATAAAAATGAAAATAGTTATCCTTTAAAGCCAGCTAACGGTTCTTAGATGATAACAGTGTTCATATTTGATGGTAATGCCTCTCGCATTGAACAGTAAAGCAGTTCTGCACCTATCGGAGTCAGACTGATAAAATTATAGAACAAACTAGTCGACCGTCTAATTCTTAATTAAGTTAGCCGGTAAATTCTAATCTTATTTGAATCTGAAGCAGTCTGTTCGAATCACTCGTATAACGACTGCTTTTTACATGTCAAGAAAGCTCCTTAAAAGTAAAAAATTTATAGCAAATTGTAAATCAGCCTGCATTTTTCGACCCATATTACTATTTTTGATCCAAGCTTCTTATGATAAAAGACAGAAATTAGCTGGTTCGGACCGAAGCGTCGAAAATTTTAGCATTCCTACTTTTTCAGACTCGATTTAGCATTTTTATTGATGGAGAAACGCATAATGTTAAAAATATTGGAAAAATTTGAATAATTTGAAAAATTCATAAATTTTTCAGCATGCTCAAAGATCAGCGACCCTGAAAAGGCTTTGTACCATCCGAAAAATCTTTGCCGAATATAAAAAACTGCAGTCCATGTTATGTCTAAAGAACTATATGAAAATCGGGTGTTAATCCTACTACATTCAGCTCTGTTTTATGATTTGATTGGTAGTCATAAAGTGTAAGTAATTTAATTTCCGTTTCAGCAGAAATTAATTCTGGTCTAATGTATGAATTATCCTTGATGAAGGGCTTGCCTAAATCAATACAAAGCTCATCAAGACGAAAACGGTAGATTGATAAAGATTATAATTGCAATTTATTGTTTTGTACGTCCGATGCAGTAGATTGTGAAAAAAGTCTGCAAAATAAAAGTTTCATTAACACACACCATTTTGTTTCAAGTTAGCGTGCGTATATCAGATATAAAAAGAATGTGCGAAAGTCGAAAACTATTTTTGCACAAATGCGCACGATCGCCTAAAGTACAAAAGCCAATCGGAGCGGTTAGTCCTCAAACTAATGAGGCGATTAGAAATTCAGATGCCAACAAAGCTCACGCAGCTATGGTAAATTCATAAGCCGATGTGCTCATGCGTGGGTTTGACTAGCTGGACCTTCAGAAGATGAAAGGAGAAAATGTTTTGTGAAAAATACGATTTTTAGCTAAAAAGAGCAAAAATTAAAACTTTATAATAAAACTTAAAATCCATCTGTAAACTATGAATTGCGGTAGTTTCATGCGATTTTGATATTTATATAAATTTTTCAGCCATTCAACTCGATCTGGTTGTCCGCTGGGCCGCCTGACACCCCAGCCGTCTATGTTTGTACATAAAGCGTAGAATTCTATCGAGAATTATGTTTTGTTTAGCAATAAAGTGTTATTCAGGGAAGTTAAATGTTGAAGTATGTCTCTTAAATTCTCAAGACACACCAACGCGGTTATCTGTCTGATCTAAATCGTATTCTCTTGGGATTCTTCGATAGTAGGACAATCATGAAGGTTTCCTGACTTTGTCTATACATTTACTTCCAAGTTATTCCTGCTCGCATAGAAATCGAGAGGAAATGATAACAGAAAATAAGAAAATGGTTCTGTAGTGATTTTCTAATTGACAAATAACAGCCCCTTCAAGATGAATGAATTGTCACATACATACTCGTACAAGTAACGGCTCGAAATTTTGGATGGGGGGTCGCGGCCATTTTAAGGGAGGGTGGGGGATTAAATGGCCTCCAATCTAGGCCAAAAAGCACCTAAAAACGGCCAAAAAATTCAGTTTTTCTTAAAATCGGGGGGGGGACAACCAACGTTTTTGGAGAATCCCCCGTTACATGTGTGGTCACACACAATGTTATTCATTATAATCTCTTACTTTCCGACGATTTTCACCACTTTTATGGTCATGCACGCACTTGGAATGCATTTGAAAATCAGATCTATTTAGGTAAATTTTGACTTCGTCTCTTAAAGTTTTTCTTGACACATTTATCAGTCGCCGTCAGCGTACAATCGGAAAAGTTCGTTGCCGTCCTTCTTGGCTACTTCAATACCGTTGGATGGCTCGATGGTTTGCGTGTCAAATTGCGAAGATTCTACGAAAACTTTGCACATAATCGACGAATTATTGAGTACGGAAAGAAGTTACGTCGAGGAATTGAGTTCCATTTTAGAACATTACGCTGATAAATTCGAATTTTACGATTTCGGCGTCACTAGTAATGGGCCGTCTTCGAAAAGCGCGTCCAGTGGAAATTTGGCGAGCAGCCAAAGTTTGGCGGATTGCCAAAAAGCGTTGCTTTTCGGAAATTTACGCGAAATTCACAGCTTTCACGCCGAACGCTTCTATAAAAGCTTAATGGCTATCCATTGCCAGCAGAGAGACGCTAACTCTTTAGCTAAATTAGTGGCCCGCTGCTTTTTAAGCAATTTAGATTATTTCTACTTGTATAATATTTATTGTCAAAATAAGCCTCGCAGCGACGCATTCCGAGCGGAGATTGGCGAAAATCATCCATACTTTCACGTAAGTTTCTTCGAATTGATCATATTTGTTGACGTTTTTAAATCTTTTGAAGTTTTTTATTTCTTAGGAATGCCAAAGAAGCGCGGGCCATATGCTTCCCTTAGGGTCTTATTTGCTTAAGCCGGTACAGCGTATCACAAAGTATCAGCTACTTTTGAAGGTAAGGGATTTTAGCTCGTTTTGTTTAGGTGTTTTTAGATATTATGCGTACGTAAATAGTCCATATTCCGTATAAATCTGACTTTATTCGAGAAACCTTATGCAAAATGAGATTTTTTAGAAATTTTCGAACTCTAGTTTTTTATTCTTTAGAAGCTAAAACTAAATTAATTGGGCTTTGGCGTGAGTTTTTCTCTAAGCTGTTAGTGCTACAATGGATGCATTGCTAATCTTAGGCAGTCTTACGCAAAAGTAAATTCTGCTCTGTCATAGATTCAAGTAATTCTTCGAAATACATTTAGACCCTTATTACTTTTTGACCGGACTTTTACTTCGTTTTCTCGCAAAATTTTTCCGTCCTTTATGAGGTCTGGACGCAAAATAACCATGAATATCACCTACTATTATCTTTTTTTAATCTGTTTTATTCTCATTCTACATTTCATGAATTAAAGACATGACTTTCTTGTTGACATGGTTTCCTTTAATCCTAATTACTCTAGGATGATGGATATATTTTTGGAAATCATTGATGCAACAGTACGTACACCTTATTTGACATTATAATTTTTTATGCTATTCTTCATTCTCGTACAATTCATCTTACTTCACGTTTGTTTCTGCTATAACTAATAACTATTTTATTAATTAATTGGCTGACTAATGTTGTAGTATTTTTATTAGGTCACACGTTTAGTCTTAGCGAATTTATCACAAAATATTGCATTTTAGGAGCTTGCTAAATCATGTAAAGACACCGATGATTCGTTCGAAGTTGAACAAGCTTTAGCTTCCATGCTTGACTTGCTTCGAAACTTAAATGCTTCCATGCATCAAACATTTATATCGGGCTACCCGGTAAGAAACACTTGTAATCTATGGTACTTTTGAGTAATCGAGAATTTATTTCTACGCATTTATTGCTAATTGTGACATGAAGCTGTCAAATGTGTCATTTTCAAGTTTGAGTGAAGCTCTTTGAATTTGCATGAAAGAGTGTCTGTCATTTTAAAAATTGATACAGCAAGTTCTGCTCAATTTTACCTTAGAATATAGTCTAACAAGCCTCGTTAAAAGATTAGTGACTTACTTTTCTTGTTATTAGTTTATTTTTCATTTTTAACTCTTTGTTTTAAAACTTTATTCGGCTCCTCCTTATCACTAAGTACCTTTTTAAACTTCATATTGAAAATAAAATCAAAAAGTTATTTTTGAATCGAATGAATAACGAACAAAACAAGCATTGTAGGAATAAAAGCATGAGAAATATGACATTCGTGTGAACAAAAAGTAGATGGCATTTTTTAGAATTTGAAGATTTAAAATCAGTTCAAAGAACCATTTAAGGTTTACCAAATCGAAATAACATCAAATAAATGATATGATATGATCAAAATTTCGGTAATATGACAATTTATGCGATGTAAATTCGTTGGAAACTAATTGTATCAGTAGTGCTTTAACCAATACATGAATAACTCAAATTGCTTTCATACAATTGTTACGAATCAAATATTTTTCTAGCATATGGATTGTATCTCTTATTTATTTTATTTATTTTTAAGTTTGGTATTTATTTTTTCACATTCTAATTCACTTTTTATCTTATATCATCGTTTTAGGGTGATCTCTCATCGCTTGGTCGCGTATTATTGCAAGCGAAATTTTCCGTCTGGCAACACAAAAAGCATAATGACAAAGCATTGCGTCTTCGAAGAGCGGCCAAAATACAAAATCGTCACGTGTTTTTGTACAATACGACTGTGCTTTTTTGTAAATGCCGGCGGCAGTCGCCCCCGTGCGCCCAAGAATTCTACGAATTCAAATCTCAGCTGCTGGTAATAGTTTTAGTATTTTTTCGCAAATGAATCAATAAATTAGTCTCATTCTCAGATTCACAGCATAGTCGGCCTGAAAGAGGTCTGCCAGAGAGCTTTTTAAGCTGAACTGGCCTCAAAGTCTGGTAAAAATGTTGAATCATCTTGAAAGGCTGCGCTAAAATACATTTTTGGCATCATATTGCCCTATTTTCATCAAAAAATTTACTATTTTTTTATGATCCATTTATCCATATTTATTTATATTATGTTTTATTCATTTATTTATATTTATCTTATTTTTTATATCATTTTTTATTCACGTTATTTTTTATATTACTTATTTATATCCATTTGTTTTATCCATATATTTTTCATTTATTGTATCCATTTATTACATTTATTATCCATCGAATTTATAGTCGTAATGATTGTTTCATTACCTGCTTAATTTTATGCTTGCTACATTTGCAAATTTGATGTTTTTTTAGTTTATTTTGAGAATAATAATGTAATGCATCTCTGTTCCTTTTTTGAACTTGTCACTTTTTGTTTAATTTTTAATGTTTCAAATTTTCAGCAACTCAATGTTACTGAATAGAAAATTCGAAGTTAATTGAGTAAAAAGTTTATATTTAGTTTTTCTTCCTTTTTCGTTTTTTGGCTGCCTACTGGTAAACTTTATTTTTTCTCTTTTATATTGTTTTTTGCATTATTTTGTTCTTTAATTTTTCAGACCGTTTCGGCTTCAGATTTTGGCATTTTGCCTAAAGAAAAGACTTTCAGCTATGGTTTTTCTTTATTTAGCACGTACGACTGATTTGAAATTATGCTAGCCAGAATTCTTTCACTGACTGAAAAATTTCAAACTTTTTAAATTTAGATCAATTCTCTCGGATTAACAGAGCACGTGAAAGGCAATCCCTTACGTTTCGAGTTATGGACCGAAGGTCGACAAGATGTTTACGTGATGCAACCGACTGATCACGAAACTAGAAACGAATGGGTGACTAAAATGAAGAGTCTGATAGCCGACACATTTTACGCCCTCAAAGAGCAGCAATCAGGTTTATGAAATTTCAAAAAAATACTAAAAAATAAAAACTTATCAAAAACGATGAAAAATCTAAATAAGTTTCTTCGAATGTTAAAGTGTTTCAGTTGTCTCAGCAATTGATATGCAATCTTAGAAATGAATTTCGGACACGAACTCTGCAGCTCATAATGAGCTTGTGCTCAAAAAATTCCCTACAACCCATTTTTTGAAACCAACAAAGTAATTATTTGCCATTTTTTCTTGATCTCATTTATTATTATCAAGAAAGGCCGCTCAATTTAATGCAGTTGTATCCTTCATATGCTAAATTTTAGGTCAATATTATGCTAGCTTTTTTCAGATATTTCCAGTAGGATACGGATTGATAGACCCGTCAGCTGGACATCGCAAACGTCCACTGAAAGCAGTCGAAGCTCCCGTGAATTTTCATCAGCTTGCGATTTCGGAGAAAGGTTAGCTTTGCAAATTGTATTACTGTAGTATTAGATTCCTAGTTGCTTGCCCAGGTTTGTATTCATGACCATAGGTGGGCAGCACCGAAATTCTGGAGGAGGGGTGGAACAATTTTCAAAGGTCAAAAATGGTCTTAAAAGTGGTCGTATGGCGAAAAAAACACCATTTTTCGACGTTTCTCATTGAGCACTATCCAGTGGCATCAAAAAATTGCTAAAAAAGCAAAAAAAATTTCAAAATTTGAATTCTGGGGAAAATTTTGGATTTCTGGGGATATTTTGATTTCGGGAGTATTTCAACTTCTGGGGGTGCATACCCCCCAAATCTCCCCCACGCCCACGTGTATTCATGACTCGTCTCGATCAGACATGCACAGCATGGGAATTCTGGGATTAAAACCGAAAAAATCTGTTTTAAGTACTTTTTAAGCTCAAAAACGTTGGGAATGCGTCAAAAACGCCGTTTTTCAGCATTTCGGACAATGCACTTTCTTTTTAAAACATGGAAACATCAAAAAATTTCAAGCAAATCGAGTAAGTTGAACGAAATGAAGTCAAAAGAGTGTATGGCGCTAAGCGCAGAAAATTTGACACTTTTTAGCCGAAAAATCACTAAAAGCGCTATAAATAGTACTTTTTTCTACGAATTTTCAGGAAAATGGCGACTCTTTTGGTGAAACCCTTCTGTAGGGGCGTGGAGTGAAAATCCACAAGCCTCCCCCACAATCATATACGGACAAGATATATTAGTTTATATCTCGTAAGCTACTCATGAGATCTTCGAGATAGCTAGTCAGAAGTTTTTAATTTCAATTTATTTAACGCATTTAACGACGGTTTTCAGTAAGCTGATCCATTAAAATCATGTAAGTCAAACTTTTCGAAAATTTTTCTCCTTCTCGATAGGCTGGCAATAGTGACGCGTTTTGGTCGCTTTTGAGACAAAATTACGAAAAAATACTTCACGTAGGACAGAAGCACAAAAAACTGAAGCTTTTCTAACAAAGATATGCGATTCGTTATCTTTCCTTGCATTATCTTAATTACATATCAAAGATTATTTTTCGGCCAATGATGGACCGCTCACTAAATACGGCCATGCTTATAATCAAATCTTGCTTCATTAAAAATACTAAAGCGGTCTTTCGAATGAATGCCTGAAATTGAGTTCCTAAATTCTTTTATTGGCTTGAAAACCGAGACACAATATGCAACTACATTAATTGCATTCTTGAGATTCTGCTTCTAATACAATACTAAATGTTTGTGCGTCATACCATAATTTCATAACGATTCACATATTTTTATGCAGTTGATGAAGTGATAGCAATATAATTATGAATACACTACGTAATTTAGAATACTATTGCCTTTTTTGGTCGTTTATTGCTTCTGTTTTATTTTTTTGACGTAAGCGTGAAATTTATTACGTCTGATTTTATCGAAGATGTGTACGTTGCGTGATTTGGAGAAAATCTCGTTTATGGCTGACAACTATAAAAAAGTTCCATATTATAAGTTCCATAATGCCTGATATTTTGCACAAGTCTCATTCAGTTTATCTCATACTTTTTGCATTTCCTTAAATAGAAGTCTCGATTTTATGTCATCAAGATATAGGTATAGCTTTCTTTCAGGTTTCCTGCTGAAGATTCAAATAACAATAATCCGGCCAGACCGAAAAGCCTGAGATCAGTATCCGATGAGTGTGCAACAACGTCAGCAAGCTCAGAAGATTCAGACCCCGTTACGCTGATTGTTAGTCCCCACAATGTAAAGAATTCGTTTGTATTTGGTCACGTTAAGCTCAATTTATCTGCACTTTGATATCAGACGAATGACTGGGAAATACGATTTTATTATTCGGCAAAGATTTTCCCGATGTACAAAAACTTTTCGGGACCGTCTTTGTACACGTGCAAAGATTTTCGGGAAGGCAGAAAATGAAAAAAGTTTCAAATTCACAAAAAATATTCAGTGCTTCGCGCCGAAATGAGCAATTCTGGGTTACGTATATCTTTATAATGGCAGAAATTGAAAGTAGGAAAGAAAAAATGTGCAATTTTTGCAGCGCTTCGCGCCGTTTTTAGACAATTTTAAATATTTTTTCCCATCAGAAATTAGCTAAAATACACTTACCAAAGGTCGAATAACCATGTTTTACCGCTGTAAAAGTGCTATTATATCATATTTTAGTACCCAAAAATTTGCATGTACAAAATGTACAAAAGCCTTTGGAGACCATCTTTGTACATGTACAAAGGTAGTTGTACAAAAGCACTGCTGCGAAAATGAAATAAAATTTGTATATATATTTCAGTTATATGAAACAAATTGATGTAATTGTGAAGCTTGTAAAAGGAATAAAGCAAAATAGAGAGTGAATTAAAATAAAATGCGACACACATCAATAACACACGGACAAAGGCAATGATCCAGTTTTTATTTAATCCGGGTACATAATAAGAATAAGGATAGTGGCTATGTCTTACATAATTACTGAGGGTTATAAAAGTGGTTTAATGATAATTCATTCAATGATAGATTTCGATACTTTTTCGGAATTTTTACAAATTTTGTACGTTCTCCTTAGAGTGAGGATTGTTCAAAACGCCAGAAATGGTGCTTTTGACGCACATCCACCGTTTTTGAGCCTAAAAAGGCACTTCAGAAGAAATTTTATGGTTTCACCACCCAGATAGTGCGCATGTCTGTTCCTATTCGATTTGGCCTCTTCTTTTGTCCATAACATTGGTCTTTCCGGCCACTTTCGAACATGAGAATTTTCGGAAACTCTCGATTTTGAATACTTTATATTAACGAACACTTTGATCACAGCCGAGCTAAGCTTTAGATTCGTTTTATTTGCAAATAAAATTTCATTGTGTTGTGCATTCAACAAAAGCGCGTTTGTTTCTCATAATGCAAATTTTTCCAGGGCAATTTCGCTGAGTTAGGGAATTGCGACAGAGTTGAGATAAATAGGAACGATTCGCTATTGGACAATCTAACCAGCGTGCAAATTGTGTCATCGGAGAACCGACAGCCAATTCTAAGCTCTACGGCTCACACCACCGCGGTATGGTCCTCGAATCATACTGTAGTACCGACTTCGGGTCAAATTCTTCCTCAAAACTGGTCTCTGCCCGATAATTTTATGGAGAACGTTTGAAAGCCAGATCCGTCTTTTTGTGATACTTTTTTTAGTTTTTGTTTAGATAGGTATTTATCTATTTTTGCTAATTTGTTCCAATACCTTTTTATCCACATACCAAAGGCTTAGTTGTACTCATATGTGTCTATGTAGTTATGTCATTATCATAATGTTATTTTTTCACAAACCGTGTGCGAAGGAGGGTCTGGAGCATACGTGGGCAGCAAGAAAATTTGGGTGCAAGATTTTTTTGAAGGTCAAAAAATAGCCTTAAAAATGGTGGTATGGCGATAAAAACACCATTTTTCAACGTTTCTCATCAAGCACTATCCATTGGCATCAAAAAATTGCGAAAAAAACGAAAAAAATTTTCAAAAATTGAATTCTGGGGGGTATTTTGATTTCTGGGGGTATTTTGGTTTCTGGGGGTAGCGTACCCCCCCCCCAAACTCCCCCACGCCCAGGTGTGGTCTGGAGTACCCTTCCACCCGCCGAGAATCTATCCCCAGAATCGATGGATTCCAAAATTGAATTTTTGGTGCTGTTTTTGGAGAGTTTGCTCCCGTCGGACCTAAACACAAGGGTTGGGATGGGAGACATACCTATAACCATTGATTTTTTAAACTTTTGAAAAAAATGCAATATAATAATGCATCGATCGCGGTTGAATTTGGTCGCTCTGGGCACTCGAATATTGAAAACTTCTTGCTGCTCTTCGACGTATGCAGTGAAGGTATGACCTTCATTCAAGATTCCTGAAGGAATATTTATCGCTTTCGAAAATTCTATCGTCGCGCTATTAATTTTTTCGATGCGATTTCGAATTATGTACCTACGTTGCGTTTTGTTTATTCATCTATAATGCGTGTGAATTCTGCAGTTAACTCACATTTTGTGGCGCATTTAATAGGTATGATTGTATTACTTAAATTTTTTAAAATTTAATTAGGATCTTGCGCATGTTCTTTATCGCCTCATCTGGTCTCTAATTCGATGTAAATATGAATATGTCACCTCTGACACGCGAATTAGACGATACTTTTTAAAGTGGGAGAACTTTTTATGAAATAAAATATCGGCAGTCGAAGAACGAAATATTTAAGTATTTTTTATTGATTTATTTAAGCTCGCTTCTAATAAATTAAGGAATTGCTTGTAAAATCTGTCGGTAGAAATCAACACGTTGCTCGAATTCGCAAGTCTGTTTCATGAAACGTTGTGCACTGATCACAATTTTCAAGTCAATGTAAATGGATTATAAAAGCTGTTTACACTGAAGTAAAAATTATAATACTGCGCATTACAATTGGTAGGCTTGAAAAGGAAGAATTACTTTGAAAAAACTTATTTGCCAAATTGCCAAAACTACCTACAGCTCCCTGCGTGTTGCGATCAACCGAATGCTAAACTACATACTTGCGTGTATAAAAGCAGCGTTTAAAGTTGGTTGGTACCTATGTACATCGGACTCTATAGTCTGTCCCATTCCAAACGGCCCATTGTCGCTAAAATCTATTACTGTATTAGTTTTTCAATGCTAAGTTATGCTCTCATAGCGGCTGGTTGCTTTAGCTCTCATTGGTGTCTAATGTGTTTTAACATGTGACACATCTAACCAACTGCTGCAACAACCCGTAGCAGAGGCGCTACTACAAAATTTGGAATGGATATTTCGAAGTTCAACCCGTGAAGTAGATGATTGTCTCTCAATACTATCAGCCATTTGCGCAGAAAGCGAACAGAGCCCAAGTGAGTAGTCTGTTTACCTACCACAGACGCAGCACGTAACCAGGATTTTATTTTGAGGGGGAGGGGTCAAAAAAATTTTGACTTGAGATATCTCGAGAACCATTAGGAGATGCGTGAAAATGAAAGCATTTTTTTGAGCGTATCTCGACGAGCTCTATGCAATGGAAACGCAAAATTTTGATAAAAAATTTCAAAAGTTTTTACCTCATTTCATGCTCATATGAAATATTTTTTAAACTAGCTGTACCCACATACAACTGTTTTATCATCTCTTGATCGACAAAGAATTTTCTAGCTTTTTAAACTTTGTGTTTTGCAAAGAGAAACAATACAAAAAATAATAATTTGGCGTGAAGCGCCGAAAACATCTACCATGTTACTTTTAGCTCAAAGTTGAGCAGTTTTGAGCGAGCGAGCGAGAAGACATGAAATATGGATTGACAGTATATTCAGCGCGCACGACGGAAAAAAACCTACATGCTCTACATACGTCTAACTCAAATTTGAGCGATTTTGAACGACTTAGATGGCAAAACTATAAGTAAACAATAAATCCGGCCCGAGCGCCGGAAAATTGTTAGTTTACTAACTAAAAAGTACACTAAAAACCTGTTTTAACTTTTCCAACTACTCTTCCTTTGCATTTTTTCCATGATGCTCCCATTCAGGGGTCAAAAGACCCCACTTATCTCCCTGGTTGTCCATGACGCGCGTTTCAGAGCGGAAGATCCGGGAAACCGATGCGAGTAGAATTTTCTCATGCAACGGAGGGTTTGAGGTTGCCCCCGTTACAAACCTACATAAACCGTAAATTATTTTGCCACATGTCCGTACAGCGAAAATGAACCGTTTGGAGTGAGACAAACTATAACATCTGTAAGTAGGTACCGTATAAATGTGAGAATAAACATACACTGGTATATTAATTTTTTGGTTTGCTCATAGACGGATGAAGGTGGGCACAATCGCACATTCTTTCAGTCTTTGCAATTTTCAAGTAATAAGCCTGCCCCCGCCGGTACCTAAATACATAAGCTACCTAGGCGGAGGCAGGATTACGTATGTACCTGCGGGGCTTACTTAAGTACCTTGCTACACTAGCGCTGGTCAGGTAGGTAGGGCGAGACGCCAAACGCAACCTCTGGACCCTTACAGAATTTACGACCTCAATCTCCACGGTCCTAGAATGGCTGACCGGTAGGTACATACTTATGGAGACTTCGGCAGCTACGCCCTAAGTACCTTACGCAGGAATAATTAAGCAGCTCCGGACTTAAACGCGAGGTCAGTTGACCTTTTCGGATTAAAAAAGCCAACAAATTGCTCAAGTTGTAATTTAACTTATTTTCGCGGGAGTATATCATTTCTGAAACGATTTTGGTTCCTAAAAGCACATTGAACATTTTAAAACAACAACATAGAGCTTTAGGCCGGGCCGGTCAGGCATCCTTCATAAAAATTATGTAATAATTTTAATGATTTTTTTGATTGAAAAAGAATTATGAATTTTTGAGCGAAAGAAATAATTCTAAAGATGTTCACCTGAAAACGTAGGGCTGTAAAAATAATTGGGGCCGTCCACCGGTGCCGAACTACCTGCGATATATTGCACCTCTAGGTAGCTAATATGCTAATTTTATATACACTAATGAATAAAACAAAACGTCAATCGAGCCAACGAATAAAACCGCCAACTGTACAGCTAAGAGCATACGTGGGCAGCAAGAAAATTCTGGGGGTGCAAGATTTTTGAAGGTCAAAAAATGGTCTTAAAAATGGTGGTATAGCAATAAAAACACCATTTTTCGGCGTTTCTCATCAAGCACTATCCATTGGCATCAAAAAATTGCGGAAAAAAACGGAAAAAATTTTCAAAAATTGAATTCTTGGGGGGGTATTTTGATTTCTGGGGAGGGGGGGTATTTTGGTTTCTGGGGGGGTGCATACCCCCAAACCCCCACGCCCAGGTGTTGCTAAGAGGCGATGCGAATACTAGACTAAATAATCGAACATTCTAGAAATTGAAATTCTTATGACAGGTAAATTTTAAACCAATAAAATTACGGCGCCTATGTACAATATTGATTTTTTCCGATCTCAACACAGGCGTAATGTGAATAACAGTCACGTCGCCTATGTTTTTGATATGAATGAAAAATGGATATTGATTGAATCCACAGGATAGCTCACGTAACGTACCACGAAGGTGCGAACGTGACTGTGCTAGGTGGAATAATCGCGGCAAGGCAGTTGAATCGCCTCCGCTCTTCGAAGTACTGTGGCGATGGTCTGGAAGCGAATATTCGTGACTTTTCGGCTAACGCACCGAACTCGATGCGGCCAACATAAACGTTGATATCTTTGCGAATAATGGATCTTTTTCGAAACGGTCAAGAACGTTTCGTTCGAATTCGCATAACACGTGTAGATGTACCATATACAAATTGAAACCTTTTTTCTATGCAATACCCCGCAACGGCGTATAATTATCGTACATTTTTTCTATGCAGTGACCAGCAATGGCGTACATATATTTGTTATCATATAGTTACTTTTCTCATCGCAAAATATTCGAGATAAAGACAATTTAAGATACAAATGCTCTAATTTTTTTGCAATTATATTTCTCAGACTATTACTGTATTTTAAAAATTCAGTCTTCTGTCGTGTCGTTCACGTTGCAGCCAACCGGATATTTTGGCACTGCTAGGGCTTATCCAGTTTCGAACGCTTGCTTAGATCGTTTCTCTTCAGCAATCAACTTACTAGCCGATAGCTCATTCACCTAACGGGTATTCTGAGCCACGATTTCTTATGGGACTTCTGAAAACTTAATTTTTGAGCTGGACATTTTTCTAATTCCGATTTAGCCTATAAATCTTGCAGGAGTTCTTCATTTTTCTGATCTGGCGATATGGATGTAGATGACGGAGATAAGGAGGTAAGTAGACTATTCAACATGTCCTACATAGGCACAGCTAGGATTTTCCCCAGGAATAAATTCTCTTTAGTTGCGGAATTCCTGGGTAGGTAGGTTATGTCTTTTGGGCCTTTCATATCGTCTTGCATTGATTAAATTGCAAGAAAAACGATTTAGTTTTGAGAAATTTTTTACAACTATCGCAGTAGTACGTGTATTACCTACTTTCAGACTAGTGATCGACTGGGGCGACTTTTTTGGCCGGGGCCGGGGGCCGGAGTCAGATAAGGAAAATATTGCATGGTACATACTCAGGGTGGGCATAGGAAGAAAAATAATGAGTGACTGCTTCATTCAGTAGTAAATGGCAAGCGCAAAGTTAGGTGCGCCGTTTCAAATCAAGTTTTATTACTATTTATGTCACGTTTTCAGCGTCCAAATGGCTTGAAATTGTCAAATTTTTAGCGATTAGCGCCAAATTGGCATTAAATAGTCACTTTCTGACTATATTTTGGTCAATTTGATGCAATTTTCAAGAAATTTTTTTGTGTTTTCATGTTCTGGAAAGAAAGAGCATCATCAGGAATGCTTAAAAATCGCGTTTTAAACGCCGCATATCCAGCGTTTTAACGGTAGAAAAGGCTATTTAAAAATGTTTTCAATTTCACCCCCCCAGAAATTTTTCACTATGCATGTATGGAAGCGAGTAGAATTGATGTTACACAGTCCATGCCCTAACAGAGCATAAATTTTCCAAGCAAGTTAAGATAAGAAACAAAGACTTTGAATATAAATGAGAAAGCTCCGATGAAAAACAAAAGTAGTAATCGTTATTAACAAAACTAGAAACAGAAGTAGTGGAATCACAGCGATGTAGCGATTGGGCGGAATAGGTATTGGACGTAATAAATGAGAAATATATAGCTTATCGGATCGGTCGCATTTCTGCAGTGTAGTTTACTTCCGCCTATTATTCACTTCAGCTGCAATAACTATTACGCAAGAAACGCGTTATAGTGGAATCACAGAGATGTAGCGGAGCGGAATAGGTATTGAATGTAATAAATGAGACAATTATAGTTTTTCGGATCGAACGCAATTCTGCAGCGTTAAAGCAGGCGGTCCCCATTAAATCAAATGTAAAAGTGTTTTTGTAAAAATAGTTTTTTGAAAACGTACAATTTCCAACTAGAAATAAAACGTATATGTCAATTCTAAATCTTTTAGCCACTAGCTACGAATAAATGAGATACAAGTAGCATTTGGTTTAATGAGTTAAGTGAAGCACTCGAAAACATGCAGATTGTCCGTCCTGAACATTTATTCAGTTAAAGCTCATTTATACACAGTGGCAAAGATGTAACAAGGACTAAGTATACATATGGTTGAATCAGTACAGTTCTTAAAATTAACACTTGCTCATTGATAAATAACTGGCAGTCTCACCATGTACAAAATACGAATTACACTAAATTTTCCCCCGGCTCCGGCCACTTTTTGACCTTGCCCTGGCCGGGGCCGGGGATGCTGAAAAATGACCGGGGATAGCCGGGGCTGGGGCCCCAGTCGATCACTATTTCAGACCCTTATACAGGATTCTGTTTCGGGAGGCACGACCAAAATTTTCTTCAACACAAGGGAGGACCAAAGGATAAATCGAAAAAGACGTTTAACGACCACTAGAGCTGTACATGTTGTAAATTCTGCCACCCAGATGCCTTAAATATGGTGAGAATCCAATGGACACCCTCTAGAACAAATCTCATTTTTTGCATAAAACCTGTGTAAAACAGATGACATAGATGCAAAATACGCTTTAGGTCATGTAAAGACCAAAAAATTGAGTGTTATAAGTGCGCGCTTTGGACTAAATAGACTTTGATATTAATTCCGAATTCGGCGCGAAACGCCTAAAATTTTTCGCAATTTTTGCTTAAAAAAAGCAAAGGGGGAGTACAAGAAAAAATCGTTCTCTCGTTCTCATATTTGATTCCGGGGGGCACGTGTCCCCCTATCCCATGGATACGGGCCTGCCTACTTTGCAAATTTAGCTATTGGGTGCTCGGATAGGAATTCGGACGAGAAGAAAATGCAAGAGACAACCTCTCTTCTATGGCTAAAGGGTCTGGAGTTGCGCGCTCAAGCGACCCCCCAGCGGGGTCCGAGGCAGAGTTTCGGAAAAATTTTAAAATAAGCACTTAACTGTTGAATTGGGACGTACAATTTTCACTAAATCGTCAGCATCTTTATTCTGAATTTAGTTGAGGGATGGGAAAAACAACTTGGCGTGTAGAGCGATAATTTTTCATATGTCCATGTTTTGAATTAGTGAAGGAGCGCTAAAAACGAGTTGTTAAGAAGACTGCTGTCGTGCTACGCAGCTTTCGAAAAATATAATTTGCACAAAAACGCGTTAATTTTTTTGCGCACTTATATCTTTCTATCGACCGTTTTAAATAGACGACTTTCTCATCACGGCACTGTTTTTTTGTATTCGGCAAAGATTTTTCCTGATGTACAAAGACTTCGGGACCATCTTTTTACATGTACAAAGATTTTTGGGAAGACAAAAATTGCAAAAAAGGTCTAAAATTCGCGAAAGATTTCGGCGCTTCGCGTCGAAATGAGTAATTGTGTGTTCTATATATTTATAATGGCAGAAATTGCATTTCAAAAGGAACAATGTCAAATTTTCCGGCGCTTCGCGTCGTTTTAAGACGATTTTTAGTGATTTTTGCCCTTAGAGACTCAGAAATTCGCTAAAATACACTAACAAAGGTCGAAAAGCCCTGTTTTACCACACTAAAATCGCTACTGTACCATATATTTCACAAAAATTTGCATGTACAAAATGTACAAAGACTTTTGGGGACCATCTTTGTACATGTACAAACAGACCTTGTACAAAAAAACACTGCATTACGGCAACAATTTTATAGCTCTTAGCAGCCATTAAGTCATTTGCACTTCCCACAGTCTACAACATTACTTACTTCAACAGAATGGTAGTTCTTAAGACATCAGTTGTAATAGGATAATAGCAATAGTTCTATTTCTTATAACGCGCGTGATAAACTTTATCATCAAACAGTCGATAATGTGCATACTAGCGAATGCCAGTAATGAGCCTAAGCCTAATGGTAGTTATAAAAGCATGTCATTTTACAACAGACGTTACTTTTCTAATGAAATTCCTTCACATCGTGCAGACTAAAGTAGCTGAGTTTAAAATTATTTATCAAAACAATACGACTCATCCTCGCTTTTGTTTATTAAAAAACAAGGCTAAACTTCAGAAAATGGTCCAAACGGAAAAAATGCATTTCAATTCGAATCCGATTCAAACTGCTTCAAATTTGTAGGGCTCCTCAAGAAAAAGCGTGGAAAAGATATTTGATCGAAAAAGACTCATTAAAGGAGCTGCAAGACTTCAAAAGTTGCATTTTTCAATGCTAAATATATGTATTTTTTACACTAAGCCCTAATTCGCTGGTTTTATCTCGTAATTCTTAGGCTCACGCTTAGTTTAGATGTTTTAAGCTTTAAACATGCTTAGGTCGATATACTCCCGCTTAGGTCGACATACTCCCTCTTAGGTCGATAAACAGCCAGAACCATACTTTTTTCGCAAAATTATTCCCATAGTCGTGCTCAGCGTGTCAAAAAAGCCTAAAAAGGCAATTCTTATCTTATTTGGAAAACTTCCCCAGGTTCTTTAACACCTATTTCTGCAAATGCGTCCAAACTGGGATATGTTTCGAGAAGTAATTGTTGGTTTTCCATCTCAAATTTTTTTCCGCGTTTTGTTTTGAGGTTACCTATCTGGAAAATTTGTTTTTAGATGTTTCAGGGATTTTCGACGGTTTTTGTTTGGACCATATTTCTAAACTACTCCAAGAGCAAAAATACTAAAATTATAAATTACTCTTTAAGCTTGGATTTTAAAGCATAAGTTGGATACTGCTTGTAAATCGAACATTTAAGGTTTTGACCTGTTTTAATATGCATGTTCTTTCGTTCGGCTCTTTTTGTCTGCATATGTCATTTTTGCAATGAGTCGCATGACTTTTCGAATGCTGATAATTCTCGACTTTTGAGTATGAGCTAGATTTTTTTCTACGGGGTTAGGTAATTGTTATACCAAATAAACTTAGCCTTGTCTTGCCAGTCTTCTAATTTTCTATCCAAACATCTAAAAAGAATTTAAGAAAGGATTAAGATTTAATTTTCGTTAAAATTTCGGGTAAGAGTAAAAGGTTTAAAATCGGATGTGAATTTATGTCTGATCTGTCGTTTATGCTTCAGAGTGTGCTCTTTTTTAAACAATACCACTTACTTTATATATCTGCACTTACCTTAAAACTGCGAAAGTATTATTTTATACTTAAGCCTAGCAGATTTATCTTTTAATTTTTATCAATGCTGGAACGACCAAATGATAGCGTAAGCATCTTATCATATTTTTAGGCATATATTCCGGGACGTTCAAGGGCATTGGAGAAAGATGAAGAGCTAGTGTGCGATAAGAGTGCATACATTATGCTACACGGTTTTGAACTCAGTATGTTACTAGCAGAATCGCTACGTATTATGTACACATGTGACGGGGAATGAAGAACTCCATTAGAAGTTGGTCGACCCCATCATCTGAAGACTGGTATCTTAATAATATTTACCCTTCTCCCGACTTTTAGACAAAAACTTGCGTTCTTGGGCTACTTTCTGTACTTTTTAAAATCATTTTTAGCCACAAATAGAATTTCATTCAGTCCATCCAGTGATCGGACCGAGGGTACTTTTTGGACCTTTGGCTGGGGCCGAGGCGACTTAAAATCCTTGCTGAGGCCGAGGTTCAAGCAGATATACCTATACCCATAAATAGTACTCTTAGAATATTTTGTATGCACATGAGCTAGAGAATAATCGTAATATTAAACATTTTATCGAATGTGAAACAATTCATTCTTATTTTTAATAATAGTCGATTAAATGTGTGAAGGATTTATTGAATAAAGTCAGCAGCATGAAAGCATCTTCAATTTATCAAGTTGCCGTTGAAGACTTGGAAAAGTTAATAAAAAATATGGCTGAACAAGCAATTGAAGAGTTTTATCACTATAAATAAGAAAATAGTGCCGAAGAAATAAACGAACAAACGAAATAAGCTATGTAAAGACAGTATATACTGCAGCCATTGTTGTGCTCGCTTTTGCAGTAATGCATGTTTAAACACGTTTTTTCAGTCATCCATTTCTGGTGTGGTAGGTAATTTGACGGAAACTTGTACTTTCCGATCATAGTTTCCCAAGGTCCAGAGTTGAGGGAGGGGTGAAATCCCAAAACGGGGGATCATTAAATTAAGTAGTGTATTATTATTAGCCGACACTATTTTTTGTACGAGATTCTTTGTGCATGCACAAAGATCTCCGAGAAGGTCTTTGTATGAGCGAAGAGCGAACAAATTTTTGTAGATATATTATATAAATATATTTTTAAACATACACATTTTTACATACTGCCAGTGTGTGACCTGCAACCGGCATGCAGTCCTAAACAGTGTTTTTTGCGCAAGATACCTTTGTACATGTACAAAGATGGTATCCAATGGTACAGTAGCGATTTTAGTTTGGTAAAACAAGATTTTTCGACCTTTGGTAGTGTATCTTAGTTAATTTTTGAGTTTCTGAATATTTGACATTTTTCCATTCTAAATGCGAATTCTACCATTTTTAAGAGATATATATATATATATATATATATATATATATATATATATATATATATATATATATATGTATATATATATATAGGCCCGTATCCAGGATTTTATTTCTGGGGGGCCGAAAATTTTGAGACCAGATATCTCGAGAACCATTAGGAGATAGGCGAAAAGAAAGACAGTTTTGAGTGCATTCTCAGGCAGAGCTCTATACAACGGTGAAGAAAAATTTCAACAAAAAAATTAAAAAATTTCACTTTATTCCATTTTGATATACAGCAAATTTATCATTTAAGCCGATTTCTCATCACTCCAATCGGCGAATTATTTCTTATCTCTTGCCTTTGTACTTAATCATTGTGCTTTACAGAGAAAAACAATACGGATAATTAATAATTCGGCGCGAAGCCCCGAAAAAATTGACATGCTCTGCATATCAACCTCAAATTTGAGCGGTTTTGAGCGGACTAGAAGACAAAAAAACATATAAACAATGGATACGGCGCGAAGCGCCGAAAAAATTTCATGTTTCCCATGTCATAACTCAAATTTGAAGCGGTTTTGAGCGGACTAGAAGACAAAAAAACATATATAAACAATAGGATACGGCGTGAAGCGCCGGAAAAATTTCATGTTTCCCATGTCATAACTCAAATTTGAGCGGTTTTGAGTGAGCTAGAAGGCAAAAACTATAACTTAAACAATGAATCCGGCGCACAGCGCTGAAAACAACTCGACATGCTCTCTATATCTAACTGTAATTTGAGCGATTTTTAAGCGGTTCAGAAGACAAAAACTATACGTAAACAATAAATCCGGCGCGAATCGCCGGAAAACTTTGAGTTTACTAGCTCAAAGTACGCTAAAAAAACCTGGTTTAGGCGCTGCTTCAGACGCACTTCGCCAACCTTTCATTCTTCCCCTTCGGGAGACCCTTGAGAGAAACAAAATTTTTCCCCATTTCGGGGGGCAGGCCCCCCCGCCCCCTGGATACACGCCTAGACCCCATGTCATAACTCAAATTTGAGCTATTTTTGAGTGAAGCTAGAAGGCAAAAAACTGTAGCTAAACAATGAATCCGGCGCAAAGCGTTAGAAGAAAAAATTGACATGCTTTCTATGTCTAACTCAAATTTTGAGCGATTTTCAGTGGTTTAGAATGACAAAACCTTACATGAACAATGAATCCGGCGCGAAGCGCGAAGAATTTTGTGTTTTCTAGCTCAGAAGCACGCTGAAAACCCGTTTTGGCGGTGTTTCAGACCAACTTCGCCAATTTTTCATTTTTTCCCTTTGGGGGACCCTAGGGAAAAATCAAAAATTTTTTCCCATTTCTGGGGGGGGCAGGCCCCCCCCCGCCCCCCACTGGATACGGGCCTGTGTATATATATATATATATATATATATATATATATATATATATATATATATATATATATATATATATATATATATATATATATATATATATATATATATATATATATATATATATATACAGGCCCGCATCCATGGGAGGAGCGGGGAGCCGGCCCCCCCCTCCCCCGAAATGTGGAAAAAAATTACTTGTTTTTCCCAAGGGTTTACCCCAAAGGGAAAAATGAAAAATTGGCGAAGTTGGTCTGAAACACCGCCAAAACAGGTTGCTTAGCGTACTTTTGAGCTAGAACACACAAATTTTCCGGCGCTTCGCGCCCGGATTCATTGTTTATGTAAGGTTTTGTCTTCTAAACCGCTGAAAATCGCTCAAATTGAAGTTGGGCATAGAAAGTAGCGTCCAATTTTTTCTAACGCTCTGCGCCGGATTCATTGTTTAGCTATAGTTTTTGCCTTCTAGCTCACTCTCAGAGCAGCTCAAATATGAGTTATGACATGGGAACAGGCCTGTATCCAGGGGGCGGGGGCCTGCACCCCAGAGTTGGGAAAATTTTTGTTTCTCTCAAGGGTCCCCCAGAAGGGAAGAATGAAAAATTGGCGAAGTGCGTCTGAAACAGCGCCTAAACAGGTTTTTAGCGTACTTTTTTGAGCTAGTAAACTCAAAATTTTCCGGCGATTCGCGCCGGATTTGTTGTTTACGTATAGTTTTGTCTTCTGAACTGCTAAAAATCGCTCAAATTAGAGCTAGAAATAGAGAGAGCATGTCAATTTTTTCTTAGCGCTGTGCGCCGGATTCATTGTTTAGTTATAGTTTTTGCCTTCTAGCTCACTCGAAAGCAGCTCAAATTTGAGTTACTAACATTGGGAAACGTGAAATTTTCCGGCGCTCCCGCGCCGTAATCTATTGTTTATATATGTTTTTTTGTCTTCTAGTCCGCTCAAAAGCCGCTTCAAATTTGAGGTTGATATGCAGATCATGTCAATTTTTTTCGGGCGCTTCGCGCCGACATTATTAATTATCCGTATTGTTTTTCTCTGTAAAGCACAATGATTAAGTACAAAGGCAAGAGATAAGAAATACTCCGCCGATCAGGTGATCCGGAAATCAGCTTAAATGATAAATTTTGCTGTATATCAAAAATGAAATAAAGTGAAATTTTTTAATTTTTTTCATGAAATTTTTCTCTTTCACCGCTGTATAGAGCTCGCCGAGATACGCTCAAAACTGTCTTCATTTTCGCCCATCTCCTAAATGGTTCTCGAGATATCTGGTCTCAAAAATTTTCGGCCCCCCTTTCGAAATAAAATCCTGGATACGGGCCTGTATATATATATATATATATATATATATATATATATATATATATATATATATATATATATATATATATATATATATATATATATATATATATATATATATATATATATATATATATATATATATATATATATATATATATATATATATATATATATATATATATATATATATATATATATATATATATATATATATATATATATATATATATATATATATATATATATATATATATATATATATATATATATATATATATATATATATATATATATATATATATATATATATATATATATATATATATATATATATATATATATATATATATATATATATATATAGGACAGACAATTACTGATTTCGGCGCAAAGCACCAAAAATTTTCGGGAATTTTACATCTTTTTACAGTTTTTGTTTTCCCAAAAATCTTTGTGCATGTACAAAGACGGTCCTGAAATGTCTTTGTACATCGGGAAAAAAAGAAACCGTGGTCCTTAATGTGAAAATTCGACCTGAATTTAGTTGATAATATAAGTTCGGCGCGAAGCGCCTAAATTTTAATGAGCTTTTGATAGAATTTACACCGAAACTCGACTGAGAAAGCTAAAACAACTTGTACTACAAAACTAAAAATATTACAGACATTGTAATATGCCAATTAAATCTTGTAATAATCACCACTGCGCTTAAACCCAATGCAACATTAGGATAAATTAGTCAATTTTATCTTTGAAGGGCAAAAAAGTGCAAAGTTATTAAATAGTACTTATTTTTTGCATAAAATTTTTAAAAACAATATAAATAGATACAAAAGATAATTGAATCTGCATAAACATGCCTAGATTACACAAAAATTGATTTTGGAGTGTTTAATGCCCCTGCTTCAATATAAATACAGTATATATATATATATATATATATATATATATATATATATATATATATATATATATATATATATATATATATATATATATATATATATATATAAAATGACGTTTTTTTGGCCTCGCTTGGGCCTAATTAAACGAAAATAATGATTCTACGGCGCGAAGCGCCGAAAATTTTGAGAATTTTCGATAACATGATGCCAATTTTTACGCATTTCCTTACCTTTCTAAAATTATTTTTGGGCTAAAGGGGGAGCAGCTATAAAAAATGACGTTTTTTTGGCCGCGCTTGGGCCTAAATAAACGAAAATAATTATTCTACGGCGCGAAGCGCCGAAAATTTTCAGAATTTTCGATAACATAATGCCGATTTTCACGCATTTCCATACCTTTCCAAAATTATTTTTGGGCTAAGGGGGAGCAGCTATAAAAAATGACGTTTTTTTTGGCCGCGCTTGGGCCTAAATGAACGAAAATGAAAAAAAAATAAATGTACGAGCCGAAATCCATTTTTGGCGGAAACCTCCATTTTTAGGTGCGTTTTTGCGATTTTCGGCCAAGAAATAGTGGTCATTTACCCCCCCCCCTAAAATGGCCGAAGACCATGCGTGTAACAGTGGGCTTTGGGGAATCCCCCACCCACCCAGGGTTGGACGTCCTCCCCATTTTTGGCAAAAACATGCGCTTTTCGGCTATTTTTAGGTGTTTTTGGCACTTTTGGCCAAAAATTGAGCCGCTTACCCCCCCCTAAAAATGGCCGAGAAATTTACATGTATAGGGGTTTTGGGTCATCTCCCACCCACGCTTTCAAGTCCCGAACCCCCTCTAAAGTCAGGAAATTTTTGACCACCGTCCCCCATTTTTGGCGAAAAATTACGCTTTTTAAAGCTATTTTAGGTGTTTTTGCCGTTTTTAAGCTAGAATTGGAGCTTCATAACCCCCTCTCTTTTTCTAAAAATGGCCAGGGACCCCTACCCAAAATTTCCAGCCGTTTTATGTATGCCGAGGAGCCCCTCTCCGAAAATTTTGAGCTGTTACATGCATGTTTTATAGTGACAGTTTGTCTATTTACTCTAGCTTACATTCAAAAATACTGTATCACTTCGTGAAATTCTAATAGTTAGGCGCACTTTTGCCATACTAAAAATTAAGTTCAAAAATATTCAAAAGGTTTTCACTAAAAATCGTCTGACAGTGACTTTAGTCTTGTACCTTGAGAGGGGGTGATACCTCTCCCTCACCCCCTATGGGAATGTGTCTTTCCGATCCATGTAGCGAGCATGAGAATTAAAACTTAGTCATCATATGAATAATCAATTGGCACTTTGCTGTATGTAACTTGGTGTAACTGGGTACGCGCCTAAAACCGTAAGAAAAGCCTTTAGGTAAAAACAGCCTGTGTACTGCAGATGCATTCTAAATAGTTAATATTCAACGGATATATTAAACTTATTCAAATTTGATTTTAACCCTCGGCGCCTCGGCACTTTCCAGCTTTGCCCTAAGCGCCGAGGCTCCAAAAAACGCCGAGCCTTGTCGAGGCCGAGGCCTCGGTCCGATCACTGACTCCATCTCCCTAAAAATGGCCGACTGCTAGTCAATCTATGAATGGAACCACTTAGCAAAAAACGACAATTTTTTTAAATTTGAATAATTTATTCACTAGCTCTGTTAGTACGCATAATAAGCTTGTGTTGTGTGGTTTAATGATAATGACAAGTTTTAATGACATCATTTTTAGAAAGAATATAATTAATTTTTTAATTTTTTTCCATTTTTCTCTTCTACGCAATGATTATTTTTTTAAACAGATTATCCCTGTCTATCGTTCGACGCATTGTTCAGTCCAGCGCATGGGAAGATCGATCGATACCCAATGTCTTGCAGCTTAGTTACTGGCACGCAAGCGGATAAAGTTCGCGATAATAGTATCATGGTGCTGAAATTGTCAAATATGACCCGACGGAAAGAAAAGAGTGAGTTCATGGCTTGAGTTTATTCTGGAATTCAAAGAAAGGTTGTAAATAGCTTAATCTTGTTTCTGACCTGGACTGGCCTTACTTTGAAAGTTGTTGGAGCTATTGTTAAACTACTTTGTCATTTTAGTATTTATGTTCATATATTTTCCATGATAGTCATTTTATTATTTTATTTCTTTTTTAAATATTTTTTATCGGCAAAAATAATTGTCCTTTTTAAAGCTATTATCATATTCGATTCACGGTTTCTTTTGACGGAACAAAGATTTTGAGGTTCGATTGACGATTTCCAAAACAAACGTTGGGTAACGTGCAAGGAAATCTCGTAGCAAAAATATTGTAATTTTAAAGTTTTTAACGGTTTTTTTCCTATGTAAAATTCGAAAAATTTTTGGCGCGAATGTACATGGATGTATTTAGAGCTTATTTTTAGATTTTATTTTGTTTTTTCATTCCATGCACTGTTTTTTTTATTTTGTGCAAGGTCCGTTTATATGTACATACATGTAAAAAGACGGTACCTAAAAGTCTTTGTATATTTTGTACAAAGTAAATATAAGTGCAGTATAATATGGCACAGTAAGCGTTACTGTATAAATTTTTTCTACCTCTGGTGTTGTAATGTGATAATTTATGGGCTTCTGTCATGAAACAATTGAAAAAATTTATCAACACGGCGCAAATCTTGGAAAAATTCTAGCATTTTGAGCATTTTCATGCGTGTTTCCTGCGTTTTAAATCACAGATAGTTCAGAACGCTTAATTCGCGGAAAACGCCAAAAGTTTTCTTAATACATACCACCTAAAACACGATTTTGAAGCTAAAATTGCCAATTTGATTCAAAACTATTTCCTCATCCTTTCCATGACCATAAAATAAAATTCAGACTTAGCAGACAAGACTACAATGTCTTACTTAAATCACTAAATTGATGTGAACTTGTGAAGCACTGAAACTATTTTGATTGATTTAGACTTTACAACTCAATGCTGTAGTTTTGTAAAGAGAAATAAGACACTTATCGACGCCAGAAAATTCTTGATATTTTTTACTTTGAAAATTAATTTTTGCTGTTTTATACAACAACAGATTATTATGTACTTGTACATATAACTTATTCTGACGCAAAGCACAGGAAATTCGAGGACGTTTCTGACATGTTTACTGGTTTTTTGACCCAAAAAATTTTTGCACTTGTACAAAGACGGTCCCAAAAAGTCTTTGTACATCCGGAAAAATCTTTGCCGAATACAAAAGATATAGAAACCGTGATTCAATGTATCAAATTTTTTATTTTAGGACGTTAATCCTTAATTTAGAACGTTTTCTCTTGTTTGAAGACGTACACATAAAATTATCTTTATATATTCATTTCATTCGCAGAGGTTTTGAGGCTTATTATTAGATTAATCAGGCATTGGGTCTAGATATTAATTTTAATTTTCTAATAAAAATTATTTTAACAATTTTATGTCTATTGCTTTTTAAGCTTTATATGTATCTTCTATGAATTATTTCTTTCTTCAATATTTTACATAGATTGTTTCTTTGTTCAATTTTAAATGTAAGTTTGGGTACATTAACTTGATTAAGGAAGGACAAAGTAAAACTATGTTAGAGTTAAATTATTTAGATAGCAGGTTAGGGACCAGACATACAGGTGGGGTTTGGTGTTTAGAACCATATAATGGAAAAATTTGGGATTTTCTAGGGAAATGAGGCAAAATGAAGGCCAGCAATGGATGAAGATCGTAATTTTTTTAGAAATTGCCTGAAATTGATTAGGAGCTGTGGATTAATATAGGTTTTACGATATTTTAAGATTTATACCAGTTTTTGATGTCATTTTGGCCCAAAAAGCTCACTAACTCACTCCCAGGTTGGACATGCCGCAATATGCCATTTTATGTGTTTTACATGTATTTTTTGTATATATTTTTTGTGCATTATGTTTTATTCCATTCTTTTGTCTTTTACGTTTTACATTTTTATTTTATATATTTTAAATGCTATTTCACCGACTAATAATACGTATTCCACCAAAATAGGAACACATTATCAATGCACCTTTGCAAATAAAAAATTAAACATACAAAAACCACTTATGTTTTTTTACAAAAGTCTAAAATTTAGAGGAAAAGATAGACGAAGACGAGGAAGATAGTTCAGATTCGGACACGGATGATGACGACGATGGAAAAGATAGTCCGGTGCTCTCTAGTGCTTCGATAAGTCATCACGGCGGTATAAACAGGATAAGAGTAATTTCCACTTATTGTATAGGTCAAGACATGCACTGCATGAGAATTCGGGGGGGTGATGCCGAGAAATTTTTTAAAATTGCCTTTGATGATGCCAAGAAATTTTGTAAATTGCCTTTTTAGGGTTTAAAAACGGTGGATACTCGGGAAAACGTCATTTTTGTCCTTTTTGACGGTGCTCTATCTTTCTAGAACCTAAAAACGTTCAAAAAATTTGAAAAAAACACTTCAAAAAATCCGAATGAATTGGACAAAATATGATCGAAAAATGAGTATATGACGCTAAGCGCTGAAAATTTGATATTTTTGAGCAAATGGATGGCTAAAATGCTTAGAGCAGCTTTTTTCTATGACTTTTGGAACATCGCGAATTTTCGGGGCATAAAAATTTCCTGTGAGAGAAGAGGGGAGGGTTAAAACCCCTAAACCCCCAAAATAAAGTGCATTTGTTCGTTGCAATGTTTTTCTCCCAAAAATTAACCCAAGTACGCGGTTTTCAGGCTACCATAATAAACGGCATCGCGGTCTGCGCAGCGTGGAACGACCAGGGCAAAGTTCAAATTTGGAATTTGGCCGCTTGTTTGAACGCGTTGGACGTCGGTGAAGCGAAGGTTAACGTTAATATTGCCGAGAAACCGTTGTTTTCGTTTAATGGACACGGCGTGGAGGGCTACGCTTTGGACTGGTCCACCGTAACGCCGGGTAACAAGCATACGTATTCTTGGGGGAGTTTGACCTCCCCAAAATGGCTGCTGACCACACCTGGGCGTGGGGGGTTTGGGGGGTATGCACCCCCCTCCCGAGAAACCAAAATACCCCCTCCCGAGAAACCAAAATACCCCCCAGAAATCAATTTTTGAAAATTTTTTGTTTTTCGCAATTTTTGATGCCAATTGATGTGCTCGATGAGAAACGTTGAAAAATGGTCTTTTTCGCCATACCACCATTTTTAAGGCCATTTTTTGACCTTTGAAAAATCTTGCACCCCCCAGAATTTTCTTGCTACCCACGTATGCTGCTGACCACGGTTTTTTTAGCGTAACACATAACGTAACATAACATAACACTAATGCCTTGCGCTAATGAAAATTTTGGCCGGTAGCTTAATGAGCTAAGAATATGAAGACCTTTTTGGGCAAAAGAATGTATAGTAATTTATCGTTTTTTTGGCCAAAAATCCCAGAAAAATCTTCGCACTTACGATTTTTTTACTTCCAAGCGGGCCAATTAAACACTACACAATTAATCTTAGTGCGATCTAAAAGATTATGCATTTATCTCGTTTATTTTTCTGAAGATTTCTATCAGAAAATCATTAGTTTGTAACAACTTCTGTTTTCTGATATTTGAAAACAAAATTAGCTAACATAATGTTTATTTATGTATCGTTTAATTGATAAGCGCAGTGGCGTATGTTGTCGGCTTAAATTTGTATAGCGCACCTGCATTGTCATTTTTTACGTTGTAATTGGTACAAAGGTGTCAGCTTTCTGAACCCATTGAGCATTTGGAAGCTAATATGTGATTTAGCATGAATTCCTTAATTTTCAACTCTAGTTGTACTTGCATTAAGTCAAATAAATATTGACCTGCAGAATATCACGGCTCTCATACAAAATACGAAAAAAAGAAAAGGATATGCACCATTGATATTATAAACATACAGTATTGATATTATAGGTATTGTAAAGTATTATAAATACCATAGGTATTATAAAGTATACTACAAATTTATTCCAATTTTTTGATTTTTTTCGAAATTTCGCATGTTTTTATGCTCTAGAAAGATAGAGCATCGTCCGGAAAACGATTTTTTTGACGCGTATCCACCATTTTTGAGCCCAAATATAAGGCACTTAAAAATATCACCCCCAGAATTCCGACGCTGTGCATGCCTGATGGTGATATGTAAAAAATGTTTATATTTACAATATACTATGTCATATGTTCAAAAATTTCCTCGCTTGTACAGGCTTGTTTAAAATAACAAAAACATAAGAACTTAAGGTAGTCATAAATATTTACACACCTATTATGCGCCCCTTTTGGATTTTTTATCGAAGTTTTACCCAGTGGATTTTGCAGGCAGGCTTTTATCTGGTGACAATAGAAAGAACATTCATTTATGGAAAATGAGAGAAGGTGGCGAATGGTCGGTCGATCAAAGGCCCTTTAATGCTCATTCGTCTTCCGTTGAAGATATCCAATGGTCACCCAACGAAGCTGATGTAATTTTACGCGTAGTATCTCAAAATTAGGAAAGATCTTAATTTAAGGTACAAAAAAATCTTGAAAGTAAAAAGGCTAAGAAATGGTAGATTTGCTAAAAGACTATTTTTCGACTTTCCTCTTCAAACTATATCACTCAACGTAAAAAATTGCATGAAAACTTGGCCCTGATTAAGCAATGGATCTGCCCTTGTTTTGATGGTATGAACATCCTAAAACCAAAACCAGTCTGGGTCTTCATTTGACTGAAATTAACTGAACTAACTTAAGTGCCTACTTACTTGTCAACTAATTTTCTCAATGGCTGCTATTGTATATACAGGGTGGGTCAAAGAAAAACGAATCGCATATTGGACCTTATAACTAATTGAATACTTATCCAAATTGGCTGCAGTTTGCTTTGTCTAAGAGTCAATTATCACTATAGTAATGTTTTAAAGTTTGAATTATTTTTGGTTTACACTAAATTTGGTAAAAGTCGTTTTTTCGTGATTTTACAGATTCATTGCATAAAATAAGCTATCTTTACAACATTATAACATTTTAACAGAATAAGATAACTTAACGCGGTTTGTTTTATATTATATCAAAAAAACATTTTTTATTACTCTGTTCATTTTTATTAGTTTAGCCTGTATGAAACACGTGCGCATTTCCTACGGGGTTACTGCATTCATAATCAACGTTTTTAATCTGCAAGCACTTACCAGAACGTGCAATTTTTGATTGAAGCTTTAATATTTTACATTTACCCGAAATGCCGTAAAGCCAATCACTTCAATGATAGCTAAATAAAGTCGCCTTAGGAAAAAGAAGCTGTACTCAAATGTCACAGAGTGCTGTAAAGTTACAGGGCAGCAAATGCAAATAACGTTTCCGGCATATGCCTTCATGACTCGAAAAACGACTTGCTAAATCGCGTGTATCTTTTGGACAACGCGATAAGTATATGTATAATTACCACTTTGACTCTATAATGCAGGAATGCTAGGCTTCTTATCAAAGCAAACCGCATTTCCATTTGCTTTCGTCGTTAAGAAGTTACAAGGTTCGATAGGCGATTCATTTGTTTTTTTTGACCACGCTTCTGAAGGATTTTATTCATTTTCTTTTATTTATTTTTTCAAATTTTATTTTACCTTTCGTTCAAATAACTGGGAAAGGTTTAGTCGCGTTTTGAAAAAATAGACTCCCTAGAATTTTTTAAGCAAGGTTATGCATAGGTTCCTCTAATTTTGATGAGAAATGAGCATTTTCTTCTCAGCTTGATAGTCTAAACGGTTCAAAAACGAAGACTGAGACTATAATTCGGTGACTGACAAAAATTTGGAAATAAGTTGTTTGTCTCTTAAAAGTAACCGACTACTCCATTATTTTAAGCTTCCGCGCGCTGTGCAGTGTTTACATTCCTATGTCATTTGTCTACTTTTTAGAGTTTTCTACCGTTAATTTTTTCTCTATATCGTTTATATTCTATTTATTTACATTGTTTTTTATTTTTTCTGTACTATACCCTTAAACGCCTGATTTTTAATTTTTTTATGTATGTATGTACTTGGTTAAAACCTATTTTGAAAATTTTCGCAGGTATTCGCCTCTTGTTCCTCCGATCGATCGATTCGACTTTGGGATAGCAGAGCTTCTCCCCAGCAAGCTTGCATGTGTACGATAGATAACGCCCACGATGGTGACGTCAACGTCATATCGTGGAATCGCGATGAACCATTACTAGTTAGCGGTGGCGAGGACGGCGCCCTGAAAGTTTGGGACCTAAAATTTGTGCAAGTGTGTACAAACGTATACGCATATGTACATAATATACCTACTCGTACATGTACATAACAGGAGAGATGGGGATCTCCCACCCAAAGTTGGTTTCCCCCATCCCTTAAAGCCAGAAAATTTTTGACCCGCCCCCATTTTTGGAACAAATTGGATTGCTTGGCCATTTTTGGCATAAAATTGGAGGCCATTAACCCCCTCCCCCCAATGGCCTCCACGCAAAATTTTGAGCTGTTTAATGTATAAATATACTGCATTAGTTTATACAGTATTGATCAGCGTACATGTAATATAGGGGGTCTGAAGGGTTTCCCCGCTCAAAGTCGGTCGTTTCCCCACCCACCCCCTTCCAATCAGAAAATTCTTTAGCCCCTTCCCGATTTTTGGCAAAAACTTGCCTTTTAAGACCATTTTTAGTTGATTTTTTGCCTTTCTGCCTATAATTTAAGGTCGTTTTACCCCCTTCACCTTCCGCAAAAATAACCGACTACCTTCTTCCAAAATTCTGAGCCGTTACATGTCTGCTGGTGGGCAATCATAGGACCGTAACTACGGAAGTCCATTGATTTTTTTAGCTTAGGAAGTGCTAGAATTTCACGAAACGTACATATATATTTACAAGTATAAATAAAAGGAGGCGTTCGACGTCACGGTTTATCGATTGACATGAAAGATTTAAGAAAAGAACGTATGTATTTCTAAAATGGGATTTTAATTGGGTCGGTGTCACACCGTAAAATGTCCGGCATCGTAAAGTGTCCGGCCGGACACTTTAAGATGCCGTAGTGTCCTGCCTACAGTTTTGTGTAACGTAAAGTCTCTGGACTAGTGGTTGAATGCTAATGCTTTTTGGATATCTTTGGAAAGTCTTGTATTTTATATTTGGATACAGGGGCGGATTTTAGGGGGCGGCCGCCCCCTTATTGATAAAAAGAGTTTAGCGAGATAAGGAATGGATATGTAATCTGCGACGATTTTCGGCCTTCCGTAACCATATTTTTTCCTTTTAATGACAATGCTTTGCTGTCTTGGCCGCCTGGAAGCCATATTATGGCGTCAGGAATAGGTTTTTATTGCAGCAAACATTTTCATGGCTCCTAAAGCGATTTCTGGGATCAGAAACAGCTATTTTAGTATAGTTTTCTATCATTTTTAAGCATAAATTCTAAACAGTTTTGACGCTCCCGCATAAAATGCTACGAATACAGGAAACACAGTTGCATTTCAAATCTATAAACGTCCTTTCTCGTAAATCTGAAATATTTTTCGGCGCTCCGCGCCGTATTTTCGCTAACGTCAAGCAAATCCAAGTGTTTTTTCGCACAAAATGGGCGATAATTTTAAAAATTTTCCAGAAATAGTTGCACTAAAAAAGATTTTAAATAAAAGCCAACGACGTAAAACGCCGAAAAACACAATCTGGTCGTTGGGGTAACGCCCCCTTCATGAAAATCCTAGATCCACCACTGTTTGGATAGAGAATTTTGCTCTTAAGTAAATTATAAATACAATCTTAAAGCTACACTGGCGTTATTATTGAGACGGAAAATCGAAATTAATGTTAATTAAGGTTTTATTCTTAGCAGAAGAAGTAAAAACATTTTTTCAGTCTGGAAAACATGCTAATATAGTTTCAAAAAACTCATATTTTTTAGTTGACGTTATTCACTAACGTCATCCACGCTAGTATGGGTCTGTCTTAAAATTTCCACCTTCTTCAATTAGGTTTTTAAGAATACTTTAGTTGTTTAAACTTATGATTTAATCACTATTTTCGATTATTATTATTCAAATTTTTTTATTACCTATAATAGTTATAATTATCATGAAAAACGTGTGCCTGGCTTACGAACTACTGCCTTACGTGGTTTTTTGAATGATGTTAAGATGACAGTGTTAAATTTTCAATTGAAACAAACTCCGATCCTAATATCTCATCCAACCTTTGTATTAGCCGCCGAATTAATAAGAAATCCAGAGATAATTTTCAGAAACTTTAAAGAATCAGCTTTTCGATAAACTGCTCTGTAAATTTTCGAAAGTTACAACAAACCTTCCAATTACGCCGATCGCGGCAAGAACTTGAAGAAAACTGCGAAATTTTGAAGAATTCAGCAACCTTTCGCTAAACCGCCGAGTTTTAAAAGAACCCCAAAAGCTTTAATGCTTCAAATCCTCAAAAAAAATCGTATTGAGGATAACAAAATTTCTGTTTTTTGGCCATAGTAAACGGTCGAAGCTCGCAAATTAAATCAATAAATTGTTTGTAAGCATCAGTTGGTTTATTCATGAGTGGTACGCATACCTGGGCGTGGGGGGTTTAGGGGGTATGCACCCCCCCCCGAGAAAACCAAAATATCGTGGTGATAGGTATAGATACGTATAGATAGATATATATAGATATAGATACGTACCCACCTATGGTGGTACGTATCAATAAATATAGCTTCTTTTCACTATTGATAAAGATAACAAAATGACAATTATTTATATGACCCGGACACTTTACTGCCCATCTTAATGTGTCCACTGGACACTTTACGGCATTTCAAAATGTCCTGCCGGACCTTTTCCGCTCAGACGCTTCACTGCGCTACACCGGCTTCAGCATCTCGAAACCCCAAACGCCTATTGTTTCTAAAATGTGTCTCGCGTTTAGCCAGAAATCGATGAGTTTTCTATTTTCGAATAGAAATTTAGGAAACGGTCGTAATTTGACTATAATCTGATTCAGTCCTACTATAGTTTAAAGTGAGCATTGCGGATTTACTTAGGAATTAAAAAATCGCATCCTCTAATAATTTTAGATGTGAAAATCATTTTTAAAATAAAATTGAAGCCATTTTTCATTGAAAATTTGGCAATTAATTTGCATGTTCAACCTCTGTAAGAAACTACACCAAAGGGAAAAAGCTTTAGTAAAATAGTTGTTGTGAACGTGACACAAATTTTCGGACAGTGGGCTTGCTTTTCAGATTTTTTTCACTTATTTATCCATTTTTAGTTCTTTTTTGAATCTCAGTGCGATTTTGCTCGGGCTGACTTTTCCGAATCTGAAAAAATGCCTTGGTTGTAACCACACATGGGTGTGGGGGGTCTGGACCCCCCCAGAAACCAAAAGACCCCCCCAGAAATCAAAAGACCCCCCCAGAAATCAATTTGTGAAAATTTTTTTCGTTTTTTTCGCAATTTTTTGATGCCAATGGATAGTGCTTGATGAGAAACGTCGAAAAATGGTGTTTTTATCGCCATTTCACCATTTTTAAGGCCATTTTTTGACCTTCAAAAAATCTTGGACCCCCCCCCAGAATTTTCTTGCTGCCCACGTATGGTTGTAACCATACATGCACATAGGTGGGGGAGGGTATTATTTCCCGCTGAAGGGTCAGCCAGACACGTACTGTCCGGCGACTTTGAGCTGACGGAACGTTTTTTGCATCATTTTTAAGATCAAAAGCAGTAAAAATGTCATAAAATTTTCCGGCACTTCACGCCGTATTAGAACTTTTATGTACTTTCTACTCGAAAAGCGCCAAAAATTGTTCAATTTCGATATTTATTAGTGTTAGAAAAGATATAATCCAGTCAAAATGGACTAAAAATGCGAAATTACCTCGAATAGACGTTTTATAGGCTATTTTGACCATTTTTGTCGTTTAAACAACAAACAAATTCGTGAGCGTTGAATTAACTGTCTCGGACTTCTGATATTTATCCCTCCTTGCCGAATCTACCTTGTGCACCTATGGGCGTAGCGTAAAACTACATACCTACCTGCTTAAATAGGTTGCTCATACACACACGTCAATCGTTAGGACTTACTGAAATATCGAGGTCCACCATTTTGTCATTCGTGGCGAGTAGTATACTACTCCACAGCTCACACCTCACATGGGCGTGTGGAGTTGGACCACCTTCCGAGAATCAAGTAGACCCCACCCCGGAGAATCAAGTAGAGCCCCCAAAAATCGATAGACCTCCATAATTGAATTTTTGGCATGTTTTATTTTGGGGATTTTTGCTAGTTTTAAATCACCCAGACACCCCAGAATCTGATTGCTGCCATAGGTGATCAGCACCAGAATTCTATGGGTGCAAGATTTTTAGAGGTCAAAAATGGTCTTTAAAATAATAGTTATGGCGAAAAAACACTATTTTAAACGTTTCTTTTCGAGCACTATCTATTTGCATCAAAAAATAACGAAAAAAATCAAAAATTGAATTCTGGGGGGTATTTTAATTTCTGGAGGGCATTTGAACTTCTGGGGCTGCATGCATACCCCCACGCTCACGTGTGGTTGCTGCCCATGTATGGCTTACACACACTGAGTTGACTACACTTCGAAAGTTTTTATCAGAAAATCTTACTTTTTTCGTATTTGACGCCATTTTTTAAATAATTGTTACTATATTTTGGTCTTTTAAGGACAAGACTCCAGTAGCCGTATTCAAGCATCATACGAAGGCCATAACATCCGTGCATTGGTATCCCCACGATAGTACGGTATTTTGCGCCTCCGGTGCCGACAACCAAATTACTATATGGGATTTGGCAGTGGAGGCCGATGACGTCATGAAGCAAGAAGGGTGCGTCTTTTGTTAAAAAACGATAACTTACTTTAAAAAATCATAATATGTAACACTCAAAATTAGCAATTGGTACAGTCCAATGTTTGTTTGCTTGTTTGCTAAAGTTTTAACGTCAACAACAAATGCAAAAAATTTTATTTAAGACATTCAATAAGTTTCGCTATTAACTTACAGTACGTGGTACTCACAACCACACCTCGGCGTGGGGGTTTGGGGCGGTATGCACTCCCCCCCCAGAGAAACCAAAATATCCCCCCAGAAATCAAAATAACCCCCCCCCAGAATTCAATTTTTAAAAATTTTTTTCTTTTTTTTCGCAATTTTTTGATGCCAATAGATAGTGCTCAATGAGAAACGTCGAACACTGGTGTTTTTTCGCCATACCACCACTTTTAAGGCCATTTTTTGACCTTTGAAAAATCTTGCACCCCCCAGAATTTTCTTGCTGCCCACGTATGCTCACAACATGAACTTCGACAGATAGTTTTGAATGGTAGTAAAATTGATTGATTAAATCACTGGTTTTTTGCTGACAGGCGTTTCCAGACTAAAAAATTCGCTTTTTCAAGTGTGCTCTTCTCTTTTTCTGCACTTTATACACTAATTTTTGCTCAAATATTTCTACGATTTGTCAGATATCTCAATTTAGGCAAAAAATTCTACAAGTTTTCTCGCGCCAGAACTCCAACTATGTAATTTTAGGAGAAAATCCATGGAATTAGGAGAAATCTTTTCCATGTTATAAAACTTTGCTAAACAAGCAAACAAACATTGGGTTACGCCTGCAAAATTCCAACGGCTAATTCGAAGTATAAGTTACAGTATACCTTTTTCAATAATTTACCGTATTTAAACATCATTCACACCGTTTCCTTGTTTACACCGTAAATCGCATTTCTATACTGTAGAAATTCAAAGCAGTGTAAGGTTTGATGGATAATTGAAGAATATTAGAGCGGCTTTTACTATACAATTAAAATACTGCAATTTGTTACTGTATTGAGCCTCGAAGATCAATCTTGATATTCGTCCACTTTAGTCGTCAAAGATGAAATCGGATTTATTTTTTTGTTCAATTTGAATCGCTTACTAAAAAGGTCAAAAAACGAATATAAGTGGCAGCTTTCCGACTGTATTCTTAATTGCAGAATTATCGTGTTACACCAAAGCTTCTATCATACGTGTTTGGGGGTTTGGGATTTTTGACCCTCCTCCCCGCATAGAATGCCTACTGACGCCCACAAAATGTCTGCGACCATACGTGGGCAGCAAGAAAATTCTGGGGGTGCAAGATTTTTCAAAGGTCAAAAAATGGCCTTAAAAGTGTTGGTATGGCGAAAAAACACCATTTTTCGACGTTTTTCATTGAGCACATCTATTGGCATCAAAAAATTGCGAAAAAAAACGGGGAAAAAATTTTTGAAAATTGAATTCTGGGGGGTTTTTTGATTTCTGGGGGGGGGTATTTTGGTTTCTCGTGAAGGGGGTGCATACCCCCTTTAAGCCCTCTCACGCCTAGGTGTGTCTGCGACCCCCAAAATTGTAGGTTTTTCGAAGAAAATCTTGGAACGTGTGCTTTTAAGCGTTTTTAACTAACTTTTGGCTAAAAAGTGTCAAATACTCATTTTTTAAATTATATTTTGTCTAATTTTACTCCAATTTTTTCGAATTTTTTTCCGAAATTCTTTCATCCTTGCTGTTTGAAACGTCAAAATAGTGCTATATCATTTTTAGCCCAAAAACACATTTTGAAAATTTTTTCGGGGCTGACCCCTCCAGAATTCCCACGCTATACATATATGGCTTTCGTTCGCCATCGAAACATTCTATGTAACTACTAAACAACATACATATATTCTATTCTCTGAACAAATTTTGTTTTTGTAGTGAGCAAGAAGCAGACGTGCCGCCTCAGTTAATGTTTATACATTTGGGTCAGGACGAAATAAAAGAAGTTCGCTGGCATCCGCAATTATGCGGAACGGCGATTAGTACAGCGTTGGATGGTTTTAATATATTTCGACCCTTGAATTTGTGATACAGTATGATCGTCTGTTTTTATGCTTGTTGATTTAATTTGTTGAACGAGATGACCATAACTGAATAAATAACGTTTACACGTTTGCTTGTGATTTACATTCATTAAAAACGTACAGTTCTCGCCATGAAATTTGGACAATAAGCATTCCTTGGAATTTATTTAGGATTTGGTGCCTATGTTATAATTCAGAAGCTCGCCGCATGTTTTGCATTGCTGCGCTAAAACATTAAGTCTTATGTTATAACAGGCAATTCAATCATGAATAATCTGGAATTGTTTATTGATCAGATTTCGTAGCGAAATGCATGCGTCTATGCGAACGAGCAAAAAGACTCGAGGATCAGATAAAATAATCAAATAATTATCGATTATATGAGCCGCCGTTCCTCGTCAGGCCTTGTTCGTTTGCATCAGAAAATTTCAAAATCAAAATAGCTCTCTCTAGTTTATAACATGGAAGGTCAGACTCATACCTTGTCTCAAAAAATGGCTTAAATGCCAAAATGGCGTGAAAAAACTAGAACTACATCCATTTCGCTTTATTTTCCGCCAGAGATTTCCCATCCTGGGATCTATAATATCCGAATCACACATTTGCGTAAGTTAGTGTTAAACCCCCTGAGAATCCGGTAGATCCCAAAATCGATAAACCACCAGAATAAGTTTTATGAATTTTTTGCGGCTTTTATACCACCTGTACTCCAAAATTTGAATGCTGCATATGCATTTAATGTTCCGGGCTAAGATGTCAGATGGCCAATCTAGGAGGGCAGCCGGTCTGGAAGGGTCAAGAATTGAGCTTTTGGGCCAAAATGGCCTCAAAAACTGGTATAAGCACTGGAGGTCTATAGACTCCCAAACCACTCTCCCATATGCATGTTCGCTTCGAACCCGCCACATGCGTGTCTGGTTGCTAACCGATTTTGCATAAAAACTGCATAATTCTATATGTCGGCCTCCCTCTCTCTTATTTTCCTCGCAACTTAAATTTCGCTGCAGCCGCTGTTTTGGGAAGAAAAGCAGAGCACGGTAATAAAGGTTTGATCACAAATAGAGAGTATTCGTCGATTCAATAAGAAACCGTTAGTTACCTACCTCATAAAAAGGGGATTCACAGACTACAGAGTAACGAGATGGACGTGGTAGTCTGGCAGGTAAAAAACGTCGAAAAACTGTTTCTTTTTTTTATCCGTCAATTTTTCGGCATTTTTCTTATCCTGGGAAATATTAAAGCCTTAGAATTCAGGCGTTTCTCACGTATGGTAACGAGCATAAATGCAAATAACCCTCCAGAATTCAATTTTTTTAATTTTTTTGTTTTTTTTTCGGAATTTTTTGATGCCAATGGATAATGCTCGATGAGAAACATTGAAAATTGATGTTTTTTTCGCCATACCACCAGACGTATTATCGGGAGGTTGGACCCTCAGAATAGCAACTGACCCCCCAGCAAAATGGCTATGAACCCCAGAATTCTCGATTTTTTATAAAAGTTGTGAATTTTTGTGCCTTTTTATGCGTTTTTAGCTCATTTTTGACCCAAAAATCTCGAATGTTCGGCGCTTCGCGCCATATGCACATTTTTTGACTATATTTTATTCAATTAACTAAATTTTTTCAATTGTTTTTGAGATTTGTTTTACGTTTTTATGTTTTAGAAAGAGTGAGCATCGCCTGAAACGTCAAAAAACAGTGTTTCCGACGTTTACGCATTGTTTTTCAGCCCAAAAAAGGCACTATTTAAAAATTTTGAGCCTGATCCTCCCCCCCAGAATTCCCATGCTGTACACGAATGCATACCACCATTTTTAAGACCATTTTTGACCTTTGAAAAATCTTGCACCCCCAAGAATTATAGTGCTGCCCACCTATGGACAGCCGATCTGAGGGGTAGTCATAAATTGAGCTTTTATGGGCCAAAATGACCTATGATGCTATAATAGCGTTTACGTTATTCCCCAGTTTCTAATCAATTGAAAGCATTTTTGAATAAAATGTTCAGTTTTCAACCATTTTTCGCCTTCATTTTTCCTAGAAAACAGCTATGCTATATATTGGCGGACATTCCCAGGGTTTTCTGACGGATGAACGGAATCCCAAAATACTGTCAAACAGTGTCCGAAAATCCATTCTTTGTGCGTAAAGTGAAGGTTTTTGTTGTTTTTTGATAGGCTTAAATCAATTCTAATGCAATAAATTCAAATTTCGAAGGCACAAAGCGCCGAAAAAAGGCAAAACGCTGCTTAATAAAATACAACTGATGTCGAATTAAAGACAGCTAAATTACTTTTAGCCTGTTTCATATATCTTCGTGCATGAATTTTAAGAAATTTTATCGACAGTAAGCCGGGAGATTACGATAATTATATATCCGATCAATGCTATTATCGCAATCTGTCAGCTTATTGTCGGAGACAATTTTTAAAATTTATGCACGAAGTTATGTGAACAGACTATAAGTAAATTTACATGTAAGCGAAACGCCAAAGTTTTAGAATTTTTAGATTAAAAAATGAGATAAAAGTGTTTAAATTACTCAAAAATGATTCTAAAAATTACGAAATCTTCACTCTGCGTAAAAACAATTCTTCTGACGTCAGTAAAAATAAGGTTTTTAGTGCACCAAAGTCAGTGATGTCATGAATACTGCTACGGTGCAAAGATCCGATAAAATTTGAAAAATCATGACGAAAAAGATTAAATCATTGGAATCTTTAATTTATCATTAAATCGCCATTTTTGCGACAGGGGAGGGAGGGCGGGGTCATCCCCCTAAATCAACAATTGAATGTATGTACGAACAAGGTTCCGCGAGTAGAGCAAAATAAATTTTAAATAACTACCTACACGTAATCACGATGATGCATAATCACTAAATTATCACCATCCTTCTTCCGTATCGACCCAATCTTCAAACTCACGAACCACCTGCTTGGTATAAGTATGCTCGCAGCTCGTGGTCTCATCGCTCAAATATTTTTTCAACATAGTGGCGCACATGCTCAGCAATTGATCCAAACGCAACGATTGTGCATCTGTCATGAGCCTGTAACTAACTTCGACAAATAATTTTCAGCTCTAACGCAATGAATAATCGGTAGGTATCAGATAACTTGACGCTTTCCAAAGAATTTTCGACTATCGCAAAGTCAGCAGTTTCATAAAATTGCATTCAATGCGAAGAAAACTGCAAATCTTTTTAAAGCAGACAGCATTAACTGAGACCAAGACGAGTTTTGGATGAAAAAATAATTCCTTTATGCCTCAAACGGCGGCGCTTTCCCTTAGTGGCCCAAATTTACTTTAGCATAATAAATATCAAAAACAATTTTTTAATGAATGAAGCGAGTGACTTATAAAAATAACGAATGGACATTTTTGCACTTTGCGTTTTTCGTTAATTCTTGTTATTACTAATTATTATTACGCTGCTGATCTCAATCATTCCATCCAGCATTTCAGCCCTTCAAATTATTTACAGGAACAAAAACCGATTCAACATTCTCAATAATTTTTCAGTTTAGATCATCTACATATGTGAAAGTGCTTACATCCAAAACTTATACGTAGATGTCTGTTGTTTCGCTATGCTGCAAAAGCGAATCTACGCATCTAATTATCTACAATGATACATTTTATTTAAATTCGGCCAACGCAAAATACATTCCTTTCTCGAATGAAAGAAACTTTTTGTTATCGAATGAAACAATTATTTTGTCAGCAGCCTGTAATAATTATATTCTACCACACCTGGGCGTGGGGGGTTTGGGGGGTATACACCCCCAGAAGTTGAAATACCCCCAGAAATCAAAATACCCCCCAGAAATTTTTTTTGTTTTTTAGCACTTTTTCGATGCCATTGGATAGTGCTCGATGAGAAACGTCGAAAAATGATGTTTTTTTCGCTATACGACCACTTTTAAGACCATTTTTTTACCTTTAAAATTTTTTTCACCCCCCCCCAGAAATTTTTTCACCCCCCCCCCCAGAATTTTGGTGCTGCCCACCTATGGTTGCAGCCCCCAGAAACCAAAATACCCCCCCCCCAGAAATCAAAATACCCCCAGAATTCAATTTTTAAAATTTTTTTGTTTTTTTTTCACAATTTTTTGATGCCAATGGATAGTGCTCGGTGAGAAACGTTGAAAAATTGTGTTTTTTCACCATACCACCATTTTAAGGCCATGTTTTGACCTTTGAAATATCTTGCACCCCCAGAATTTTGGTGCTGCCCACGTATGTATTCTTCTTATTTCTCACCACAATTACAGCTTAAAGCTACATTTTGCTCTGCTACTTTTATGACACTTTCTTACATAGCCAATTCATCAGCTCTGCACGGCAAAGCAGCAATGGGCGGCGTTTTGTCCCGCAAGCATCTCAAGTAGTAAAGAATATGCCTAAACAGCTTCGGATCCAAATCCAAATAAATATTATCCGTCCGAACCGAACTCTTTTGCTGCTTTGAATGAAGAATCTCGATCAATTTATTCCGCGGATCAGCCAAAAGAATCGATCTGCTGACGTAGAATTTTTTGCCGCTCACATTCACCGTCACAACGTCGTCCAAGGAATACTGTTTAAGTGCAGCCATTCTGAACGATTTAAGGTCTAAAATTGCAACAGAGATGGGTAAACTTCTAGGGAAAGGGGCGAAATCGCCAAAAAATTGCCAAAAATGTTACTAAAAATAGAATTCTAGGGTCTACAGTAACCTGCAGGGGTTTTCAACTTCTGCGGGGGTCTATACCCACAGACCCCCCAAGCCTATGTGTGGTGCAAACCCCCGCAGAATTTCTTACCTGAAAATACGCAGATTTAGGCGTTCTGCCCGTTCTAATTTATTAATTTCTGGGCAAAATTCAATCGTATTATTTTTGATTTAATTATTCAGAAAATTGGCTCGTGTTTTTATCATTTACGAAAAAGGATGCAGATAGAAACATAAAAAAAGCATTTTTTTTGATTTATTCTCCCTAGATTAAGGCCTAAAATACTTTTGTGATTGACTGAACCATTGAAATTCTCATTAAGTGTAGATAATATGCAATTTCGAAAAAAATATTTATGAACTATTTCGCATAAGCCTGCGGCTCACCCTTGACGAATTTTCAGCTACAATAAGTCAATACTTTTTTATTTAATTTAGTGCATAACACCGAGAATTGTTGATTAACTCACTTTGAATAAAAATTCTCAAAACCGCAAAACTACCTACACAGTATGTAAAGCTTAATGAACTTTTCAAGTGTAAGAACAACGAACGGATTTCGAGAAAGTTTCCATAAAACTTAATACTATGTATACCGTGTCCAAAGAGTACCTACCTACTACTCGATTTTAAGGCCAAAAATTCTCCAAAAATTGTTAAATTAAATAAATTTTCTAAAAAAGTAGGGAATTCTCGCGTATTAAATGGCATTCTGTCTATAGGTCAGTCACATGGTCGGTCTGAGGTTCAGCTGGAAAGCTTCACTCTTCGAATGATTTCCATTTTCACCTTCTGGGGGTTTGAACTCTCCAAGCCCCTACGCTCATCGGATAGCAGCTGCTGGGCAATGCAATACTTTTTAGGTTTAGTTATGTAGATAAATTTTCATGCATTCTTCACCTCGCTGGTTTTCTTCTCGACCTAAAACCGCTAATCGGTCTACCATTATCGTCATCCTGATCCGAGTAATCCATTTATTTTTTGACAAAAGTTATCTTTAACAATAAAATTAGCACAACACTCTTGATGCAAAATTAGTTTTAAAAAATTTCGAAGTTGTGGCATTTAACATATGTGCATATGCAAGTATAACCGTTTTTTGCCCTCCCGCTGTTGCCGTTTTCTTAGCTTTTTTGCGAGTTACCAAGCAACTGCACGACTTTAGCAAAATTATATTGCACGTCTGTGCATCGAAAATCCCATATTTCCGTTCAAATTTGAGTTAATCTATTAAAAATCAATTTAAATCTGCATTCTTGAATGAACTACGTGGTGGCTTAACGCGTTGGACTATAATATTTCAGATTAGGTCCATAGGCTGCGGTTACGAATTTGGGACTTTAAATAAAAGCAGCAGAAACCAGACGATCAACTAAACTCAAGAACCGAAAACAGCAATTCTGGCAGCATTTTCTAAACATACGAATCATTCGGCAATAAAAAATGCCGATAAATAGCAGCGTAGATGCCTCTCATTTATTTGCTTGTTATTATATCCGTTTAAAGATATGAAACCGATAAAAATTCTTTAATAAATAAAGATAATAAACGCACTTAAATTGCGCCAGCAGCATACCATATACATAATATATGATTTAATAACGCTATAACGAGATGACGTCTTATTTCGTTGTGGTAAATAATTACAAAGATGTAAAAAATCGACATATTTTTACACGAACGAACGAATTGCACAATAAAATGCTGGAAAACGCTCCAATAATTCGTATAATTCGAACATTTATTAAAAAGCAGTTATGCAAAAACGTGCAAGTCAATGCCAAGTTGACGATGAAAAAATTATGCGACAATTCATTAATCGATGGAGGTGTTATGTACTAGACGTAAGTAAATAAATGCCGAAAAAAGTTTAAAATGCTCTAGCAGTAAAATCAGCTTTGAGGAGATATTTGATGTCAAATTGTTTTAATATTTATGCATAGATATACTTTTTCCTATTCTTTTTATTATTCATTCTTTACCCTAAAGCCGGTTTAATTTTTATTTTTCCCCTTGGAAACCAGAAAGATGAAAGATAACAAAATCGATATATGAATCGAATAAGAAAATGGTAATTGTAGTCCAACTTCTCACGAGTTCTACATTAATTTCAAAAAGTGATTAAAAATTGGAATCTTTTCTACAATTTCACCTGCTCTTTTATCTTCAAGCTTATCTATTATCTTCTTTTATCGTCAAAACTTTAGTTTCTGCGTTTTTTACTTGAAAAGTTGGATTTGGAAATGTTTTCTCGCCATAACACTTATAAATCCTAATTCCAAAAAGAAAAAAGGCAGGAAGTAGGGTCGAAATTTGAAAAACGATGAAAAAATTGCGTAACGTTGATCCTATTTTTTAGTTTCTTCCAAGTATTCAATGAGTCATTTTCTTTTCATTTCCAATTTTTCCGAGAAACATCTTTAAACGAGAGAAATGTTCGTATGACTTTTTAAAAGTCGGCTAATAATTAACATCTTCCCAACTTTTTAATCTAGATGTTCAAGATTTCTCATAAAAATACATAAATTTATCAAATTTTCGACGGAAATGGCGTGCAATGAAAGTCGACAAATTTAATTTCCTTGTTGTGCGTTCAATTTTTAATTTTGCACTCTTTTCATCTTAAAACAACAAAAATTTTGACAAAAATCATAAAAAAAGTTTGAGCTCCGGCAGCCGTTTTTTGGAAATCAATTGCAAAAATGTTTTTCGACTAATCTTCGACACTTTTTGCATTCCACTCGACAACAATGAATGTAAATGCAATCACAGCTGGTTACAACTTCTTGCACATGAGTTGCGTATCCTCGTCCGCAGCACATATTGTCACAACCGAGGTGACTTTGCATCGAGGCATTACAGTATCTAAAATTTTGATAATTAAAAGGCACATTGCGATAAAGATACATATAAGGAAGCGGAATAATAAAAAATGATGAAAAATAGAAAAGTTGTCACTCAACTGGCTTTATTATAGCTAGAAAAGTTAAATATGGAAATTTGAACTTCAAATGTGCTTCTAGGATAGAGAAAACACTTTGCAAACACGCCTTAATGGCATACTCAGACTCTCAGATGTGTTCTTAGGGTTGGGTTAGGGGGTTCATACACCCCTAGAATGGCTATCGATCCCCGCAAAATGGCTGCGAGCACACCTGGGCGTGGGGGTTTGGGGGTATGCACCCCCCTGAAACCAAAATACCCCCCAGAAACCAAAATACCCCCTCAGAATTCAATTTTTGAAAATTTTTTTCGCTTTTCTCGCAATTTTTTGATGCCAATGGATAGTGCTTGATGAGAAACGTCGAAAAATGGTGTTTTTATCGCCATATCACCATTTTTAAGGCCATTTTTTGACCTTCAAAAATCTTGCACCCCACCCCCAGAATTTTCTTGCTGCCCACGTATGGCTGCGAATCCCAAGAATTGTCACTTTTTCGAAAAAAAAATCATGAAGAGTCTGCTGCTTCGAGCTTGTTTAGCTAACTTTTGGCTTATGTCGAAATTTCGGCGCTTCGCGCCATGCACTCATTTTTTGATGATCGTTCAACTTACCCAAATTTTCAAAATTATTTTGTTCTAATACTTGAGAAAATTCTAGCAGTGTCTGAAATGTCAAAAAATAGTGTTTTCGACGAGAACTTATTGTTTAGTTCAAAAAGCATTTTGAAATAATTTTTGCGGCTGACTTCCAGTTTTCCCATGCTGCACATGTATAAATATGCTACTCTAAAATTTATATTGCATCAAACAGTCTGGGGTCTAGACCACCCCAGAATCCCGCTTATCACCAATCTATAGACTCCAGGATTTAATTTCTGGTGCTATTTTCGGCAATTTGGCCCCATTGGATTCCCTGAATTTGTTTGCTGCCCAGGCGTGTCATCAACCGAACTGAGTCAGACTCACCTTCCAGTTGTGCCCAGCGATCCTACCCTGCGATCCGGAGTGCAATAATCTGATGATTTCTTGCTGTACACCAAATCATTATTCGTGACCCGTCCGTAAGATAAAACGGGATCAAAATTGATCTTACTCGACGATGGATTTTGTGACTTCACTTCAATTGCTCTCGTATATTTGTCTTTTAAGCTAAAACAATTAATAAACTTCAATAAGCTTTTCTAACATTCCTCGAGGCAAAAGTGTATTCAAGAGATAACATTTTTAGGCATTTTTCTGACTACTTTTATTTTTTTAAATTTCAAATTCAAGGTCTAATGATTTAAAAAATTGCGAAACGTATTCCTTATTCACTCAAAAATTGCATGCCCTTGACTTGACTTGACTTGACCCTTAACCATCTTTTCGCAATTTTTTAAAATTTTAATTTTGACAGAATTTACCTGCCTTTATTCACAGCACATCCATACACGGTTAGGGCAGAAATTCTGGGAGTCACTAGAGGATCAAAAAAAATTTTAATGTTCGTCAAAATTAATGGAATATTTTCTAAAAAATGGAATTTAACGGGTCTGCGAGTTTATTGTCTTCGGCAGGGTCAAAATACATAAAAGCATAAGTCTAAGTGTGAACACATTATCTCCCTCGAGAATGTTCAGTTGTCCGGAAAATAATTAGAATAAAGATAATACAGCAGAATGCTTCTAAGAAGGAGACGTAGATACTGCCTTTCGGAGATCCCTACACTTGAAATAATAAAACCTTCAATGGGCAATTATCCTAATTCCATAAACTTCATTGAGAAAATTCATTGCTATCTTTTATTTATTGCTCCTTTTATCCTATAATACATGAATCGATGAAATCTCGCTTTCTAATCCAAGCAACAAAATTGCCTAGAAAAAATAAGACAAAACAGGTTTAGAATTGAAATCCAATTTTAGAAAATGGCACTTTCATTTTTTTTGTATGCAACTTTTTCAATCCATTGACGACCTAAAATAGATATTATTAAATACATAAATATGTAGATTCCTGATGTATGGAAGTGTCGAACTATCAAACAGCTTGATGTGCTATTTTCAGCACTTCACTTCGTAAAAAAATTTGCCTTTTTGCCCGAAATTTTCATTGTTTTGTTTTCAGGGTACGAACCTTCCAATTAATCTCCACATGCGCGCTTGTTTACGACCGTTGCTTGATTAGTTAAATGTATGATTGTTAGTGAAAGTATCATATTTTTACGTATTTTCCAGTTAAGGTGACATTATTGAATTCTTTTCACGTCAAAACAGCTCGACAAAATGCCATATTCTCGGTTCACCATTAATATATGCACTCTCAGAAATAAATTCAAATCGCGGCCATTTTTCGCTTCTAATTTGGCCTTACCGTAGAAACTCCGGATTCCGAGAGCATAAACCTCCAAAAGCTTTCAACAAGTGCATTAAATACCTACATATACCAACGATTACTTACATTAAAGCTATTTCATTCAATGGCTTTAGGACTTTCCAGCATAGACGAACAGTGCAGGAACCGGACAGTCCGTGGCATTTGCATTTTCTGTGCATTGAGTGCGCAATTATCTAAAAGATATCAAATAGACCGAATGATTTAGTACTTTCACAATGAGATAAATCGAAAAATATAAGAATAACGAGAGTATCCTATAATAAACTTCCAATTTAACTTCAATTATAATTTTTACGAATAAAGTTTGCAATCTTGCTGAATTTGGGCAATCTAGATTTTTGTTTCCCAAAAAAATAATATTTATTTAAAACTGTACATATTTAGCAACTTTGCCAGCGTTGTGGTCTAAACTAGGCTCAGCTCTTGTTAAATTTGTCTAATCTTTTACTATAATTCAGAAATTTTCCTGTGAATTGTTATTTACATTCGAGTAGCAGAAACAACGCTTCAAAAAATTCTTATGTTAGCGATCATTTTTTTGAATTGCGTTGTTAAATCTTATGCGGCTAAAATTCTCAAAAATTTTAGCATCAAAACTTTCAATGTCTCGCATATTTATACTTAGACTTTTAATTTGTCAACTATTTTTCTTACGTGGCGACCGACTTCGTTGTTATGTTGATTCAGGCGTAATTTAAGCGATAAATGATGACCGTTGTTATTATTATTATTATTATTGGTCACGTGATTCTGAGTGTCGGCTTCTTGATCGTTCATCCAATAAAAGCCGACTCCGCCTTTTCTTCGGCTAGCCCCGCCCATTGCGCCGTTTCGACGTCTTTTCTTAGCTCTGTAGGGCGCGTCGGCCCAATCTCGGCTGATTGCCATGCCATAATCCAGATTGTCGCTGCAACCCTTCCACTTTGAATTCAATTTCAAAAAATCGGTGAATACATAGCTTTTACAGTATTATCGTTGCAGTACGAATCGTACAAAATGTGCCAACATGAGCTAAGATGTATACAAAGCATGGCCGGTGAGGTGAGTCAGAGACATTTTTCGAAATAAAATGGCTTTAAAATTGGTTTAAAAGTTACAGAAATTTAATAGCTGCTCTCATTGACAGTTAAGGTCGAATTTAAGTGATTTTACAGGAATGTTTTTTTCTGCCTGTTACCACAATTTCGCTTTATTATTTTCAAAAAAAATTTTATTGTGTCCGTCTAAGAGTCTAGCTAGACCCTCTGATTCCCCTCTTAAATTCACTAGATTTTCGAGAATTGACCGCTTCATTTGTAAGGTGTTTTCACATGAGGCACATGTACTACACTCAAAGGACATGGCTTGGATTTTTGGGTATATTGTAAGAGAAACTCAGAGCCTGCAGAAAAGTGATTGACTTTTAAATGAGAGCAGGCATTTTGGTGCATGCGACAACTCTCGGCTAGCTGCCAAAACTACTTGACTTACACATTTTAATTCCCACAAAATTTAAATAAATTGTGAGTCTCATAGGGAAATATCAACACTGACACGGCTTTTGATAGAGAGAGAGACTTAGTGTGATCGCTTTGGCCTTTCGAATACTCAAAAACATATTAATTGCACAAAAGACGGTAAGATTATTTCATGCGAGAACAATTCTGCTTAAGGCCAATATAATCTGAGATGTTACCACACTATGATCTATAATTAAGCGCCTGTTTTGCGCATACACAAGTTCGTAATATATTTAAAAATATCTAAAAATAAATGTAATAAAATGATGTAATGAGAATCGGAAAATTATGATGAAATAATTTTTGCGAAGCCTTGTGGCGAACGGATTATTCAATTTGTGAGCTTAGCACGTGTGAAACAGCAATACCTTAAAATCTTTGGGCTGCTCATGCGGAAGCCGACCACAAGGACAAAATGAAATGTGTCCGCTAGAGCAAGCTTTAGCTATACTGTGGACTAGAGAAGCGGCAGATAACGCATAAATGTAAGCTTGTTCTCGCGTACCTGAAAAAACATCCTACGTCTGCATGTACAGAATGGAAATTTATGGAGGACCCTAAAAAGTATTAAAAAGTTCCGTTTTTTTACAATGCTCTCGTTCTTTTTGAACAATAAAAAAATTCGAAAAAATTAGAGAAAATTAATTTAGTCAAAATATGATTTTTAAGATTGGAATCTAATGAGCAAAAAGTTAGCACAAAATACAAAGAAAAGCACACTTTCCATGATTTTTCCGGAAGATTGACGATTCTGGGGAGGTCGCAGCTATTTTGCGGGAGGTCAGTAATTATTCTAAGCGACCCTTCCCAAACTCTGCCTTAAGAACACGTATCATATCGAGAGTTTGCAAAAATAATCAATGGATAGATGGATTTTGCATTTGAACTTATTCTCGATTCCAAGAATTGTCTTCTCAAACATTATTCTATTCGACCGTTGCATATTTATACTGATGACGATGTTTAAATTATTAAAAGTAATAATATCTTCATTCATTTTATTACCGTTCTCTATATTTTATCTTTTTTCGTGGTACCTTCTGTATATTTTACGAAGTTACCTTAGTTTTTCCTGCTTTGCCTTACTTGTCATTCGTTTACTCATTGAATAAAATTTCCACTTTTCCTTCAATTTCCTTTACTCAATAGCCATGGTTTGTCGTCACGTAAATGATCAACGAAAAACAGTGGGTTACCAGTAAAACTATTTTTCGAGTAAGCATTAGGACAAAGTTTGTGCTTCTCACTTAGGAACTTTCAGCTACCATAAGCTGTAGAAGCTCTTTATAAGTCATAATATGTTGAAAAATAATTTTTGATATAATCTGCTTACTGTTGATGATTTTCAAAAGACTGTACCAAATATATGTGAAAAGCGTTCGCACGCTACGGCTATGTACACACCTTTTTGTCTGAGGAGATGCAGGCAATCTGTTGGTAGTTATCTCATTGAATAAAATTAAAACCTTGCATTCACTGGGCAGCTATCAAATTATAGGGGTCCGTTGAGGCAAAATCACAAAAATCGTTAAAATTCAATTCAGGAGGTCTATAGAATTTGGGGGCAAAGCCCCAGACACCCTATACCCATTTTTATTTTATTTTTACTGAAAAGTTATATTCAATTTTATTAAATTTTTCACTTTTAATCGGAAAAAAAGATATTTTATCTCACCTTTAGTCAAATCGGGCAACAATTTTGGAGCATAAGCAACGGACGAGCAATTCCATCGCCTATCAGCAAAAGCCGACTGACATGCAATCCTGGCATCAATGGCAGCCTTTATAATAAATGGCATCACATCCGGCGTGCGTCTGCACATTTTTGTCTGCAAAAAGGGCAAAAGTTTTTGGAAAAAACGCGATATCCTTTGAAAAAAATACAGATTTGAATTTAATCGGTTTTCGATATGATTATCGAAAAACTAATTGACTTTACAAAACGTTATTAAAATTGAAATGTGGAACATATTGACGTAGATAAGAGTTTGTTTCCATCTAGTCAAAAAATTGATATTCATGATCTTGACACAGACCGACTATCAGGAACGTTAAGATTTTAAATTCAGTTTTCAAAGAGCTTTCAGGCCAACATCTATTTACTAAGCAAAAATGTAAGACACTGTACGTTTTTGCTAAAAATACCATACCCCTGATGACTTTTATCAAAAATAAATAGTTTTTGCTTTTTAGAGATTACCTACTAGGACTAATTCGGACGAATTGTTTTATAATTTATTGTACGACGATGCCAAATGGTAACTCTTCTGCCGAACGCCTTGCAGCTTTAATATAAAGTCGTCCTAGTATTCTAGCAAGAAAGGCTGCACTTTTTGGATTTTTGTGGGTATACTGTAGAAAATTAGCTTTTGTACAATCACTTTCAAAGAAGTAATTCAAATCCTGAGACTGTCAGCGAAAAATTTCTGAAATTTCGCTATATCATTAGAAAACATTTAAAGTTCAAATTAACGAAATTAAAAGCATCTGAGCTTCTTTTAATAAATTAATTTTCGTTCGCTCTGTTGTTTTAATTCGCTAGAAAGTAAAATCAAGGTTATTATAGAAAGCGACAAAGTGCGTCCCACATTACTTGCGTCAAGATTCATTTGCATTTTCAATAGCAGTAATATTCTAAGCAGTAAAACTATCCGGTCGACAGATTCCGTTTGGATGCTTCTCTCAATTTAAGTTTCCTTCAAGAAAAAAGTACAGTTTATGTTTCTTTTTATTTAAAACCGAAAAGAGCATCGTACTCCTAGTGTGCGAATACGAAATTTCATTTCCTTTGCCTAAGATGTAAGAGTTATTATCCGAATTAGGGACTTTGGTAAATATTTTTCATTTTTCGTCCATGAAAATCAAAACTTCTGCTTAGAACCGCTTTTCGGCTTACCTGAAAACCAATTAATCCATATTTTTTGCGTTCTTCTCGGTTTTGTGGGCAATGCCGGCTTTCGTTCCAATAATGTTTGGCACGCGATAAAGCTCTGCGAATGATTTATGAAATAAATCGAGAAGATTATATCCAATTCATTATCACATTATTTAGTATCTTAGCAACTCAGAGACAAATAATTGAAGTATGCGGATAAAAACGTTGAGAAAAGTTGATCAGACAGCAGGAAAATTATACATTATGTGATGAATATATCAAACTCACCAAGAAAGAGCCATTATTAGTATTTTTCTATCGTATATGTACAACAAATTTGTGTTTATGAACGACGAGCTGAAAGACTGAGTCACTTCACTTCCGCTAATCTGAAATGTCTTTTATTTATAAATTGACAAGATATCGCTGTTTGTAATGATTCGAGTAGGGTTCACTAAACGTATTGTCGAGCCAGCTTATCATTACCAATCATCAACGATTTATTCAGATTTGGAAAAAAATTCCAATTATTTTAAAATATTCTAGCTTTAGTTCTAATAATAACAATAATCTTTTAAAAAAATCATTTTTTGCGCGTAGCCAAAATTTTTTATGTCATTTTTGCGTTTGCTGTTTTAGAAATGTTTTTAAGCCTAGAAACTCCTCTAACATAGTAAGGAAAATGGTGCTTAAGAAGGCTAAACGGCACGAGTCCTTCGCATACAATTGACAAAATTACTAGTAGCTTAGCTCTGGGAAAAGCTGAAGTCCTTGAACAATAATAAATTAATAATTAATTTGTACTCAAATTTTAATTTACACTCAATAATTAATCCACATTAATTAATTTGGACCATTCGCGACCATTCGACCATTCCCGTGTCTTAATTTTTAAATATGTAATAAAGGGCGAAACGTAATTAAGAAAGGCGATTTCAAATGTCCATTACTTACAGCCATCTTATCGCAAAAGTGTAATTAGACAAACAAAAGATGAGAAGGACTAAGCAACAAAGCCGGAATTTCGCTAATATCAATGACATAACTATTATCAATATGTGGCGTAGCATCAAGGGTAATAAAACTCCGTCCGAATCGTTTCAACTTTATGCCCATCGACTGGTCATCAAATTATTTAATACGCGGATTGTTTGATTTATAGTATACTCGGGTCGGGCGATTCAGAAAAATGGGTAAAATGGTTTTTATCCGTCGACGAAATTGTGCGATAAATCAAGAAAATAAGGCAAAATTATCCTTTTTCAAACACTTTTCGGCCCTGGACGAATTTAGCACAACTGCGCATTTTCACTGATTATAGGTCCGAAATAAGTTGACGCGCTTGATACTGTAACTCCAGAAGCCGCTGTGGATTACGGTAGGTAGATTCGAAAAAATTCAACTACAAACAGGTACATTTTGTCTTTTTTGACAATGTTTTCATGCGATAATAGGCTGGCCGTATCAACAGGCATTTACAGAAAACTTAACTAAATAAATCCACGCACAATGTATTTGCAGCAACAGGTTATGTAAGTAATTTGATAGTCCAGCCAGACTAACTAATGGAGTAGTAGAGAGTTACTATAGATATTCCAGGTTCTCTCCCGAAATTTACGACATTTTTACGACTGCAATTTGCGCGGACATTTTAGAGAATAACCTGAAAGTTAAAAAGGATTTTTTCATGTTTTCGAAATATTATTGTACTTACTGTACATATATATGTATACGTGCTCCAGCTCTCCTACACATATTAATGCATCATTCTCGTTCGCACAATCAGTTCAAAACATGACTACGGATCATGACTTTGATGCCTGAAGTACTGGATTTCGACATATTAACTTGCGAAACATGCCTACTGTAATTGCTCAGCACGTGCCTTCAGTAACATCCGGTGATTGGTCCGTTTAAAATGCGCATCATATACTCGCATAAACCAATCACGTCAATGCGCAAGCGAAGTGAATTAGAAAATGGCGGATTTTTATTAGAAATTCACGCGAAAGCAATAAATTTGAAGAAACATAAATTTTCTCCGGTAATATAATTTTTATGTATTTTCGTACATGCTTTTAGATATGTAAAGCGTTAACGCACGAGCGTAATATTTTATATGAAGAAATGTACACACTTACTACCGTAATCCATCTTATCAATTCCCACGAACCTGAATTCTCGAATGCGGTGTTTATGTCTAAACGCCGAATTTAATTACATAGGCGTGCTGCAACTTTGTTCGACTTTTCAAGGCGAAACGAATCTATCCAATGTCTTTACTTTATTATCGCAACATTCTATGAAATTAATTTTGCACAATAAATCTATAAATATGTTGTACATATTCCACGTATGAGTAGCATGAAAATTAAACCATAAAACGATGTCTTACATTTTTGTGATCGCATTAATGGCAGACAGTTTGATGCATTCTGTCTCACATCTATCTCAATAATCTTAAGGCAGTATTATTGGTGGCTGGAATAATGCTATCGATATCTCATAGTTTATTAAAGCATTTGCATTGCAACTTTCGAATTCGGAAAGCTCAAATTTTTAAAATTAATTTAATTTTAAGTTTACTTCTTATAAATATTTATTTGTGCTTTTATACTAGCTGGCTTAAACATTTTAGAATATACTCAAACTCGTATTAAAACCCGCATTCAATGATAAATAAAATTTGACTATAATCAGAGATAAGTAATACAAATTAAGTGACACATGCGCACACTTTTTCTTCTGGCAGCCACGAGGCTTACTTGTTCGATAAGCGACGAAATTAGGCAGGGTCAACAATCAGTCGCTGACTTGAAACCGAAGAAATTTATTCATTTGCAAAATTTGTTTTTATTTATCTATTTGTAGGGATAAACTTATACATATGTATTTATTTAATTTCAGTGGCATGGTATTGCAAAAGACAAATCCACATGTTTAAAATAATGAAATGTCATGGAACTATTCGAACTGCGTCTCATGCGGCCAGCAGCAGGGGCAGAGCGCCTGGGCTCATCAAGAGGGCTAAATGAGTTGTATGAACTTCAAAATCTACAATTCGAAATAGCTCAAATAAAGTTTATTTAATCTGAATTTATGGACGATTTCAAACACGTTGACAAAGTTAATATCTTCCTTATTTTTTCTTGCCTGTTCACCTGGTAGCTTCCATTCTAGAATCAGGAAAGCCCTACGTGCTGGTCTGGTCGCCATCAGACAGCAATACCAAAAAGGTAAGAAAACTCAATTGAAGTTAACTCAGACCCGATCGCTCTAAAGCGTGGTTTTTTGTTTCTGTGATTTTTGATTGCAACTGAAAAATGTTTAAAATTTATAAACAAATATCATTTAGTCAGTTCCTGGATGAGTTTGGAGGAAAATTCCGATCTATGTTGATCCCTATTGGTCTTTTTACAGCTATAGATATCTATTTATCTGGTCTCAGAGGAACCATTGAAGGAAGATTCATTCCGCCATTTCAAAAAGCGCTAATCCCGCTTGTGTATGGAAATCATTGATCATAAATATGACATGAGACCCTAAGATTACTTGTTCTAATAGAATAATGATGTAATTATGTGCAAGCATAAATGCATAAACAAAATAATTCAATTTGTAATTTGCTCCGTTGTTTTTAAAGACAAAACTGTAATAGTTTGGCTTGAAGTTCTGAATTTTCACGAACTTTCAACTAAAATTATATCTTAAAAAATTAGACTCGAAGGATCTAATCTATACAGAATGAGTCCTGTGTATCTTTGCCACATGAATGAACGCAACGAGAGCTGCAAATGCACATATGCTTATTCTCAAAGTGAGACAAGGGACATATTGACTCAGGACCATTTGTAGATATGAGCTTTTTCTAGTCCCCTCCTTTTACGTCCTTGATAATTCTTCGTTCTAAGTATATTCTACCTTTTTTTGTTCCATCGGAGCATTTTTTCTTGCTAATACCCAACTTTTTGTTAGCAAAAAATAGTAGTTATTCCTATCTTTGTCAGTGTTGTAGCGAATGTCATTAGGTACTGCTTCCATCTTAGCCATTTATACTTGCATTGTGTATGAATTATATTCCGACTCCGCGCATTTGCAATATTATTTAGCTGAAGTTCGAAGCAGCATTATTTTCTGTGCTCAAGCTGGAATTCACTTATCGCTTCTGATCGTTGCCTACTTCGACCATGATGCAACTTCAACAAATAATCTCACGTTTTGTCATTTTACTTCTCGCTGACTCTTATTTAGTCCGATAAAGTTGACTGCCCGCAGCTATGCACTGGCTAATGGACCTAAGAAACATGCGTTTCAAAGTAAAATGCATGCGTCGTTCAAGTGGACATTTCTTTACAGTTGGGTAGATTGCGTAGCAAACGGGGCGCAATGATTTTCGCCCGATCGCTATGATTGAAGATAGCTAGATATATATACACTAGCAAAGAAAAATGCTCCGATGGAACAAAAAAAGATGAATATACTTGGAATTGTGGATTATTATGGATGTAAAAGGAGGGGACTAGGAAAAATCTACCTAAAGTCGGAAAATCTGCTAAAAATCACACTTTCTCTAAGCAACGCAAAAAATCGATGTATATTCTGCGGCCAACAGATTAAAATAAATATTCAACCATAACAATGATTGAAACAGCAGCACGTTAGCTATGCAGTAGCTATGGGAAATGATATTAAGTAAACTAACAGTCTTCCAAGCCAATTGAATGAAATAGCAAACATCGAAGACAATTGAAGACATGGTTGGTTAAAAACAGTAGGAAACACGTAAGTTGACTTGAAACAGACTTAATGTAGATACACTAGCATGCCCGAAACGATTGTGTGCACTAATCAATCGGCTCCCGCTTTGCTTGCTATAATGCTCATAAAACAAAACAACTTTAAATACAATACCTCTTAGTTTTCTATCAATCAGGTGCCAGCAATTTAAATAAGTAACCTTGATAGATTTCGTTTATACACTCTTATCTGAAACTTCGAACATTATTTAAAAAAGACACTTTTTTAGAGGCCGCAGAATATACATCGATTTTTTGCGTTGCTTAGAGAAAGTGTGATTTTTAACAGATTTTACGACTTTAGGTAGATTTTTCCTAGTCCCCTCCTTTTACATCCATAATAATCCACAATTCCAAGTATATTCATCTTTTTTGTTCCATCGGAGCATTTTTCTTTGCTAGTACACTACTTTTAATTAGCGTGATTTCAGTACATCAGTCAGTAAACACAATCAGTAACATGCCACAATAATGACAACAGTCCAAGAACGCGGAAAACAATATTGTTCTTAACATCAGCATTATCCTTTTTAAACAAGACAACCTTATTGACACCATCCATTTTCAAATTAAAACTGCATTAAGTTATTTCTTCTTAATGTGCAGTTCACTTATAATCAAGCACAAAAATTTAACCAACGAATTCACATTGCAAATCCTCACTCAATCAATACACAAGCACAATGTGTTGTGACTTTTGAAATTGAAAACACCCAATTTTCAATTTTCAAATTGAGAAATTGGATCAATTTTCAAATTGAAAATTGGGTCAATTTTCAAATTGAAAATTGGGTGTTTGAATTTGCGATAAAGAAAATAATCAAAAGATAGTCACTTGGTTTATTTAAGCCGAGTAATAAAATAACGACCGTCCACCAATTTCAAACTAAACGCAACTAATCTGATCACTATGAAAAAGTTTTGAAAAATGAGCTTGCTAAGCGAGAGTTGTAAACCAAGAGAAACTTAAAGTTAAAACCTACCATTAAATTATGAGAGAATTATAAAAGATTTTAAACTTCAAGAAGAAATGGAAAAGGCGGGATGTTGGTAAATTAGAAGGCAAAGATTTTCGGCAAAAATTCAAAAACTTCACGGCAAATATCAAATGTAAGGAACACTAACGCTTTGATTTGGCAGTAAAATAAATTGCAGTATGACTACATATTAACAACAAATGAATAGTGCAAACTTTACACAACTACTAGGTGTAGAGAATTCTAACAGTTTACGGCTTATTAATGTACATGATTACAACAAAGCTGCATATACTTTGTCGACTTCTGTGCACAGTAGTGTGATTGCTGGTTCATTTTAAACCACTTTTGCAGGCAATTTACATCAATTAAACGATAGCTCTCCATGTGCAAGATTTTGTGAAACATATTATAAACACGGCTAAGAAAGATTTAACTTTAATGCAACCCATTTAAGACAAAATTACATCTCTTCAATGATCTAAGGACACTTGAACAAAATTTTTAAATCACTTTAGATTACTTTTGAGGGTAAACAAACTCACTTAATTGATGTCTCACATATGAATCCTTGAAAATTTCTTTGACTTCAGTTACAAAGTCTCTGCAAGTCTATCGAATTAGGGTTAACACGTAACGTAAACTTTACACAAACACATGGCGTAAAGAATATTTTAGTCGGATTCGTAATTTTTGATATTGCTCCGATATTTCTTTCAACATTTATGGAAAAATGAGTCTCCATAATGTTTTAAAGACAATAAACATTAGGTTTAAACCACTTTGCAATACTGCTGAGTGTAAGCAAGCGCGCCCAATTGACGTATATATTTCATTCCCTGTAAATTTTTATATCTCAGGAAAAAATTTCGATTTTTGCAATGCTCTAGAACAAAGGGTAACATGCAGTGTAAAAAATTACTCGGATATTATGATCAACATTCATGAAAAAATTATGTCTCTACAATGGTCTGAGGACATATAAACAATGAATGTAAACTACTTTACATCACTGTTGGATGTAAACAAACGCGCCTACGTGACGTCTCACATTTGATCCTTTGAAAACTTCTAGGCTCCAAGAAAAAAATTAGGTTTCAGGAATGCTCAAAAACGAAGATAAATATATATGTAGTGTAAACTTCATGTAAACACCTAGTGTAAAGAAGATTTTAGTCAGTTTCGTAATTTTGATATTGTTCCGATATTACGATTAATATTTATGAAAAAATTAAGTCTACATAATGTTCTATGGGCAAACTAACAATTGGTGTAAACTACTTTACAACACCGTAGAGTGTAAACATATGCGCCAGACTGGCATATCAAATTTGATTCCTGGTCCATTTCTAGACTTGATAAACGTGTCCCTGACTCGTAACCGGAGAAGCAGGCAGAAAAAACAAGACAGAAACGCATTTAAAACTCCAAATTTTTGACTTTACACTCGCTAAATATTAATGTATAGACAATTTGCTTTGACATGCACCCGATATAAAGCACTTTTATTTTTATTCTATTAGACTTATCCCGACTTCTGGACGGAGAAAGTGGCGAACAAAAAAACGCAACAAAAACGTATTTTCCATCATTTAGAACACTGTAAACTTTAAAATTCCGTACCGAACTCCCCATTGAGTTTAAAGAAATTCGGTTTGGTACAATTTGTAGCTTTTAAATCGTAGTACATTCCTGTGTGCCAAAATTCTGTTGCAAAAATTATTTGGCATGATTTATCAATCAAACTTCGGAAAAAACGTGTTTTTTAGCCCATTTTTTACCTCTGATTTCGAACTTTACACCCCCATAAATAACTCAATATTGCGTTTTTTTAAATGCGGTTTGCTGCGATGTTTAGCCCCTGTGAGGCACTTTATTAATGCTGTCTTCGATTTGCACTGACTCATAAGCGGAAAAATTTGGCAGAGAAATCTTAGTTAAAATCCGTTTTTTTACACCATCCACTAGAGTGTAAACTTTAAACCCCAGGATCTAACTCACCATAGAGCATAGAAGACTTTGCTTATATGCAGAATGTAGCCCTTGATCCGCTCTACATTTCTGTCAGAAAACATTTTAAAAACCTCATAACCGGAGTTAGTATCGGACATAGGAAGGTTGAAAACTCGACCAAAAAGTGCTTTTTCACCCCCAGATTTTCGCACTCTTTACACTGCCGTTCGATAAATAATGCGAATTTCAAAAAACAAAAAAGGGTCATCTGTAGAATTCATCCCTTTATTATTCTATTCTGTTCAATCCTTCGAGTCATCAATACTCAGTTGTCCACATGCCGCAGTAAAAAGGTCCCAAAATTTGTCCTATGTTATAACGTTACACAAAAACTTTACACCTTCTTTACACAGTCAATTTTGAGTTTCAAGAAAAACAAAAAAACACGGGCAGCGAATTTTTTATTATCTTTCTTTAAAAAAAACCGCACCTTCCAGAAGTGTCCCGTTATAGCTGTAGGGGGGTGCCCAGGTGTTGGGGGTACCCAAGTATATTATAGGTACGCGCTAACGCGCTACCTATGATATGTGGAAATTTCTTGCATGTTATTGCGTGCTTGTTTCAGTAAATTTTAAAATGATATTCATCACATTGCGTGTATGAATAATGTTGGTAAGCACTAACGTAGTAGGTACGACAAGGTAGGTACTGGATCTAGGATTTTCACCCTAACTTTTACAAAAACCACCAAAAACATGTCAAAAATTTGCTCTTTGCACAAAAACGCGTTTTTTTACGCTTTTTGTGTGGTCTATACTTTTATCTATACATATTCTATTTTATTGTTTTTTTGAATTTAAGAAAAATATTATGTTTTTGCAAGGCTCTAGGTCAAAAGTTCATATGCAGTGTTTACTTACATACACAGAATGCACAGAAGATTTTAGTCGGATTCGTAAATCTGATATTACGCGGATATTACAATCAACATTTATAAAGACATCACGTCTCAACAATGGTCTGATGACAAATTAACATTAGGTGTAAAACAGTTTACACCACTGTTGTGTAAAAAAATGTGTCTAACCGACTTCTCACACTTGATTCCTTAAAAATTTCTAGCCATAAGGAAAAAATTAGGTTTCCGCAAGGCTCTAAAACGAAGATTAATATGTAGTGTAAACGATATGTTAACAACTAGTGTAAAAAAGATTTTAGTCAGAATCGTTATTTTAATATAGCTCGATATTACGACCAACTTTTATGAAAATAGTAAGTCTCCATAATGTCGTAAGGATAAATTAACATTGGTTTAAACCACTTTACTGAACTGTTGAGTGTAAACATACGCCTTCATTTACAGACTTGAGAATCATGTCCCTGACTCATAACCGGAGAAGCTGGCAGAAAGAAACAAGACAGAAACCTGTTTAAAGCACCCCAGTATTGACTTTACACTCGCTTAATATTGGTTTGAACATACGCGATTCGCTATGACATACACCCCATATAAGGCACTTTATTTTTATTCTATTGGACCTATCCTGACTTCTGAATGGAGAAAGTGGCGAACAAAACCCAAACAAAGACATATTTTCCATCATTCAGAACATTGTAAACTTTAAAAATCCGTACCGTATTCCCCATTGAGTGTAAAGAAATTCGGTTTGGTACAGTTTGTAGCTTTTGAGTCGTAGTACGTTTCTATGTGCAAAAATTCTGTTGCAAAAATTATTTGATATGATTTACCAATCAAAATTGGGGAAAAAACTTGTTTTTTCGCCCATTTTTCACGTCTAATTTCGAACTTTACACCCCCATAAATAACTCAATATTGCGTTTTTTGAACGCGATTTGCTGCGACGTGTAGCCCCTAGAAGCTGCTTGATTACTGTTACACTCATTTTAGCATGACTTATAAGCGGAAAAAGCTGGCAGAGAATTCTTAGTTAAAATCTGTTTTTTTACACCATCGACTAGAGTGTAAACTTTAAACCCCAGGACCTAACTCCCTATTGCGCGTAGAAAAGTCTGCTTGTAAGCAGGTTGTAGCCCTTGATCCGCTCTACAATTCTGTCAGAAAACATTTTTAAAAACTCATAACCGGAGTTAGTATCAGACATAAACAAGTTGAAAACTCGACCAAAATGTGCTTTTTCACCCCCAGATTTTCGCACTCTTTACACTTCCATTCGAGAACTAATGCAAATTTCAACAAACAAAAAATTGCCATTTTGGAGCATTCCTTCCTCGACAAATCTGTGCTATTAATTTATTTAAGGAGTCAATACTGAGTTGTCCACATGCCGCCTAAAAAACCTCCCAAAATTTATCCTATGTTATAACGTTACATAAAAACTTTACACCTTCTTTACACAGCCAGTTTTGAGTTTCAAGAAAAACAAAAAAACACGGGCAGCGAATTTTTTTATTATCTTCCTTTAAAAAAAACCGCACCTTCCAGAAGTGTCCCGTTATAGCTGTAGGGGGGTGCACAGGTGTTAGGGGTACCCAAGTATATTATAGGTACGCGCTAACGCGCTACCTATGATCAATAAGAGTGAAAAGCGACTAGCTGTTACGAGAGCATAATTAAAGATGCCACTCGCAGAGTGGAAATGTATTACAGTAATAAGACTTTAGCGAAAAATAGGCCGTTTGATGAAACAGACTATAAATGCGGGATTATGGCCAGCAGTCGCAGTCACAGCGCTTCGACTCTCTCAGCTCGCCATAAGAATGTCTTTGCCAAATAGACACTGCTTTTATTCGTATTACATAATCCTAGAAATAATTTTATAAATATAAAAATATGTATAAAATATATACATAGATTAATAACCAATGAATTACTACTTTTTGGGGTAAAAGTTGAATTCGGAAACGGAAACGGAAACGATGGGTAAAATCCGGAAGCGGAAACATGTGTACATATATTATGGTGCACACGGTTCCGTGGGGGTTACTCCGCCCTCTGGTAGTCCAAAGTGCCGGAAACGGGGTTCTCCAAGTAGGGCTGATTAGGATGAACACACTCAACACCGTTTCCGGCAAAATTTCTGCCACTGATGGGGATTTAGGGGCGCGGAAATGGGATACCTTATTATTCATTATGTGAAGCCGACCCCGGTTACGTCGGGGTTTCTCCACCCTAAGGGTGGTTCAAAGTGCCTGAACCGGGGTTCCCCAAGTAAGGTCCCATTAGGATCAACACCCCCAAAACAAAGTTTCCGGCAAAATTTATACCACTGAATAGGAGTTTAGGGGCTCGAAAATAGGGTACCATATTATTCATACATATGTACGGGATGCTGATCCGAGTTCCGTCTGGGTTTCTCCGTTTTGAGGGTGGTCCAAAGTGCTGGAACCGGGCTGAACACCCCAACCCAGTTTCCGGCAAAATTTCTACCACTGAGGGCTCGGAAACTTAACAAATGAATAATGTGTTACCCCGTTTCTGAACCCCTAAACCCCTTCAGTGATAGAACTTTTGCCGGAAACGGGGTTGGGGTGTTCACCCTGATGGGCCCTTTTTCGTGAATCCTAGTTCCGGCGGGAAAATTTTGCCGGAGACGAATTTGGGGGTGTTCACCCTGATAGGCCCTATTTGGGAAATCCCGGTTCCGGCGCTCTGGACTGCCCCCAGGGCGGAGAAAGCCCCGACGTAGCCGGGGTCAGTTTCATACATGAAAATTGGGGTACCATATTTCCGAGCCCCTAAACCCCCATCAGTGGGAGAAATTTTACCGGGAAGGGGCTTGGGGTGTGTTCACCCTGATGGGCCCTTCTTGGGAAACCCCGATTCCGGCACTTTGGACCACCTCTAGGGAGAAAAAACCCCAGACGGAACCAGGGTCAGCTTCACATATGAATAATGGGGCACCCCGTTTCCGAGCCCCTACCCCCTTCAGTGAGAGAAATTTTGCCGGAAACGGATTATTGTTGTTCACCCTGATAGGCCCTACTTGGGGAACCCCGGTTCCGGCACTTTGGACTGCCCCCAGGGCGGAGAAACCCGCGACGGAGCCGGTGTCAGCTTCACATATGAATAATGGGGTAACTCATTTCCGAGCCCCTAAGCCCTCCCTCAAGTGGAAGAACTTTTGCCGGAAACGGGGTTGGGGGCGTTCACCCTGATGGGCTCTACTTAAAGAACCCCGCTTCCGGTGCTTTTGACCACCCTCAGGGCGAAGACACCCCCAACGGAACCGGGGTCAGCTTCTCATACGAATAACGGAGTACACCCTTTCCGAGCCCCTAAACCCCCTTCAGTGGAAGAAGTTTAGCCGGAAACGGGGTTGGGGGTGTTAACCCTGATGGGCTCTACTTGGGGAACCCAGGTTCTGGCACTTTGGACTACCTCCAGGGCGGAGAAACCCTCAGCTGACCCGTGTACGCATACGTTTTCGTTTCCGGATTTTAACCACACCCCAATGTCGGTCGGGACAAAAACGCTTCGCTGAACTAGTGATAAGCAATGTCAGTGAGCCAGTTTAAGAGCAAAATTTTTTAGTAACGGCCTTACTGTTAATATCTTCATTGAATGGATACTTACCGTTTTCTTAATAAATCGCGAATTTGAGCTTGCCGGTTCTTCAGTTTGATGCATTTTTAAAAATTCACGAATTTAACGGAAAACAGTCAAATTTAGTGTACAACGTACATACAAACAATGCTTTAGTCCATTTTATTTATCCGAGAGCTTTTTCAGGAAATCTTTTCCGAGACTACAGTACCTTTATCTTTCCAACTCACTGTAGGTCGTTTAGAGATCACTGTAGCTGCAATAGGAAGGGGTTTTCAATAAGTTTTTGCGGAATAATTTATTCGCGTCTACCAGCCTACCAGCAGATCATGCAACATGCGGGATATAAGATGCGCATCCAGCTTGTCTTAGTTTGACCTGCTTAACACAATAGACTAAAGCCCGGTTCAGAAGTAAAAGTCGGCGATATCGCCGACAAAAATCGGGAAAGTCGGCGACATCGCCGACGAAAGTCGGGAAAGTCGGCGATGTCGCCGACTGAAAATCGGGAAAATCGTAAGAATCGTGGATATCGCTAGTGATGTAAAAGATCCAAATTTTTACCCAGATCCAGATCCAGATATAGATCGGGTTCAGATTTTCTGGCAGATCCAGATCCAGATCAGATAACCAGATCAGAAAATAACCAGATCCAGATCCAGATCGTTTTGCCAGATCAAAATTTAAAAAGATCCAGATACAGATCCAGATCCAGATAAAAATATTTTTTGTGCAGCAATTTGAATTGCTAAAAAGCAGGGCATAAAGCGCTCATGCCCACGATTGGGGGGTCTCGGGTGACAGGACTAATATAACAGCCTCCAGAGGGGTCTGGGGCAGAGCCGAGGAAAATTTGCATTTTAGAGCATTTACATAAAAATGATATCAGTAAAAATAGCTTAAAAAGTAAAAACTCACAAGTTTAGACTTTTACCAATGGGCATGAATTTGAGGCATGAAAAATGTAAAAATTATTACAATAGCTTTAATTGACAACTTTATAAACAAAACGGAACGGCATTAAATTTTCACAGAACGTTAGATGTCTGTAATTTGGCAACATTGTGGTTAAACCAGGAGAAACAAATGCTTCTTTCGATTGCTTGTAAGAAAGAAAGGATGTATTATTTCAGAGGGATATCACTGTCAAATAACAAAAGATACATTAGCTAACAACACTAAATGCAATACTATGACGAAACCTGCTTAATTTCTATTCAACAAAGAAAAACGCTGTTAAAATTCATGAAAAATGACTGATGCTCCTACTGGAAGTATACATGTACAGCATAGAAATTCTGGGGGGTCAAGGTCAAATTTTTTTTCGAACATCAGAAGAAGCGATAAAAATGGCCCATGGGCACTGAAAACATTGTTTTTAGACGTTTCTTGATGTCGCGCATCCACTGAAACAACTTTTTTAACAAAAAATTTTCGAAAAATGTCAAAATTTTCCCATTTTTAGGCAAAAAGTCTCTCAAAGGTCAATTTCGATGGTAATTTATGTGAAAAAAACAACCTTCAATACGATTTTATCATTTAAGTTACTTTTCTGCAGAGTTCAGAGCTTTAAAAATTTTTCTAGAACCAAAACAAATTATGGGGGTCAGCGGCACTTTTTGGCCATTCTAAGGGGGTCAGCACGGATATAGGGGGGTCAAAATCCCCAGCAGACCCCTTCCCCCAAAGCCGCGTGTATGGATGATGTCCACACCTGGGCGTGGGGGGTTCAGGGGTATGCAACCCCTCGAGAAACCAAAATACGCCCCCCAGAAATCAAAATACCCCACTCCCCCAGAATTCCATTTTAAATTTTTTTCGCAATTTTTTGATGCCAATGGATAGTAGTGCTCAATGAGAAACGTCGAAAAATGGTGTTTTTTCGCCATGCCACCATTTTTAAGGCAATTTTTTGACCTTTGAAAAATCTTGCACCTTCCCCTCCAGAATTTTCTTGCTGCCTACGTATGGTGATGTCTCAACAGCCCCACCAGTCCCAACAGCCCCACCAAAAATCCCAACAGTCCCACCCGTTCCAACAGCCCCACCAGTACCAACAGCCCTTCCGTTCCAACAGCCCCACCAATAATCCCAACAGCCCTGGCCAATCCCAACAGCCCCACCAATCCCAACAGCCCTACCGTCCCAGCAGCCCCACCAGTAATCCCAGCAGCCTCACCATTACTGCAATTGCTATTATACAATATAATATAATCAGGCAATATTAATTCTTTATGAAAGATGTTTTTTTGACTATTTCCCGAATTCGTATATTCCATCAAGACCATAAACGAGTGTGCAGGTTTAAGCCTCAGCATTTGTGCGCAATCCAGGATTTTGCCTCATTCAAGTCAACTCGCAAGATTGGATTCCTGCTCATCATGGTCTACTCTACACTGCCAGAAGAAAAATGAAAAAGATGCTGGTGAAAAATGGAAAGATAAGTGTAAAAATTAATTGAAAATCAAAACTTTATGCTAATCTGCTTCAAAATAGCCAGAAAATGTGTATTAGTGTAGTTTTAACGCTATTTTAACATTCATACCAGTTTTGAGGTCAATTTTTGGCTCGAAACTCATTCTGCCAGACCAGTCGTGCTGTGCATCAATGATTATAACAGTGAGGCAGTTGGAAACAACATTGGCAGCGAACAAATTCTGTGGGTCTGGTGGGTTAAAGTGACCAAAAAATGTGCTAAAAATAAAATTCTGGGGTCTAACATAATTTGGGGGATTTCCAGAATTTCGGGTTGAGGGGTTAAACTCTAAAGCATCCCTTCCCCCATGCTTATGTGTGCTTAGGACAGTGCGACTGTTGGAACAGTAGGATTGCTGGAACGGTGGAACTGCTAGGAATTGATGGGGCTCGTGGGACTGGTGGGGCTGTTGGGATTATCGGTGGGGCTGTTAAGACGGTGGGGCTGTTGGTACGGTGGGACTGCTGGGATTGGTAGGGCTGTTGGGATTGATGGGGCGGTTGGGATTGGTGTGGCTGTTGGGATTATTGGTTGAGCTGTTGGGATGTTGGGGCTGTTGGGATTATCTGGTGGGGCTGTTGGGATGGTGGGGCTGTTGGGACGGTGGGGCTGTTGGAGACTGGTGGGGCTGTTGAGATACAATCCGTGCTTGTAAGGCTACAACTAATTAGATGACCTGCCTACAGTAAATCGTAAAACAGAAAGAGTACCATCGTGCAAAAATAAAGTTCTAATCTGTTCAAGCAGATATAACTTGACTAAACAGATCCAGATCCAGATAAAGATTGGGTTCTGATTTTCTGGCAGATCCAGATCCAGATCAGATAACCAGATCAGAAAATAACCAGATCCAGATCCAGATGATCTGGATCTGAATCTGGATAAAAAGATCAGATCCAGATGATCTTTTACATCACTAGATATCGCCGACTGAAATCGGGAAAGTCGGCGATAGATACATACATAATGACCAGCACAACTGAACACAAACCGTCTAAAATCGGGAAAGTCGGCAAGAGGTACATACATAATTTTTAACGCGTACCCTTTGTTTTTAGCTCAAACAGGGACTCCAGAAAAAATTTTTGCTTTCCACCCCTCCCCCAGGAATTTTTTACTGTGCATGTCTGCGGTCAAGTCAGAAATTTTCTGGGAAAAATAGGGCAGAAATAAGGACAAAAGGTGATAAAAATCGCAATTTTTTCACAAGTGTCTGAATTTCGTTCTTAATCATGAATTGTGGTAGAATTGGTGCTAATTTGACTTTTCTAGCACTTTTCCAGTCGTTTTTGGCCCTAGAAACCGAAAAATTTCGACCTTATGGTACCGACTGACCTTGCTATGCATCTATATGGCCTGGAGGCTCTGAGCCACACGTGGGCGTGGGGGGTTTGGGTGTATGCAACCCCAGAAGGCAAAATACACAACACGAAAACCAGAATACCTCCCAGAAATCGATTTTCATTTTTTTAAGCATTTTTCGCGATTTTTTTGATGCCAATGGATAGCGCTCGATGAGAAATATCGAAAAATGGTGCTTTTTCGCCCTACCACCATTCTAAAGACCATTTTTTGACCTTTTAAAAAATCTTACACTCCCCCAGAATTTTCGAGCTGCCGACGTATGCTCTGGGCTCACAGAATCTGAAAGTCCCCTAAAAATCAATTGACCTCGGAATTCAATGTTTAATGCGATTTTTGGCCCCATTAGACTTGTAGGTACGTACGTTGTACATACAAATATGTAATAGCACAAAGTGTCAAGATGTGTGCAGAAAAGTCAGTTGAGTATCTTAGCTAATTAAAATTCATGATGTAAGATAGTAAGCAGTATAAGTTATTCCGTCGCAGCTAAAAGTACGTAATATGTGTTAATCTGTAGGATTTGTTTTGTAGTCAGGCACCTAGATATGTACTTTATGATGATCTATACGAACAGCTACGTGCTTAAGTAGGCAACAGCAAGCGCATACTTCAATGCACCAAAAATCGGCGATATCGTAGGAAAATAGGATGGGTTCCTATTCTTACAATTTTAGTCGGCGACATCGCCGACAAAAAATCGGGAAAGTCGGCGATATCGCTGACAAAAATCGGGAAAATCGTAAGAGTCGGCGATATCGCCGATAAAAATTGGGAAAGTCGTGAGAATCGGCGATATCGCTGACTAAAAATCGGGGCACTTCTGAACCGGGAAAAAGTGTCGGCGATATCGCCGATTTTTACTTCTGAACCGGGCTTAACATTTTAAACATCGCCGCAAACTTCCACTTAGCGCAGTGGTAGAACGCTTGATTGTTGTCGAGCAACACAGATTCGATTCCAGCTGCGATATTTTTATTCAGCGCACCTACTGTAGTATGTCCCAGCACCGTTTAAATGCTTGAATTAAGCTTATATGGGCGGTTTAGTGTATTAAAATTGAAGGAATGACGGCCGCTCGCTCCCGACCAACTTTTCTGTCGAGTTACAGTAAATCGCCTAGTTAGGCATACTGTAGCCTTCAAAAAAATTCACTGAAAAAGCTCTCGAATGAAACAGACTATAGTTGAGTGCTGAAAATAATTTTAGACGCTTCCCTAAATTATGAATCTCGCTTAGAAAATGTAGTGCAGGTAAACTTTTAAGTGCTATATCTATATTTAGCGCTATTACCGTTATATGTAGTTTTTTCTAAAAGTTAATAGGAAATTTGAAAATCCTGTCTTTCCTAATATAAAGATAGGTCAAAATAATACTCCGGGCTGCAATCAATTGCTTTTACTAAAAACAAAAACTACGAAATATATAACCGCAATAATTAATTACAACTGAATACACAAAAAAACACATTTAAAAATAAATAATCACAAAAACATAGGTATATTAATTAAATGTCATGTGCGCGAAAAACAAATATAAGTCTAGAGAACATCAACAGTAGTACATATCTACATAAATCGCCACACACGCGCTTGCGCACCCAATAAAATGTCTGATAACAATATTAGAATACAGCTGTCTAAAATTATTTACGTTTAAATCAAAAATGTAGAGTGCCTATAGTCCATTTCTTGAAAGCCTGTGCATGAGAAAAATAACTTTTTAGGCAGCCTACAGTAAGACAATTTTGCATGACAAAACTTCATATGCTTCTCAATTTCTATCTTGATTGTTGCTTAACTTTAAACTGTTCTTTTAATCTTTATATCGATGCCAAAATTCTGATCTATTGACAAGGTTTCATGAAACAGACTAGGATGCAGCTAAAAACAAATTCTGTGGCAGCACACGATAAGGCTTGATAATAATGCAATTTTAGAACCTTAGAAAACCCGTTGTAAACATGTGAATTAATACGACTTCGTCATGAAAGAAAAATTTGAAGCGTATACTTTACATATTTACATTATTTTCATGACTTCAGAATCAGCCGAACTTTTATTTTCAGTTATTTTCAATTCATGTTGCACAAGATTTTTAATTAATTCTACAAACATAAATAGACCTATTTTTCATGCAGGATTTGAGTAAATAATAAAATAGATTTTAAATTTAAAGTACGAAGGATGCCCGATAATCGTGATAAGCTTTCGTTTTTGGTTAGTTTGGTATGGCACGAATATATCCAGACATGTAACTGAAGGATGGGGGATCCCTCACCCAAAGTTGGTCGACTCCCATCCCCCCAAAGTCAGAAAAATTTTGATCTCTCGATTTTTGAAAAAATTGAATTTTTTGGTTGTTTTTAGGTGCTTTTTTTGGGCCGAAAATTAGTCTTTTACCCCCCCCCCGAACCCTAAAAGTGGCCGGGAACCCCCAACCAAAATTTCGAGCCGTTACATGACTGAGTAAATCCATAGTATACTTCACGAAAGCTTGTGCACCTACAGTAATACAAGTCCGCATAACAAAACTTCATATGCTTATATATTGCTATGGATAGTTTCGTGAGTGTTGCTTCAGTTTAAACCGCCGTTGTAATCGATCTACATTGGTTCAAAAAATTGTGATCCATGCACAAGGTTTCGTTTAATAGACTATGCTTAAGTAAAGACGTGATAAGCGCGTTACAGTAATTCTTGCGTGTTTAATTTACGCGGTAACGAAGAGGAATTTATTTTAAAATTATGAGCGAACCGTCAGCTATTGATCGATCGTTGGCGAATCGCCTGCACTTCTTGTACTACGTGCCGTAAAGCTGAGGCCATGTCTCTGGTTATCGTGACTCCGTTCGACCGAGCCATATCGGTTAAATAGAGCAAGCCGCGTCGAAAACACTCGGATGGTCTGTGTTTGGGCTTAAAACAAAGCAGAATGGCAAGGGTTTGACCGCACATGGGAATGGAGGTCCGGACCCCCACCAGAATCTCAAAAAACCCCTAAATTGATAGACCCCAGAGTAACATTTTTGGTGCTATTTCTGGCAATTTGGTCCCTTCAAACCCCCCAGAATTTTGTTGCTGCCAATATATGGTCCGGGACCAACCAAAATCACTAGACCTCCAGAATTGAATTTCTGGAGCTATTTTTGGCAATGTCGACCCATAAAACCCCTCAGAATTTGGTCGCTGCCCACCTATGGGTTTAATTTTTGTTTAAAGAAAACTCAATGAATTAATCTGATAAATAAATACGCGCACATAGGGAGGGGTGATACCGGCGTCTTTTTAGCACGCACAACCCCCATTACCATTGATGATAATGAATCATACATGAGCAGCAGCCGAATTCGAAGGGAGGGGGTAGTGTAAAACTGGCAAAAATGCCAAAAATTCAATTCTGGGGTCTATCAGACAAACTTAGTGATCGTAGTGCAAATGTTCATAATTATTCACTAAAAACTTACTCATACACGCAGTGGCGGATCTAGAATTTCCCTGTAGGGATGGGGGTACCCAAACTTTTCCAAAAACAGTCGAAAATAGGTCCGAAAAATCTGCCATTCACGTGTGAAATAGCAATTTTTCAGCGTTTTGTGTTGTATACTTTCATTGAAAATCGTTTTTGGCGCAACATTTTTTCAAAAAATTTGAAAATTTTAAAGAATTTTGCTCTAAAAAACTATTAAATTTCTTTAATATTAGCGAAAGTCTGGCGCAAAGCGCCGGAAAATTTGTGAAATCAAAGTGTAAGAATTTTCAGGAACTTAAATTACTGTTCGATCTCCTGTATTCATAGCACTTGCCGCAGAATGTCGGAAATTTTGAAAAGTTATGCTCTTGAAATCGTCTAAAATCTATTCTCTGAGCAAAAATGTGGCTTCCAGACCGCTAAGGAAGTAAATAAATGTTATTAATATGAATTATCCGGCGCGAAGCGTCATAAAAATTTTAGAAATTCGAAGCACTGACGGCCAAAAATCATTGCAAATTACATATTATTTCTTTATCTCATCAATTATTTTTGGCCAATGGGGGGGGAGGCCACCCTCGCCTCCTTTAAATCCGCCCCTGCGTACACGAAACAAGGTATTTTTTGTAACATTCATAAAAGTTGAGAAATCAGGTGTCAAAAACCTCTGGCTGACTTCCTCAGACCGACTTCGCTATATACCAACGCAAGCCACCGCGATCAGGACTGCCATCCTCACGGAAGATCAAATCGAATAAACTAAGTCAGATAATTGCAAACATGCAAACAGCAGGTGAATTGAAATATTCACTAGAAAACGCCTCATACTCACCAAACAAAAAATGTTAACGGAAAGAAAATAATAATCAGGGTGGCCCTTAATAAAGGCTACATCCCCGCTGTTAAACGTCATAAGTTTGACTATTAGCCAAAAAAGTCTTATACACATTAAACTATGAGATTTTTATCTATCCAATGCGATAAGTCTCAAAATTCTATGTTTATATTCATAGTTTTCCAAGGTCGAAAATTCAGGGGGTGAAAAATCCCATAATTTAGGACCAGTAAATTTAGAGTTCTAACCTTTTTTGCAGGTAAAACATGAAAAATAATTAAAACATCCTTTAGCTATATATAATGTTTTAATGTGGAAAACTGCATTTTTTAGTACTTTTCATCCAATTTTGACTCGTTTCGTCACTTTTATAAGTAAAAAATATAAGATTTCATCGAAACTTTTGACTTTTCTGATCATTTTAACTTCATTCTAGGCATTTTATTGGTAAACAAAACAGAAATGTACTAGCCGGCGCGAATTGCGGAAAATTTTTTGACACCTTTGCCACTTTCGTTCCCAAAAATTACGCTGATGTTTGATAGTTCGAAATCGACTGGACTGTCATTGATTCGAGTCTTAGACGCTGAGTTAGGGTTAATACCTCAACCCCCTATGAGAATATGTGTTTATATTAGTCCAAATTATGGCGTGCACATAGGGGTGTTGCCTATTCGGGTCACCCTGTGCCTGTACATAAGAATGTAATTCAAAAAACAACATACAAAATCTGTTAAAATCAAAAATGACTTCAATAGTTTTACGTAAGATGCAATAAATTTACGACAGATTACTGTAATAATACTTCCCTTGATTAAGAAAAAAAATTACAGTGAGCAAACAGATGATCAACTTATTGTTGATAAAGTTCATGGAACTAGTCAAAGCTTACGAGAAACAGATAAAAATTACATAAAAAAGCACATCACATCCATTATTAATTATACTACTATACAATTTATAATATCTCTAATAGCAATACTGGCAGGCTAACATTTCATACATTCTCAATACCTCTGCATTGTTCAATTTATGATTCGTTTGGCCAATGCGGTTCAAAATATTTACATCAATAAAGCCGATAACCTTGAAACCCGTACCGGCGAAATAAGCCAGCTTAAACAAAAATGTCAAATTAAGTTTAAATAAAAGTAAAAAAACGTAGATTCAAGTATGCAAAGCAAGGCTTTTCGACAATGCCTATTAGTACATCTACGAAGATGCTGAACCCAAAAGTATGTGAGCACTAAATTTCAGTACCTACTCTTTTTACAGGTTTTTTAATTTAACAAGTGAGCTTTCTACATATGTAAATACATAGTTGCCCAGCGTCGATAACCTGTGACAATTTTACTGGTTCTATCCGTCAAAATAATGTATGAACGCGTACTTACACAATGTTAAATATTCCGTTAATTTTTGAATTTTGATTTTTCTGCTAATTTTTATGTTCGCTGAGTACAAAAAACGCATGAAAAGTAATTATTTTGACAAAATCTTGCGCAACGGATCAAGATTAATTGTGGCATAATCAAGCGAACACAACGACAGCTTCATGTTAGTTACAGTATATCAATTTTTATAGCACAAAACCTCGCCGATAATTAACAGAACCTAGTCAATTTTTAATTTTAAAAACAATCGATTCGTGTCAATAGTCAACTTCGTAAATCTGCTTTCCAAAGCAAAAGTGATCACAATAGAGTCCGACCCTGTTCACTTCTGAATTTTAAACAATTTATATGACTTCATCGCTATTTTTCCGTCAAATTCGATAAAAAAGTAGTAACGAAAAAAGAAAATCGATAAAAACGGATCAACGTTACAACATTGGCCCTGAGTAAAATTAATACATTGAAGAATTCGCTAACAGTCTGTCTGTATAATAAAACTTTGCTAACTCAGCTGTTAAATTGAGCATGATGGGTAATTTTGCGCCGCCGTGTATAATTTTCATTATATGAAACACACAGGCACACTGGGGGGATGTGGGGTTATTCCCCTTATCGGACTTTTAATAAACATCCCCTTTCGGGCCATTTTGGACCAAAACCGATTGATTGAACCATTAAAAGCGCCAAATGACGTCGAACAGTGTGATTTCAAGTACATATACTTATTTTTTAAGAGCAATAGACTGTTCCATTCGTCCATCCAGTCACTTTGCTAAAATAACTTTTGTAGGTATTTGATGTTACCGCTCATTTAATTGCTGTTATTGTTATTGTTTTCGAGTAAACTTAACAACAAATATTGATGAAAAATAAAATACGACGAATTAAAAGCAAAATTTGACATCAAAAAGTAAAAAATTACTCATTTATCCCACCCCCCAAGAAACTCGGTTTCCCCCATCCCAAGCTTTTGACCATGTGCATGTATGATACTAGATAAACTGATTGTGGAGCATATAAGTGCTACAACCATATTCGGATAATTTCGAAAAAAATAATTTTGGCGTTTTTTTTTTAATCCGGAGGGTTTTACAAATTCTATCGGTCCAGACCTCTGACGCCCATGAGTGGCCGTCAACTAATCAATGCTGTTTCACGAAAATAAGTGTTTTCTTTACTTCAACTACGTTGTAAAAGAGGCCATCTGTCGAAGCTACGATAAAAAGCACGGACTGGCACAATGACAACATGTTCAGACGTTGCTCGGATTCGAATGAAAACGAATTCCAGTAGCTGAGTCCGTTTTTACTAATAATAATCGAACAGAAATCGAATAAAATAAAAATAAATGACAAAGTAAAAGAAAGAGAGAAACACTTAAAAACAACGAGACCGAAGCTATAACAGTCAAATGAAACGACATTGAATTGGACAAATCAATAACGATTGTTAGGAAGCATTTCATCCGCACACTAGTCCTTTCCCCACTTTAAAAATCTACGACAACACAAGTTTTCGCGGAAAGTCCATTTTTAATGATTTTCCGAAATCTAACACAAGTGCCTCACATCGGCACAGGAAATTGAGATGAGAGATATGAACAAATGATAAAAATATAATGGGAAAGGGGTTAGGAGATCTAAGATAACCCAAAAAGGGTAAACTTTCAAGGAAAATAAGACCAAATCATAGCGAAAATTTAAGAAAATCTAAGATTGTTAGCAAAAGTGCTTAGAACTGACCAGAAACTGTGGATTAGCCTAATTTTTTACGGTATTTTACTATTTATTCTAGTTTTGAGGTCATTTTAAATCAAAAAGCCTGCAGCCTAATCCCAAGACCGGCCATACTGTAGCATCTATGGATACTAATAAAATCTCAGATCTTTAAAAATCAAGTCAAGTGATTTTAGGAAAGTCTATTACAAGGAGATTTGAAAATAATGAATACAACCAAATTATCTTTTTTCGATAAATTTTGACAGTTTTCCAAAAAATTCTACTATGCAAACGCACGTAAATTACAAACGATTCATCGTAAAGAATGAAATACACATCAGCAGACAACAAACGTTTTTATAAAAAAATGCGTTTGTTAGTATGATCAAACATATAGTGCTGGCCTCTAAAAAAACCAGTCGATTTGTAAAAAACCACCCCTGTTTTCCATAACCAAAAGGAGATGACTGATGATATACTGGAGAACAAGCTATGCCGTGAGGATTACAACTGACCCCTGGTCGCTTTCCGGATCATTCAGAAACTTGAGACATAAATTTGTCGAAAAGTTCCTAAAAATTGCCATTTTTATGATTTTTTTAAAGCATTTTTGAGGGTCAGTCTTTCTACCCGTATTCATATTTGGTGGAATCTTTTATGTTTTTACGTTGGGCTCCCTTGTACACTAATGTCAGAAAAAAATTTAGTTCTCCTATGTCATCCTTATAGCTACAGTATACCTTCAAAGCCAAACCTAAAAAAACCAGTTGTAACCTAAAAAAACCAGCGCCAATTTTTACAAAACTTAGCAGGAATGTGCCTCGTAGTAACTTTCATGATGCCTGATATTTATTTTTCACAAAAAATAAGAATCACCCCAAAAACTGCCAAAAAATGTCGATTGTAACCTAAAAAAAACCAGTGAAACCTAAAAAAGACCAATGCTAAGTATATGTTGCCATGGCAAAGAAATTACTTTTCATCAACTTGCATAATTTTGCACTGATTTCTTGCAGAGGATGTAGAAGAGACTTACCTAGAGTAGTTTTTATCACTTGAAGACTTTATTTGTGAAATTTATAGAACTTTCAATGAAATTCAGAAAAAATTATTGATTTTTATATAAATGTGATAAAATGAACGGAAATATCGCAAAAAATGAATTTTTTTCAAAATTGTGATCATTTAAGGTCAACTAACTGTTTTACGCTGCCAACCATGCACTTCGCATAACATTTTGGGGTTGGTTTTTTTAGTTCCCATGCTTTTTTTAGTAAAAAAAGTGGTTTTTATTCAAAATTTCGTATTTCATGCAAGCTTGCTATGAAATATGGCGCTTAGAAATTCTTCCATGCAGCAAGTTATAGGCCTAGGGCAGCTGTCAAAAACAGGTGTTTGTTGACTTCTTCAATGCTATTTGTTCTGAAGTTATAAGCCAAAAACATGAAAATGGTTTTTTTAGAGGCCAGCACTATATATGTTCACAAAAATATTTAAACGTTGAAGTAACATAAGAACCAAATTAATTTACAGTTCACATATAATTTTGAAGACATTTTCGAAAACCAGAATTCTAAAATGGAAAGACAGATACAATTTTCAGGCCGCTTTTGACCCTATTCAGTTTTTTCCGAAAATATTTAACTTCTTCTAAACAACCATTAATGACAGTTGAAAACGATAAAAATGTGAAATTTCCAGGAATAAAAATAATATAGGAGAAAAGTACATCTGGGCAATATCCTGCCCAGCGGACGGGCTGAGCCAAAAGTTGAACGATTTCAGGTTTTGTAGAGAAAAACCAATAAACCAAATTTTGGGCTTTGGATAACGATGTTTTTGACCTGGACCACTTTTAAGACCTGAAAAACCAATTTTCTCTGACATGGACAGCTATACTTTTGGGGTAAGGATAGTCACCTTACAAACCTGAAAAATCAATCTCTGCAGACGCATAACTATGGGGAATGGGAAGACGAGTGCCCCAAGAGTTTGGAAGCATGAGAGTACTATTAACAAGGGTTTTCTGAAGGGAAAAATTAAAAATTCTCAGAAGCGTATCAGATAGACCGCTAGAATGGATTTTCGGCACACTTTTTGAGCTAAATTCAAAATACGACATATCTGTTTGATATAATTGAAATCAAGTTGAACTTTTAAAAAGTTTTCTATTTTTCAATGTTTAGATTTCGCTGGAAAAAGCTGAAAAATCATTATTTTGCCTATCAACAAGAAGTTGTTCAGATATCAAACTTCAAAATTTTAGTCCCTCATTTAGAAGACGAGCTACGCTAATGAATCTCTGGGCCAGGACAGCCATTTTTTCGAAGTAAAAGACTATTTTTTTTGAAGTTGGACAACAAGCTTTAGGACCTGGACAACCACTTTTCGCAGGGAATTGAAAAACCATTTTTTGATTCGGGACAAGGAATCTTTTTTGTACGACTACAGCGTAGAGAATAAATTCATAAACGACGCTTCAAGTTGGAATGCAAAACGATTTAAATAAAGTTCAGAATGGAAAATCAAACGGCAAAAAAGAAATAAAAAAAATTGGACCATACTAATTTAGAACAAATTCAGTTATGCTTACTGTAGGAAAGGGATAACCCATTCTGTTATCCAGCCACTGGGCGTTTCATTGCCACCAACGTATACGTCATAAGTTGCCAAATTCAATTTATTATTGTTGCAATTTGAACTGGCTAGAAAAGTTCGGAAATTCAAATTGAAACTATTTTTTTCTACGCTTAATAAAGAACACAATGCTAATGGTCGTCTCGATCGCTATATTTTCGTCATAAAATTATCTTTTTTGTTTTTAACGCTTGAAAAACACAGAACTTTTGTCCAATTTTCGAGAAAATACTTCGGCTTGCTACATAATTCAGTAATTAATCATTTGATTTAATCATTAAGTGCCTTTGCTCAACTGAGAAACATAGAGTTCAATAAATGCAGAATGTCGGTATTTCGGAGATTATTTCTTGAAAAAACAAACATGAGTACGCATTGCAAAACACTTACACCATGCAGATCTATAACACATTTTATTACTATACGGATGTTTTATAAACTCTGACGTGTTTCTACGGTGTTAAATGACATTGTTACAACTTTGAACGAGGTCGAAAAAACAGCACACACATTAACTGAATCATTAAAAAGGATGAGTTACCACTTCAGTCAATACAATATTATTTATTTATCTTGAAGTATACGTATAAATCAAGAAATAAATATTATTCCCAAGCATATAAGTAATTGGTAAAACCTTAATTCACGAAGCGATTAACTTTTTACTTGATAAATATTCATTATATTTAAGATCTTTAGACAGTTTCATCTATTTCGAGGCGAACTAACTAAAGGCTGTAATAAAAAAATAAATAGAGAGTATAGAAAAAGTTGAAAAGATCAAAATATAAAAAGGAAAAAAGAAATACTCATTTTTTAGCAAAAATTAAGTCAAAAATTAAAAAACCTAAAAGCAAGGCCTAAAATCAAAAGAGTGCATGATCCGAACATGGCTTATTCATGTCAAGTAAGAGAAGAGTGATTCTCGCTAAAAGTTTCAAAAACACTTGACTTCAGTTGGAAAACTGCCGAAAACGAAACTGCCCAAATCAAGTGCGAAGTTTAGCGGCGATAACTGTACTTACGACACATACATGTACACAACAAGGGGTCAGAGGGACCAGTGATTTAATCCCCTAAAATCAGTGTATTTTCACGTAATACCGATGTACATATAATAAACACCAAGGGCTAGCACGAATTTAGGTGGGGGTCCCCGGCCATTGAAGTAGGGGGAGTAAATGACCACATTGCTGGCCTTAAACGGCCAAAAAACATCTAAAAACTGCCAAAAAATTCAATCCCCCTCGTACATGTACAGACTAAGCTGAGATGTTCATTTGGATGGGCTAATTCTAAAAATTCAAAATGTCAAGCAAAATCAGTCTTTTTCAACATTTGGATAGTTTATTTCTAAAAATTTAAAAAGTCAAACGAAAACCACTCTTTTTCAGCCATTTCAAGTCAATCCTAACATCGTAGGAAACCAACCAACCCTTGAACCGTCTACTTGGACGGGCTGAAGCATTATCCGCTGCACAGGTATGCAAACAATGCAATACGTGCACGGAATTAAGTCTCTCATTTAAAAGGTACGTAATTAATTCGCAATCGGCTAATTATTAATAAATAATTAGTTATTAATCAATTATAAATAAATAACTAATTATGTACCTTCGGCCCTTAGTCGTTGACGCGAAAAGAACGAAACGAAAAATATGCAAAATTGAGCACCAATGATTAGAAACCAGACTAAAACGGTAGGCAAAAAGTCCAAAGGTCGACCGTAATAGACGAGCAATAAAAATATTAATTCGGCGAACAATAAAGCCAAAAAATCTTGATTAACGCGCTGCAGCGTGCAGAGGGCAGGTCGCCGTAACTAAAACGAATAATAAACTTACAAGCGCAAAAATATTAATTAACAAACTCGAGTCTTAACATTACGCCTGATGAACAAATCAAGCCAAGAAGTAAAACTTTTCCTTGCAAGCACATAAATACGAAAAAAAGAAAAATTATCACGGGGCATAAAGGAATGATTGCTAATCGCAGAAATAGATTTAAAACTCAGGCGTGACTAACGTTAAAAATGATTGGCTTGATTTTTGGTCAAAAATGCAAAAATTTTTGACCAGTAGTTTTTTAAGTGAAAGAGAGGAAAAAATAATAAGTTTCTTCTGGCTGCAAATCTATCTGGTTGTTGAAAGTCGAACTTCTGACTAAAAAGCCAAGCTTCCCGATTCTCGATTAAAAAATCGCACGATTCGACAAGATACGGAAAAATGTTCAACGAAATATTAGAGCAATGTAAGACAAAATTGATTTTTTTCGACCGAGAAACAGACACAGATTCTTAAAGCGAAAATATAAGGCCTTCTCATTTTCTGTTTTTTCGAGAAAAATTCAATTATCACCTAAGTTTTTATAGCTATTACCAAATCATTGAATGCTACCGATTTTTGAAAAAAAACTTACGAGTAAAACTTAAGCAATAATAGATTCATCGCTTACTACAACAGTACCTACCACAATGGAATCGTTTCGCTCATTATTTGTACAAAGTGGCAGACAAAAGCAGCATGTGAGCACAGAACGAATCCAGCCAATCAATCGATACGAGCCCCGCGTCAACTTGCTGGAAATAAAGGGTAATGCGTGAAATAGTCACAGGAAATTAAAGGTCTTCCATTCGATCATTCGACCCAGGGAACAGCAGTTTGTCATAAAGTACCGGTATTTTCGGGGACAGTATTTTTTAATTCCAAAACGTATGAATATATCCAAGTCTGAGCAAAAATTTGCAACGCGTTAATCCAGTAGCGCAGCTAGCAGACTCGCCTTGGGATCTAAAGCCCGAGAATATCCAACATTTCATAATCGTGTATTGATTGTGATCAAAATTTTTGGATGGTTCGTCCTTCAATTCAACTTTCAGACGTTCCACATATTTTTATACAAGGTGGCCCAAAAAAACTACGCTCCGATGTAACCATAGTTTCCCAAGGTCCAGAGTTGAGGGAGGGGTGAAATCCCAAAATTGGGGACCAGTAAATTAAGTGGTGTATTATTATCAGCCGACACTGTTTTTCGTACGAGCTTCTTTATGCATGTACGAAGATCTCCGGAAAAGTCATTGTATGTGTGAATAAATTTTTGTAGATATAATATATAACTACATTATTAAATATACACATTTTTACTTACTATCCGTGTAGACCTGCGACCCGCATCCCGTTCTAAATGTGAATATTCAGCCTGAATTTAGTTGATAATATTAGTTTGGCGCGAAGCGCCGAAATTTCTATGAGCTTCTGATGGAATTTACACATAAAACTCGACTGAGAAAGCTAAAATAAGTTGGCATACAAAATCAGAAATATTACATAAATTGTAATATGCCGATTAAATCTTGTTATAAGCACCACTGCGCTTAAAAATTCAAAGCAACATCAAGATAAATTAGTCAATTTTATCTATGAACGTCAAAAAAGTGCAAATTTATTAAATAATACTTGTTTCTGCATAAAATCTTTAAAACAACAGTAGAAATAGATACAAAAGATATTTGACATTATAAGGGCGATATTCGGCGCTAAGCGCCGAAAATTTTTTGAAGCAAAATAATTAAAAAAAACGTTTGCCACATAAAGCATTTTAACATTGTATAAAGCTGGCTCCCTAAATGAATGCACAAGCCAAAATCGATTTTTGGCAATGACTTGCATTTTTTGGCCATTATTAGGTACGTTTTTTTGCGATTTTCGGCCAACAATTGGTGGTCACCCCCCCTAAAAATGGCCGGAAACCATACGTGTAGCAATGGGCTTTGAGGAATTCCTTTCTCAGGGTTGGACGTCCTCCCACAACCCCCTCAAAGTCAGAGAAGTTGGACCCAACTCCCTTATTTTTGGTGAAAACTTGCACTTTTTGGCTATTTTTATGTCTTTTTGCCACTTTTGGCCAAAAATTGGAGCCGCCTACTCCCTCCCCAAAAATAGCTGAGAAACATGCACGTAACAGGGGGTTTGGGCGAGCCCCCACGCTTGCTTGTACGCCCCCATCTCCCTCAAAGTCAAATTTTTGACCACCCTACCATTCATTTTTAGCGAAAACTTGCGCTTTTTGGCTATTTTCATTCTGCCATTTTTGGCCTACAATTGAGTCGCTTACCCCCTTCTTCTAAAAATGGCCAGGGACCCCCTACCGAAAATTTCCAGCTGTTACATGTATGCCGAGGACCCCCTCTCCCAAAATGTTAAGCTGTTACATGCATGCTTTATAGTGATAATTTGTCCATTTACTCTCGAATACATTCAAAAATACCGGATCACTTCACAGAATTCTATTCGTTAAGTGCGTTTTTAACACAGTAAAAATTGAGTTAAAAAATTCAAAAGGTATTCTCCAAAAATCGTCTGACAGTGGCTTGAGTCTTGGACCCTGAGAGGGGGTAAGACCTCCTATGGGAATGTGTGGATGTAATAGGCCATAACTTTGACTGAAATAAACATAAAACTTAAGGACCGGCTGCATTAGGTAGATAAAAACGTAATCTTTCAATTGGTATTAAAATTTTGGCCAGATGTCAATGATTCGGGCGCTATCGTGTCTTGTTTACACCTTATTTTGATATTGTTCAAACGCCAAAAAAGTCATTGGTCCCGCAATAAATTCGCTCCCTTTTGTAACAATATTCTGAAGTTTTTGAACTTAGTAGGACGCGTACCGACTCTGGGCTTTAAATAATCTGCTAAATAATTTGTTTGGCTGCATTTATATTGTCAAAGAATGATTTACACGCAGTAATGTGATACAATGCAGAAACTTGAGGTTTAAACAATGTCAAAGTAAGATGTAAACAGATCGCCGTAGCGCACAAACCGCGGAGAGCTGACCAAAATTTTTTACGCGGTTTAAACAAAGACATACATATTCATCTATCTAACACAGCTGGTCCGGAAATTCTATGTCAAGGAGTATTGCCCAAATTATGTTGTCATCGAGGCGCAGATTTTTTGGCTACCCTGTATAACACAGGAGCACCGTACCGTAGTGAGATGGAAAAGACAAGGCTCCCATTATGGCTGCGCAGAAGATCGCATGAAGTAGACATAAGTCAACACGTAAAGAGTTTTTAGGCAATGACTATGTTCGGTGGTTGCATTTGAACATGCATGCAGATTTTCTCTTATATAGACCCCATGACCAAAGAAACCTTTCTGTGAAAAATGGGGCAAAATTAATGTCAAAAACGGACAGAATGTATAATTTTTTGCTAAAGTTTATTGAAAGAGACCAGAAATTGTCAAATAAGGTCGTTTTCACGCTATTTCAAGGTTTATACTGACTTGTAAAGTTAAAGTTAAAGGTTAAGAAAGGTTAAAAATTATTGGTTAAAAGCTAAGAAAAGTTAAAAATTAAGTTTAAAAAAATTAAAAATTGAAATATAAAAAATCAACTCAAAAAATTTTTTCTTTGGTCAAAAAAGCTCTCCAGCTGAGCCGCTAGACGGGGAAGCTTCTATAAATATGTGCTCGTAACTTGCAACAATGGCCTCGTTTAAAATACAGATTAAATACAGTGCCTACACTATAGGTGCGCAAGGTCAAACATTCGGGGGGGGGTGAAAACCAAAAATTGCTAGATGTGCTTCGTAAAAAAACTAAATAGTCCTTTTGAGGTCAGAAAATTACCTATATAGCCTTTTTGGTCTCAAAAAAACATGCTATATAGCCTTTTTGGATTCAAAAACATAGCTATATAGCCTTTTTGGACTAAAAATAGCTATTAATCCCTTTTGGAGTCGAGAAAATAGCTATATGTCCTTCTAAAACTAAAAAAAGACAACTGAACAGCATTTTTGAGCTCAAAAGAGACTATATAGCCAATTTCCTGAGCCCAAAAAGGCTGTATAGCTGATTTTCTGAGCCCAAAAGGCTATACAGCAACGTTTTCTCGGTTGAAATCGCTGTATAGCTATCAATTTTTCAAAGCTCAGGGGAGGGGGTTAATACACCCTAAACCCCCATGCTCATGTATAACCTACACTGAGGAAAAATAGAAAGGTAAAATGTTGTTTACATCTTGATGAGAATCGAAACGAATCGATAATTGGTAATCAAATTGAAAAAAGGACGCTCCGAGCCAATAATGACTTGTAAGGCGTCAAGAGCGTCGCTGATTCGCCTGTACACTGGGATACCGTGACGGTCTAAAACTGTACGAACAAATTTAATGGAGCGCTGGTGGTCGCCTGCCGACCTGATGAACAAAAAATATGAGATACTAATAACTGAACACAATAATTTGATACATCTTATATAGAAGAAGAAGAAATACATTATATTAACTCAGGCGACTTTGCTGAAGATTGACTGGTGATGCATATCAGAAAATTAAGAATGCGCAGGCCCGTATCCAGGATTTTATTTCGGGGGAGGGCAAAAATTTTGAGGTCAGATATCTCAAGAACCATTAGATGGGCGAAAATAAAGGCATTTTTGAGCGAATCTCAACGAGCTCCATGCAATGGTGGAGAAAAATTTCATGGAAAAATTTCGACAATTTTCACTTTATTCTAAACTCATTTTACACAAACCTATCGTTTAAACAATGCACACAACTGATTTCTTATCATTTAATCGATGAATAATTTCCTATCTTCTGTCTTTGTATTAATCTCTGTGATTTACACAAAGTAACAATAAAGAAAATGAATCATTCGGCGCAAAGCGCCGAAAAAATTCGAATGTTCTACATGTCTAATTCAAATTTGAGCGGTTTTTGGCGGGATAGAGGGCAAAAACTATAGATGCCGTAAAATTTTGATATTACAAGCTAAAAGTACGCTAGAAACATGTTTTGATGGTGTCGTAAACCTACTTCGAGAATTTTTTATTTATTCCTTTTGGGAACCCTTGTGTGTTTCGAAAATCATTTTTAATCCCCAGCGGGGGGGGGGGGACCGGCTCCCACTCCCCAAAATACGGACCAGGATGCATGTCTAATAAAAAAATAGGTTACGTTAAGCTAGATCGTTCACTAAAATAAAAAAATAAGGGCCGGAGATTTAAGTTGACTGACTACTTTCAAGTAATGTCCAACCATAGGCTTACTGCGCAATTAGGTTTTTTTCGACCAAAAGTCGAATAAATAGTCTTTTCAATGAAAAACGTGCAGGAATATAGGGAAATGAAGAAAAGAAACAGATTTTCATAGGCAGCGAGGGGCAAAAGAGATTTTAAGTGGGGGAAACAACATAGTTAATGTGTACTAAAAAGCGTAGAAGTATTGAGCACCAAGCAAGCACACGTCAAATCTTCAAAAAATGTCAGCTCATTGGAATTAAGAGTTAGCATATGAGTATAAGATAATCTGCTTACAGTACTTCAATCATTGCAGTAAGACATATTAAAAGTAAAATAGCTGAGGCTTTTGACGAGTTTTAAGCGGGAGGGGTAGAATCCGGGATTTATATTACAGTAGTGTTTATTAGGTAAATTAGGTCGAAATTGCTTAAAAAATACTATCTTCGACCGAAATCACCAGACAATACCTAACTTTTGGTACCCTCCCTCCCTATATTTTGGTACCCTCCCCTCCCTATATGCATGTGGTTTAAATCTAGAAATTGCTAGGTCTACCCAACCTGAACAATTTATGCACACTGAATAGACAGTAGAGCATACATATATACCTGCTTGTCTGACGTAAGTTTGTTTCATCGTGTGATGGCAGGACAATAATAAGCGACGCGTTCTGCGCTTAATAGGCATTAAGCTGATATTATACACATATCGAACAAAGAATCGATCAACAATGCAAATATCAAAATATTAAAAATAACAAATTTGAAAAATAACCGCTCTCACATTGATTAAATACACTGTAAGAGTAGTAGATTTCGTACTGATTGATTTGAATTATTATGGATTAGCAAAACAACGTACATATCAAAACCCAGCTGTCCTTCAAAATACTATAAGCATCAACCAATGCATCCAGATTATCTTTCAAACCGTTGAAAATTTAAGTACGCATAAATGTTGATTGTTGACCTTTTTAGTCGACAAAATGTTGACTCACAACTCGACAAAGTCTAATTTTCCGCAAAGAATAAATGAGATAAAAAAGCTTATTTTAGCCTGTTTTACAGAGTAAAAAAATTTATAGTCTAAAAAACAGATCAACCGTATTTGTGGCCCCGAGTAAGCGAGTTTTTGTGATAGGAGGCGATTTTTAAGCCGCAGTGATTTATAACAAATACGACAATACCCATTTTGACCAGTGCAACTAAACCTGAAAATTTCACTTTTGGACCCAGACAACGATTTTTAAGCATATAAAACCACTTTTTTAGACCACGAATACCCAATTTAGGGCCAAGAAAAGCACTTTCTGGGCCAGAAAAACCATGTTTAAAAGTTGGAAAACCACCTTTAGACCAGGACAACCACTTAAAAAGCTGAAAAACTACTTTTAGGACCAGAACAACTATTTTTCAAAGCTAAACAACCACTTTTTGGGCCAGAAAAACAACTTTCGAAGTCGGAAAACCCACTTTCGGACCTAGACAAGATAACCCCTTTCAATATGGACATTGGACAACCAACTTTGAAGGCAAGACACCCAACCTCTTTCGTTGAAAATTTGAACCGAGCGAACTAATGACCACAGACCAGATATAAGTGGTACCTATTTATAAAAATAAATTATTTTTGCTTATAAGCGATTTATAGTCTACCATTTAAAAAATTGGAATTTAATTCAATGCTATTCACGAAGATAAATTTTCCACAAAGTACAAGAAGCACATCAAATTTTGAAAGAAAAATTCAAAATTAAATTTATAGCGAAAATGTATAAAATTACCCGCGAGAAAGGCTATTTCGATCAAGGACACAAAAGAAGGTTGCTTCGAATCGATGACGAACATGAGTAAGCGGCTTTCCTTCAAGTAGTAATGTTCAAATTGATAAGAATGGTAGAAAAGAGAGGAAAAACTTTGAGAAAGAAAGCATACCCTCTTGGCCCGCTCTTCGCTTTTAATCATGTCTTCCGTCCAAACGATTTTTTGCTGAAAAAAAACAATCAAGTACATATAGAGCAAACGCTCTTAATATGCGATTCTAATTAGAAAATATTTAGGTTATCGATACTACTATACGAGCATTTTCGATTAACTTTTTTAGATTGTATGAGCATGTTAAAAAGAGGCAAAAACCCGCAAAAAAGTTTCCAAGCTTTTTTTAGCGAGTCCCGCACCTATGCAGGATTTTATTAGAATGGTTTAGAAGCTAATGACATTTCTCGACCTGTTTTGCGTTTTTGGATAACTTTTGCAGTTTACTGTAACGAGAGATGAAAGAATTATGTGATTTAGTAAACATTGTGACATTTTTACTCTTTTAAACTCAATTTCGCAGTCTTTTTTCAAGTACAAGCAATCATACGTGGGCAGCAAGAAAATTCTGGGGGGGGTGCAAGATTTTTTTGAAGGTCGAAAAATGGTCTCAAAAATGGTGGTATGGCGATAAAAACACCATTTTTCGACGTTTCTCATCAAGCACTATCCATTGGCATCAAAAAATTGCGAAAAAAACGGAAAAATTTTTCAAAAATCGAATTCTGGGGGGGTATTTTGATTTCTGGGGGGGGTATTTCGGTTTCTGGGGGGTGCATACCCCCAAACCCCCCACGCCCAGGTGTGCAAGCAATGCAAAAACGTACCTACCACTTTCGTTGAATTTAACACAAGTAGAAAGTTTTAAATTAAAGAAAACACATTCGCTAATGCAGATTTTAGCATTGTTAAGCAATCGCTTTGAATTTTAAAGAAGAACTTGGAAGAACTAGTCAAAAACATTGTGTACTTTAAATAAAACAGATTATCGGAACTATAAAACTCAAAAGAAAACATCCATAAATGCATAAGGTATATAAACTTTGAAATGAGTTGACAAAAAAATATAACTCACGGGATTATAATAGCTTATGCCCATGGCTTTAAGGCGCGGTATAACAACGTCATCGCGCCAAGTAGTTTCTCCGCAAGAGCCGCCGAGAAACACTGAAAATAATATGCAAAAGCATAGGTTCGATTCGATTATAACATAAGCTAAGGTTATATCAATCGAAAATTTATAAAATTTTTGAAAGACAGAACGTAACTAGTAGCATTTTCTCCCACTTCAAGAAGATAAAATTCTACTGGACTGCCTAGAAAACAAAGTTTAACGTACAAATAAAAAATTCATTTTTCCTTAGGGAATTGGAAAATATAGAGAAAAAATCTTTGATGTAATCGAACAGGCTGGTAATTGCGTGCGAATTAAATTATGGTTTAAACTATGAACTCGTAAATAATCAGTCATTCAATGTAAATGTTTATCAACATTAAATCAAATACACCAATTCCATCTCACCTAACAATCTACAGAATAAGTAGGTATTTAGAGGCAATTTAGGCAAAAAAAGAATTCAGTCGACAAAGATAAGATATTTATTAGAAACTTACCGTCATAGCGGTAATCCTTTAGCATCGAATTACGGCACCAGAGCACATTTAATGCATTAAAGTCAAAGTGGCCGCGCAAAGGCTCAGAAAATTTAGCGTTAAAAATACTCGTATAAGAAACAATATTAAAAGAATCAAGCTTCTTCCACGTGAAGCATAACTAAGAAAACAATATCTGGACGTCTAAACTAAACGTAAAACGTAAAAGTAATAAATCGTCAGTATATCTGAATACTTGAAGAATAAGGATTCGACCTAAACTTTTTTCGGGGGAGGAAGTATCGGCACCACTTTTATTCATTGATCAAAAAGTAGACAACGCTTTGTCCGGATAAAAAATCAGATCTTAAGAGATAGAGAGGGATGTTAATTAAAGTTTGCTGCTTATTCATAGACAGGTTCCAAGCATACAAGCAAAGCATGGAGATTTGGGGGGGGGCGTCAATTTTTTTTCTAGAGTGCCGCTTTAGCTTGAAAACGATGGATAAGTATTAAAGATGTCCTAAGCCCCGGCTCCTTGGCTTATGTCCCGGCCAAGGCTTGCCCCGGGGCCGGGGCTAGAACATGTATAATCACGTGTAAAGATTTCAAATTATCTTCTAAAATCAATCTAGTCAGTTTTGAAGAAGCAAACAAATGGTCCATTTGAAAATGACGAATTCGAATAGAAAAATTTGATATTAGACTGTTTCTTTAGCAAAAATCTAGATTTATATTCAACTTAGATGATTCAAATTTGGTGCATTTGGCTTCCTTTTAAAGAAGTGATAGAAGCTTAAAACTTAACTGCTGAGTAGCTATTTATTCGATCAGACTATTAAAATAATCGTGATTTATTTTATTTTTTACTTTTATAATTCATCTCAGAATAATTAGCCTAAATTGGATGATGCATAAATCTCTATTTTATTCGTAAGATCTTATAAATGAAATTCATGCTATCTGTTAATTCTGGGCCGGCCGGATCAAATATGGGATAATTGATTAAATGATAAGCCTTGGAAGGGATTGAGATTACTTGCTATGATTGCACTTAGTGGGGCCCTGACCTATAATCATCTATATTGTTGTTTTCGAGCACGTATTAATTTTTTGGGTTGAATTCACAAGTTTGCTGAATTTCCGGACATAAAAACTGTGCTGTCCTGAATCTTTATCACCGTAGCCACAATTTTGACACGGAAAAGATGCTTAAAACTCATGAATCAACTTTCTTAGAGCACAACAGAGCTGGGCGGAAGACATGGATAATTGTAAATAAGCAATATAAATCCGAGAACTATGACGTAATGTGTTTTTTACTATTAAGTTTGACTTTTCGTAACCTTCAATCTTATAAAGGTAAAATGGGCTTAAAAGGATCTGGTTAAACTTTAAAATACGTGTTATCAAGTGAAATAATTATTTTGAATGATTTTTCTGCAGATATGATAAGCGCAGAGCATTACAGAAGACTTTTATTTATGTGTTGATAACTAATGTTGCTTATTGTCCGGCTTGAATATTCTTCTATTATGAACTTAAATTTTTTCTTGCAATTCTCGATCTCCTCGGAAATCGTTCTACATTTAGGAAGTTTCGAAATTCTGAAATCCTCACACTTATGATTTCGCGCTAATAATTGCAATCATTTAAATGGACTGATATAAATTCAGAGCATCATTGATATTTTCAAGATTCAAGAGTGTTATTCTTCCAGTTTTTAATTTAAAGCATTTATAAGATGAGAACTCTTTAATAAATACATTCTTCGCACCCATATTAATGAGTACTAATACAGAAAATACCATTAATCACCTTAAGTGTACATATAAAGGTCAGCACATACATTATTTATACATCTTGCCCCGGCCCAAGCCCCGGTTAAAAAGTCTGCCGCGGGACATCCTTAATAAGTATGCATCAGAAGCACCATTTATAGGTATTTGCGACAATGCCCCTCCTTTCTAAAAGCTAAAAATTGAAAAAAACTTGTAAAAATATCAAAAAAATCGAATAAACTGAAAATATATTCAAAAATATGTATACAGCGAAACGCGCCAAAAATCTGAGTTTTGAGGCGAAAGATCGTTAAAAACGCTAAAACAACACCTTTTCTGATTTTTTTTGCAAAATCAGGAATTCTGGGGGGGGCGAGAGAGAAACCTCAGACCACGTATGGCTAAAAGCCCCTCGAAACCTAGATCCTTGCTAAGTAACTGTAAGCTACCTGTCTCACAATACGAATTTCTACTAGGATTGTAAACACATTAATAAAGTAGGTACATGAATAAAATTGCAATCTATAGGCAGACTATTAACGCTGGTATGAATAGTTTATTAGCGCTCGTTCTTATAGGAAGGAACAGTTAGAAAAAAGTATAACAAAACAAAGATAGAAAAAAAGGAAGACAAACTGATCGTAGGTACAATAAAAAATTCTGATATTGATAAAATATTAATAAAGACGATTATCGTACAGCAGGATAAGTAAATACGGATGTCCGTAGCGTGAGACTTTTTCAGACTAAGAATCTCTACTAGCTAACATACGCAACACTCGATTAAACGTCACCAACTTATAGAAAAATAATGTTTACTTGTACACGTCAGCGAATGATAAAAATACGGAAGTAGCGCCTCATGAATAAAATATAATAATGTGATTTTGGAATGTCAGTTTGTGCACGGAATTTTCGCAGTATGTAAAGCCGACGATCTGATGATCTTAGCTAAATGGCTATGTAATGAATCAAAGTACTGTTAATATGACTCACTTAAACCTTAGCAACTTACTTTCATAAAAACCGGCACACAATACCGCCATATAGAGTTAAACACATCTAAAGCGAACGACATAACTCTTTCTTTGAATCAAATTTATTGAAACGACTTCTTTTAATACTAGGTGTATGCTAGGAACTCCTGAAATTTCGCTTAACAGATATGAAGTAAAACTTGCGAGAAATATTTATGTGCTAAAAACTCAACTAGCTATCACTAACTATTTCAGATTTAAATTAAGCTGAAATCAGCGTAGTTTGACTTTTTTAAAGAGTCGGAAATTCAACGTAGTTGTCTTAACGGCATCTTTTTGAGGGGTCAATAAGTGTTCAAGATTTTAGCCAATTATATTTATACTATTCCTCGCCTTCTTTTATTCTAAAAAAGAAACTCAGCTTTTGATGTTTATTCGCCTTTAAGCTATCGTATTTTGCGATTGGAAAAGTTTTCAACTACCTATACGTATGTAGAAGAAAAATTTGGATTTCAGTCATTTTACCCTTGCTTTCAAAAATTTTTCATCAAAGTAAAGTCTCAGAAAAATGTCCTTGACTCTTCCCCGACTTAAAACGCTGGGTATATTATATCAAAGGTTAAACCTTGTCGCACTATCATTTTTTTCAGAAAGTTCAGGCAACTAAGTTTTGAAAGCGCTATAATGCCGAAAGTGTAAAAATGATGCTAGCATAAGAATACTAGTCGAAAACCGTTTAAAATTTCAAAAATTTTTAAATATTTAAGGTATAACATTTCTGATAAGCTCCAAATGCGGTAGCAGCAACTATTTGGGGAATTGAAACAATATGTCAGGCGAGAAATCTAAGCAACTATACAATTATGATGAGTCTAATATCTACTTTTTAAAACTTTTTTATAACATGAAAAATTAGTGATTAAATGCATCATATTTAATTTACACTAAACTTCTATAGAATATTCACCAGGAAAGCTTACAAAATAAAATCAGCCAAGCAACCGAAACGAACGTGTCTTACATAACCAAGATGTTATTAACATGTTTCAAGGCACTAATCTTATGAGCGGCTAGTAGCACAACCATAGCGCGAAAAAAACGAAAGCATAAAAACGACGTATTCAAGACGGATAAATCGAAAAAATTCGTACGTTGCTTGATTATGTATGTATATAAAAAAGGCCCAACCGAACGGGAAAGCCCTAAAAACATCAAAATTTGCGACACTTTCACGGAAAAATGCGTCTATAACTCAACTATGTATAAATATACTGCGTAAAACAATATGAAACGATCGTGTAAAAACACCAAATGTGCAATACTTGATTATACATCCGTAAATAGAATTATCGGAAAACCGTAGACGATTAGGATTTATCTCAAGACAGGATTAAATAATTTTAATTCTAATCGATAGAAACGTCGAGCTCTGAAGAAAAATTGCCGAATTTCGAATATGATACGTGAAGTAAAGCAAAAACCATTTTTTAAAGAAAATCTAGAAGAATAAGTGAAAAGCGCCAAAAACGCAATCCGAGAGTCTCAATGCATTTAACCTATACTACTTTTTATTTCAGTCATTCAACCCTTTGATTCAGCAACAACCGCGTGATTTTGGCATGAGGAATACGGCAACTAACTTTGAAAAAAGTGTTCCGAAAGCGCATTATTGTGAAACATATAAATGTTAAAAACTCTATGAAGCAAAATAATCAATTAAAAACTCGCTCTTCGTGTTACAGCTATTAGCGTGCTCAGGTAAGTGTAACATGCAGTTTAAAATCAGTGTATAAAACAAATAAAAGAAAAGAAATCAAAAGAGCTAGACTATATAATAGAGATGAATTTTTGAATTTTTTACAAATTAACTAACAAAATTCCATAATCTATTCTTACCAGTAAACAAAACTTGACCAGTAGATGAAAAAATTCAATCGTTCAACAATCAACGCGATGAGTGAATAAAATGCAATACTTACAGTACTGCGCACGAATATACATATTAATTAGAACGATCTAATATTGACTTTACATAAAATTGTACAGCACCTGCGTAATGCGCCATCTACACACTTAATCCAAACCATGATCATAAAAATCCCGAAAAAAGGATACACGGTAGAACCCAACCTATAACAGAGAACTACGGAGACTATAAGTCACGCGCTTATGTTAAACAAATATATAAGTTCGATTAAGAACATTTGAATTACGGTCCAATGACTGATTAAGCGGAATAGCTATGTACGTACACATGCGAATATAAAACAGATCGCATAATGCTGGAACGTGGCTCTGAATAAGCTTATATAATCAATTTTTAGCACGTGCCGGATGATTATACGGATTATTCGCACGCTTTCGTAATTACGAGGGCTGAATTTGACAGAAATAGCCAATCCCATGGCAGGCGGGTGAAAAAACAGTAAAACAAGCATACGGATTCGCGCTTTTTTTGCTAGAGAAAAATAAATAATAGGACACTCGATCTTTAATTAATTTCGCTTACATCTAAGCGTCAGCCTTTTTTCGCCTTAATCCCTCTGATAATATATATTTTTGTTATTACATAATTGATGGGGAAATTTCTAGCATTTTTAGTCAAAAAAATATGAGAAATATGGATCAACAATCGTATAAAGAAATATTACCGATTGCATAAGGAACTGTTCAGAATTAATGCTAACATTATGATGTCATGCTCGTTTAAAACATGTCATGTCATGAGTATGACTTCGTTTCAATCAGAAAAGGAAGAAAAACCGAAACGGAAGACGTCAGTCAAGCAAGCGTACATGCGACAGAAATAATCTATTTATAAAATAAGGTCCCATATCACATGAGTTAAACACGTTCCGACATGTAGCACTATCTTAGCCTTTTTGCATAAGGAAAGGAAACTACACGCACGTGTTTTTTGGGAGGGAGGAGTTCGAACCCACTTAAAGTTGTCGATTTTGGAAAAAAATCATAAAAAGTATGCTCTTTTACGTTTCAGCTAATTTTGCTTTAAAAGTATGAAATTCCCTGCGCTTCGCACCACATAGGTACTAATCATAGGTGCACAAGGTCAAGGTCGGCAGGAGGGGGTTAAATCCTAAAAATCCAAAACAGTAAATTTAAGATACACGATTTTTTTACAATGTTTTTTCGTGGTAATATCGCATTTTAAAAGCATTTTAAGTCCATTTTGACTGCATTATATATCTTTTAACACTGAAAAATGCAAAAATTTATCAATTTTGGGCGTTTTTCGAGTAAATAGTACTTGAAAGTACTAATCTGGCGCGAAGCGCGGAAAAATGTTGACGTTTTCACTGCTTTTGACCTCAAAGATGTGTTTTATTCAATTCATTCTCAATGTTTTCGATTTTTTGCGTTTTTATGTTATAGAAAAAACGAGCACCGTTTGAAACGTCGAAAAACAGTGTTTTTGACGTGTACCTATGATTATTGAGCCCAAAAAAGCACTTTTAAAAAATTTTTGGGGGCTGACCCCTAAGATTCCAATGCTACTGATTTATTGAACGCATGATTCATATCCGAGCTAAGTCAAAATCCAGATTTTTATCCTCATGAAGTATTTGGAATGGAGAAAACAAGGTAAAACTTCTAACGAAACGGTATAATGATGGCTGTGTAATGAACAAAATAGTAATTAAAATATGGATTAAACACCGAGATTGATAGTAGATAATTAGTAAATAGGACTCAGTGCCAATCGTCCAGGAGATCTTGCTGTCCGGACTAAAAAAGAACCATTTGAATTTATCGGAATACGTCAAGTGAACGAATAAAAATTATTTTAACTTATTCGAGCCAAGATAATAAGATAAAATTCAACAATCAAACCGGAAACAAAGAAAAGCTTTAAACGCTAAAACTAAAAAATAAAAATAATCATCAATAAGAAAATGAAAAATAATTGCAAAACGTAAACAGTACTCATTTCGAAATACGAAACCAAGTGACATAGCCTTAACATGTTTTCACGTTTAATTTTAAGGACGGCTCCAGCCGGTAGAGGAAGGGTCGAGTTGATGAGATAACGCTTGCGTAGGTTCCGATTCGTCATTGTGAAATAATTTTGGCGCATTGCCAAAATGTTGAAATATTCGTTTGCAAAAAGCTAAAAATCTCAATATGCGCGTATAGACTTAAAAAAGCCCACAGAAAGTTATCACAACTTAGATTACGAATCATTCTCCGAAATTAAATCAGTCGCTCGCCCGTACTCAGCGTCGTCATGGGCACCGGATGTCCGCCAACGTTGCTCATTTCCTCGCGAGCCGGATTATATTTGCCCTTGAGTTTGCGGCTCCGGCTGACGTACCGGTAAGAAAAATAGGCGCCGATTAACAGAGCGATCAGGGCCAGGCCGCCCAAAACTCCGCCCACTATGGCGCCCACGTTCGGGCCACTTGATTTCGATTGGCCGCTTGCCCAGCCGGTCATTGGGGTAGAGCAGAGCAAACCTGGGAGTGAAGTTTCCGGAACAATCCACAAACTAATAAACGCACAATATGGGAATTCTGGGGGATATTCAAATCGAAACTTTTTTTCTAAAGTGCATTTTTTAGGTTCGCAAACGGCGAAAACGCATCGATAGCATCATTTTTTGCCGTTTCTGACGATGCTCTATCATTTTAGTGCGTAAAAACATAAAATAATCCGGAAAAGTTCGAACGAATTGAACAAAATATAGGCAACAAGCGAGTATAGGAAGCGAAGCGTTCAAAATCTGTCATTTTTTGAGCAAGCATTTAGCTAAAAACGCTCAAAACGGCTCCTTTTCTACGAATTTTTTTGAGAAAATAGCGAATTCTAGGAGAGTGAAAAAATTTTAGGAGGGATTTAAAACCTTTCCTGCAGGTGAAAACTTCTCGAACCCTGCAGATCATGTATTTGTACTATAGTCTATGAAAGCAATATAGTGCACGATGGAATTAAGCTAAAATAAAGACCACAATACTGTGCAATGCATATTTCAACTTTTCAACTTCTTAATGCATATGGTATTCGAGATTAAAAGTCCGCATTGAATAAATTTAGCAGAGACACAACATTTTTCTGTAGAAAACAGAAGCAAAATAATAAAATACACGTACACAGATATGTATGTAAAGCATGGGAATTCCGGCGAGGTCAACCCAGCACATATTCTAGAAAATACCACTTTCGGCCTCAAAAACAATGGCTACAAGTCAAAAACATCATTTTTCCACATATTTGACGATGCTCTTTCTTCGTAGAAAATGTAAAGAAAAGCTTTTCTAAACATTCGACAGAATTATCAAAATGTGGTCAGAAAATTGCTATTTTATAAATCCGTGCCATGTGATAAAAAGTCACCAAAAACATTTACAAAACATGGCAAAACTAATGTCAAATCAGGCAAAAAGCGAAAAATTTTGACAAGAATGTTTGAAGAAAATTTTAGTTAAAAAACTTTCTGGAAAACTGCAGGCCAGCTTAACCCCCTCCCCACCAGGTCAGCCATGTTATGTATCTAATAAAAAAACTCTTTTTTCCCCGAAGAACCAGCAGAGTATGCATACATGAATACAGAAGATTCAATTATACAAAGTGAGATTACTGTAGCGCTCGCTTTCCTAGCACTGCATTCGAATGTATGTAATGTATGTACATACATACAAGGTGAAAAAGCATCGTGCCTAAGAATCGATTAATTTGGTTTTTTTTCAATTTTTTAATTTTGTCAAAGTCTAAAATCTTATTTCTAGAACAATAGAACGAATAAAATGCATAAATCTGTCAGATATTCAGAAATCAAATAGGCCTTTAGCGAAATTTTTGTTTAAGGTTCCAAAAACCTCTTATCCATTCTTCAATAAGAAAACTTTAACGGATAATGCAATAAAATCTGTACTGCGAATTTTAATTTTTTTGCGCTTTGCACTTTTAGAAATAAAAGTCAAAGGATGATAGTTAAATCAGACTTTTATCATAAAAATATAATGATACGAACCGGTAAAACCAGGTCGGCAAGTGCAATTGAAAGATCCAATCAAATTCAAACATGTTGCATTGTTTTTGCAAGGCTTAAGCTTGCATTCATCAATATCCTCGTCACAAAATTGACCAGTAAATCCAGTACCGGCGCAATTGCATCTAAAATTGAAGGAAAACGTGTTCAAAACAGCTAGAAATACGGAGCTTTATTCGCTTATTGCAAAGAGTTGAGCGAATACTCAATACGGAAGTCTGCCTAAAAAAGTTTAAAAGTGCCTTTTTGCGCTCAAAAACCATAGTTTTACGTCAAAAACATAAAAATATCGAAAAAATTTACGTAAATTAACCAAAATAAGTGAAAAAATTAGTATATGGCGCAAAGCGCCGAAAAATTTTATACTTTTGAACCGAAAGAAAGTTTAAAACGCTTAAAATACGCTTTATCGACTGTTTTCCGGAAAATCGACAATTTTGGGGGTCAGCAGCCATTCTACAAGGTAGTAGGGTCAAAATCCCCAAGAAAACATATGCTCATTACATCACGTATCAGAGTAGATAGCGTTTTTGACGTTGGTCATTCATCTTTCTAGGACGCTCTTTTGAGGCTCAGGCCCAAAAACACAAAAAAACAGTATCTACACAGAAAAACGCTGGAAAGTCATTTTTTCGGATTTTTCCCATGATCTCATCGTTCCTTTCAGTTTCTATTCATCTCCAGTTATACAAACAGCAATTTCAAATTCGGAATGGTTATAGCAAGCCGATCATTTTTTGAAGACTAGTAAATCAGCTTCTATTCTCAGTCAAGAAAGACCGAAAATCTATAAAAAAACAACCATGCACACAAAGAAGCTACTTACAATGTCGCACAGAATGGGAAGAAAATTAACAAACAACAAAAAATGAAAAACTCGTAGAATGAAAAAAATCACTGGAGAAATCGGTCAAAATGAAGCAAAAAAATGAAATGATAAAATCAAAAATTAAAAATATGAACAATTTTATGAAATAAAGTAATAATGTTGAGCACTAAATTAAAAATGGAATAGAAAAATGAACAAAGAATTTATAATTTAGAAAAACGAAATCAAAAGGAAAGTCGTACCTGCCATTCAACTGATCGCATTGGCCAGACCCGCAGACCATGCTGTGCGCGACGCGACAATCGGGGAGCGACGGCGTCGTAACGACGGACGACGTGCCGCTCGACGGACTCGTCGTCAGCGTCGGACTGTGAGTCGTCCGCGACGGCGTCGCGCACAAGTCGTCGCCAGCCCATTCTTCGGGACAATCGCAGCGAAAGAGTCGAGGCGGAGCGACGCCGTGCGAATCGACGGGCGGATTTATTAAGTGTGAAACTTGGAATTTAAAATGATTTCAGTAATTAAAATCAATGATCAGGCCCGTTTCCAGGTGTAATAGGGGATGGGCATGTGCCCCCTCCGAAATTGAATGTGAGTATAATTTTTCCTTCACCCCACCCTTTGCTTTTTTAGCCAAAAATCACAAAAAATTAATTTTCGGCGCTTCGAGCCAAATTTCGCAATTGTGATTAGCTATTCAATCCCAAGCGCGCGGTTTAAACACTCCTTTGTTGGTTTTTATACAACATAGAGCGTACTTTGCATCTATGTCTTCTGTTCAGCACGGGTTTTAAGCAAAAACTAAAATTTCTTCAAGAAACAAGAATGACAACAATTTTTTGGCGATGATTAGGAATTTGCTGATGAACTTGACCATTTTTAGGGTGAATTCAGAGCCGTGATTCGACTCCTTTTGTAAAAATTTTAACGTTCCCTAGAAAATAAACTCTAGGAGTTTTTGGTGCAAGACAAATCTCCTGAACTCCTAGAAGGCTACTCCTAATCTCCTAATCTCCTGAGTTGGTGCAAGCGGGGCCAGGCGCTTTTTCTATTGTTACTCTTTACAAAAGTGTTAATAATAACAACTAAATGAAACTCCACAATTTTGTTGCCTTATATTTGTTCTTGAAAAAAAAACAATTAAAGACTGTTTTGCGATAAATGCGGCATAACCATAATTATGATTAAAACCTTTAGCGATACGCATCCTTTTTGATGCACCCTATATAAGCAAGGGATCCTCAAACAATGTCGGGATCGAAATGCCTTTCATCGAAATATTCTCCTAATTTTAAATTTAAAAAATATGCAACTTAAACAAATGCAGATTAAGTTGAAATCTTTTTACATGAATAAAGCATTTTTCGGATTTAATCGAAAGATAGAAAGCTGGCTTGTCTCTGAAAAATGAGCTATAATGCGTAATCATCGTGTATAACATTTTTCATACTGAACAAGATACATACGGCCAAACTTACATAAAATGCAACGAGGTAGAAAACACTTGCGACAGTCATGAGGCAAGCTCTTAGAACGACTTTGTTTAAAGATTTTGCAAGAATAACAAAAAATATAATGTAAAATAGTGCACAATGCGATATAGGTCGGTGGTCAGTTCAAGTGAAAAAATAAAATATTTTCGACTTTATTGTGATAAAATAACTTTATAAAGCGCTGTAAACATTAGGACAAAACTGAAACAACCCTCCTACTTTTAGTGTACCGGAATATTCTACAACAAACTAATAATTGCTTTTTAGACTCGAGAGAGGGAGCAAGAAAAGGAGCGATCCATCCAATTCATTCGGATCAGACGTGGCTTAGTAATATGCATTCATCTGAATTAATTTATGTTAGAATATTCCGGCTAGGTCCGAAATCTTGCCGATTTTTCATCTAAAAATTTTTACCCTTTCCGCCTCTATAAACTAATTTCTAATCAAAGGCTCTACAAACATTCCTATTAGCGATCAAATAAATTAGCGTTTAAATCAGTCAATTTATTTCGAGAACGCATCGAAATTTTTTACCTCAAAATGGCAACAAGCATACACGGGCATGAGGACGGGGTGACTGAAGGGTATTACCCAACTAAGCTTAAAAACACTGATAGCTTTATAAATCATGTAACCCTTCCTAGACTCATAAACATACCGCGTGATTTTAGAAATGCTATATAGTTGTTTTTGTAGTTCAAAAAGGATATATAGCTAATTTCCTGACTTTAAAAGCAGATAAATAGCTAATTTTGGTTCAAAAAGACTATATAAACGTGTTTGTGAGTTTGAAAAGGCTGTATATTTACCACAAATGCTGTAAAACGATGGTATTAAAGCGATCCCATCGTATTTGTTATATACGAGTAATCGTTTTTTAAAGCACTTAGATACATTTCCAAATTTCTGATTTTTACCCCCTGAATCATACATATAACAGGAGGGATCCCCATTCAAACTTAGTTGTCCCGTCCCCCTACCCAAGCCCAGAAAATTTTTGACCCCCCAGATTTTTAGGAAAAATTTTGAATTTTTATGCCGTTTTTGGCCGAAATTGGAGGTCATTTACCCCTTTCCCCTCTAAAGATAGCCGGGACCCCACCGGACATTTAGAGCCGCTACACGTATGCTATGAATGTTTGACCATGCGCTTTAATGCCAACGAGCTTAAAAAATACCATACACCGTAAATGATTCGGTGATTACATTTGCCACTATTGCACCAGCGAAACAAAAAACACCCATGTATGGGGCTTACTCCCGGAATCCGCCTGCGTGCCTCGATTCGTCAAAGGAAAGGCGCCGACGCTGTTTAATGGGTCGACAAATGTTGCTGGCGCCGTTGGTCGCTGTGAGGGCGGGAAAACGGTGCCCGGAGCCTCATTACGCTGTGATGACGTCACGCCGAGTCGTATGGGGACACAAGGCGCGTTGTGATGGCAAGGATTGGGCGTACACGGATCGGCTTTGGCAACAATAAGCGATTCGCAAAAACGTCCTTCGAAATTTGGAGCGCATTGACACTCAAATCGGTCCGCAACGACTGACGAATTCGTCGTCGTCAGGTTTAATGGCTGACAGGTGCCTGAGAAGGCCATTATGGAATGTTTTGCGACACAAAGTACATGATTTTACGCACTTCAATCGCTCAGGGCGACGAACTTATTAAATCTAACCGCAATGCATCAAGTCAACATACGAGGACGTACGTAATCCTTTGATATTTTGGCCATAAAAAATTTGTGCCTTTTCTACTTTTTGATTTCTGTCTGGCATAGACATAACTATACAAATAGGGATCCGTACTTTCTGTACGTACACAAGATATAGAGCTGCGCCGCGCCACTAATGAGTGAGCACTGTTTGACTGTATTTCTCCCAATATTCTATTTCGATGTGCGTGATCCTTACTTCCTGCTTAGGCTTAGTGAGTGCAGAAAAAAATGTCATTATGAAATCTTTTTTGAAGTCTTAAAGATAGGCTTTGTCGCATTAAGTCATTAATAACGTAAGCATGTTTTGTGCGTACAGAAATTATGAGTCCCTCTTTGTATACTTATGCCTGATTTCTTTTAGAGAATAAAGTAATGACGGGTCTCTTATTCTTTTGAAATAAAGATTATCCCAATTTTTGAATAATAAAAATATTTCTCGTAACTGAATTTATCGTTAACGGGATGAAATCAGTCAAACGACTTGGAAAAATTTAAGTTAAGGATCAAAATATTCGACCAAACTCGAGCATTCCTGATATAAACCGTACATAGAAATGAGAAGAGGGTAATTCAAATCGCATACCCGAATCGAAGAATCGATTTCCACTAACAGAACACAAGAGCCTACACATGTAAGATAGGGATTGAGGAGTCCTTCAAACCAATGTTAGCCGTCCCCTTCCCCTCAAATCCAGAGATTTTGACCGCCGCTCCCCATTTTTGGCAAAAAACTTGCGTTTTTTGGCCTTTTTTACGTATCCTTTTGCCATTTTTGGCCAAAAATTGAAGATAATTTACCTCAAATCCTAAAAATGGCCGCCTAGCCTCAACAAAATTTTGAGCTATTACATGCCTGGCCTACAGTAGGTAAAAGCTCAAAGCTAAATGTGGTCCGAGTCGGCTGAGGATAATTTGCAAAGAGCACGCAACAAATGCATTAAATCGCAAGCGAAGCGCATCGAATGCCGGAATAAGATAAGTAGGTGTAGGAACTTATTTTTTATCTATCAAATCGCAGTTGTTCGTTGAGCTAAAAGCAGCCATTCGGCCTAAGCAGTAACAAATAATGGTCGCGTAACAAATTGCGATAGTGCGCAAAGCGCATGAAATTGATTGAATGAAGCAATGCTCTCGTTCTAAGCGTAAACAATAAGTTATTTTCGATAAAAGCAAAAAACGCATTCCGCAACCATCCGAAAGAAACGTGGTACGCGGTATTTATTTGAAAGCGTAGTGGCGTAATTCGATTTGCATTTCGTAACGCAGCTCATTAATCTCGCATAGAGGGAAACAACGTAGCCAAAAAAGGAATCAAGCCTGAATCACACTGAATGGGCTATTTTTTGGCAATTTTGATTTAGTTTCAAACGATAGAATGAAAAAAGCGCTGTGAGAAATCAAAAGAGGTACAGTGGCTGGCTGGCTAGCTAGCTATATTCGTATGCGCATGAAGGGATCAGGACTGAACTCATCTATAACCTAGCTTAGCAGATCTTCGCAAAAACTGCTCAGAATTCCATAATTCCACTTTAAAAAATTTACATTTTCCAATAATTTCTAAAGCTAAGGGATATAACTAGATAAGATCGTAAGTCGCTTTAATTTCGTAAATTCATCTCCACCATGCTGACACAAATATGCAAAATACTTACTTATGCAAATTTCCGTTACAATAACTCTTAAAAAGATATGAACCGAATTTGCGCTATATTTGGACAATTAAACATTTTGCTAAAAATGTTTTCCGATACTTTAACGTAGCTTTTAATTTCTATCGTACTTTAATTGAGCATTCGATTTAAAGCATTAGCTACAGCTTCATCGATGAAATAACAATATTTAGTGAGTTTCATCTGCAAAAATGCAGGAGGAAAGCTTAGATTACTATTTGTTGCATTAAGTTCATATATAAATTCATATGTGAGTGAGTCCACGGTGTATTATATTTAAGTCGACAGAGACTTTTGATGTGGTGTCGTTAATTTCACTTTTCTTTAAATTCATAAAATGCTAGAAATAATTTTGATTATAGAAAATAATCACAAAGTAATTGCGAATCGTCGCATAGAAAGCGGCTTATTTCCCTTAAATCATAGTTACATACTCCTATAGTCTGTTTCACAAAAGTTTGGGTATAAAATTTTACGAATTTTTTCGAAAGTAAGCCGACGGATTACGATAATTATATGTATAGCAAATCAATGCTATAATCGCAATCTGGCAGCGTATTATCGGAAATGGTTTTTAAAATTTATGTCCAAACTTGTGCGGAACAGACTATAATCATAATTATAATTTAATTTATAAATACGGAAAAATTTAAATTTTGGACTGTTTTTAGGCGTTTTTTGGCCAAAAGTTGAAGGTAATTTACGCCCTTCTCCTCTAAAAATGGCCGGAGACTCCCAACCGAAATTTCGAGCCGTTATATGTAAATTTGCGGCTAAAGGTACTTTTATCAGACATATGAACCAAAGATGCACATAGTCACTGGCCAGTAGGGTTGTGCCGGGTCCACTTTTTTCGAAAATTCGGGTCCGGGTCCGGGTCCAACATTTTAGGAAAGTCGGGTACGGGTCCGGGTCCGGGTCCAAAATTTCTATCAATTTCGGGTCCGGGTCCGTTAACATAACATTGTGTGGTACCTACCAAACCACCATATCCTATCAATTTTTCCCTCATGTCCGCATGCTTGCACATTTATTTGTTAGTTTCTTTGTTTCAGGATAGGTTCAGTTCAGGAATGGTGGTACAAAGGAATAAGCAAACAAACAGCAGTGCACTAAGTTGCAACATGCCTGTTGGTGTGAGCAGCACGACCCCAAAAGAACGTCTCCATAGACGCTTGTAATATGCTAACGCGCAGTGGCGCATCTAGGATTTTCCTAAGGGAGGGCGGTATCCCAACCAGGCACGTATCTCTGGGGGGAACGAGGGGGCCGGACACCTCGCAAAATTCAGAAAAATCGGAAAAATAGAACTTTCTAAACATTATTCTGTGCTATTTTTGGCCCTTATGGAGCTTAGTCCCCCCAAAATTGGTGTTGGCACCACACCTGGGCGTAGGGGGGTTTGGGGGGAATGCACCTCCGAGAGACCGAAATACCCCCCCCCAGAAATCAAAATACCCCCCCAGAATTCAATTTTTATAAATTTTTTTCGTTTTTTCGCAATTTTTTTGACGCCAATAGATAGTGCTCAATGAGAAACGTCGAAAAATGGTGTTTTTTCGCCATACCACCAAACATGATCTTGGGGGTTTCACCCCCCCCCGCAGAATCATTTTTCACCCCCGCAAAAAAATTTTTCACTCCCCCCACTCCAGAATTGGCGATTTTTCAAAAAGTTTCCTAAACTTACCTGAAAATTGGTAGAAAAAGTGTCTTTTTAAGGGTTTTGGGCTATCTATTTGCTCAAAATCGCCAAATTTTCTGCAGCTTCGCGCCATATATTCATGTTTTAAGCGATATATTGGTCAATTTATTCGACTCTTTTCGAAATTTTTTTCATGATTTCTTGCTCTAGAAGGATAGAGTATCGTCAGAAACGCCAAAAAACGATGTTTTTTAACGCGTACCGGCCATTTTAGGGCCCAAAAAAGGCACTTCAGGGTTTCACCCCCCCCCCAGAATTCCCATACTGTGCATGTATGCATACCACCACTTTTAAGGCTATTTCTTGACCTTTGAAAAATCTTGCACCCCCCAGAATTTTCTTGCTGCCCACGTTTGGTTGGCAACCCAAAATAGGACGGCCAGTTACGTGCCTGATTCCAATTTTTCCAAAAACAGTCAAAAATAGGCCCAAAAATTTGCTCTTAACGCGTGAAATAGCATTTTTTCGGTATTTTACATCGAATACTTTTACATAAAATCACTATTGACGCAATATTTTTTCTAAAAATTTTGGAATTTTCGACAATTTTGTGCGAAAAAAGAATTAAATTTCTTTGACTTTAACAAAAATCTGGCGCGAAGCGCCGGAAAATTTAGTGAAATTAAGGTGGATAGACGTCTAGAAGCATGATTTACTGCTTGATTTCCTGTATTTATAGCATTTGATGCGAAACATCGAAATTTTTAATTGAAATTAGAAGAAAACTATGCAAAAATAGCTGTTTCTGCAATTAAAATTGATTTGAAACCTACATGAACAGAAAATGGCGTACAGGCAGTGTTTTTTGTACAAGGTCCGTTTAAGTCGTTGTACATTTTGTACACACAAATTTTTGGGTGCTATGATATAGTACGGTAGCGGCTTTAGTGTAGTAGAGTCGTTCGACCTTTAGTAGCGAATTAAGAATCGTCTTTAAACGGCGCGAAGCGCCGAAAAATTTGACATTTTTCCTTGCGAAATGCGATTTCTGCTATTTTAAAGATATATAGGACACACAATTACTCATTTCGGCACGAAGCACCGAAAATTTCTGCGAAGTTCTGACCTTTTTTGCGGGTTTTGACTTCCCAAAAATCTTGTTCGTGTACAAAGACGGTCCCGAAAAGTCTTTGTACATTGGGAATAATTTTTGCCGATTCAAAAAAAGTGCTTCCAGATCGCAAAGAAAGCAAATAAATGTCATTAATAGGTATCATCCGGCGCGTAGCGTCGGATAAATTTGAGAAATTATGGTCATTGACGGCCAAAAATCATTGCAAATTGCATACCCATTCATTATCTCGCCAAATATTTTTGGCCAATGGGGGGGCGGTCGCCACCTCCCCCGCCTCTGCTAACGCGTATTGTTACTAAAAGTGCATCAATAAATAACTTAAACCATGCTTTATATTGCTATTGTGTCACGCCCAAGAGACATGGCTTCGGCTTTAATATAGCGCCAATATTTGTCACATTATTACTATTTGTCACCTTAAATTTCAATGTTTGATGAGGCCATCAATTTGTTACTGAGTTGATTAAAATGTTGAAAATGATCTATTTGCCTGTTTTTAAGCCTACGTCATTTTTCGTTGTTTTTCAAGATTTCTGCAATGCGTGCATTATATATTTGGACCCGGACCCGACACCATATTGAAGGCGGGTCCGGATCCGGATCCGGGTCCAAGTTTATGGATACAGCCGGGTCCGGGCACGGATCCAGAAATTTAGGATTGTCGGGTCCGGGTCCGGGTCCAAAATTTTAGCCGGGTACCCGGCTATTCGGGTCCGGGTACCCGGCACAACCCTACTGGCCAGTCAAACTTTTTGAGTCAAAATGACCTACAAAATAATAGAAATGCTAAAGTAGTACAAAAACTACGTTAATGCAAAGTTTCAAGTCAATAATTTTGAAGACTTTTGCGAAAAATTTATGAGATTCATCCATTTTTAGCCTTTACTTTGCCATATTTGCCTCGAAATATTTCCCATTTTTCCATTCTTAGGTACACGTATCCAAAAACCCGAATCCCTACGTGCACTTTTGGACCTGATCAGAGGATAATATTGATCCAAACAGCAAAATAAAAAAATTAACTTGAACACAAGAAGAAAAGATAAAACTATTCAACCTGGTGTACTATATTTACGTTAATCAGTTAAATAGAGAAAATAGTTATGCTGATGAAGTATCTAATGAAGCAACTAGAATTTTATTCCAAAAATAAAATTTAATACTAAAAATCAAAAGGAATACCTAATGAAAAAAACAGAAAGAATCGCTTCAAGTTGGTAATTAAACCTGCTTCATAACTGGCTGCAGGCATAGATAAAATAAATATACGCGCATCGAAGAGTTTAAAACAAGCCTGATTTCCATAAGTGTTCTTTGAAATTATTTTGTGGAGGGAGGCTTAAGCCCCCAGAATGAGTAATGAATCACGCAAAATGGCTGCGACTAACCCCCTAAATTACCGATGTCGAAAAAAATCGTATAAGGTTTGCTTTTTAAGCGTTTCAACTAACTCTCGACTCAAAGGTGTCAAATTTTTGCATATGCTCATTTTTGGACCATATTTTAATGAATTATCTCAAAAATGTTTAAATTTTTCTGAATTTTTATGTTTTTATGTTATAGAAAGAATGAGCATTGTGCGAAACGTCTAAAAACCGTGTTTTTTTACATTTGCCCATCATTTTAGGACCAAAAAGGGACTTTTGTAAGAATTCTAGGGACTGACCCCCTCTGAATATCGTGTTGTACACGTAAGCTGACCTCCGTTCGAGCAGGTTACATTTTCGCAATAGTCCAGCGTGAACTGACAACGGGGACCGAAATAAGGCCCAAGGCAACGACAGTAGAAGCTGGACGATTGAGCATCATCGCTCCCGAACTGCGTGGGAGTATTTAATATGCAAAGGCCATCATTTAGGCAAGGTTTTGAATCACAAGCATTTGAGGGCAACTGAATGGCCGCGGAAGTAGGAAGCAGATCTGAGAGAATGTAAACAAAAAATTAATTTAGTGTACACAAAGACGGTCATAAAAGTATGTAGGTAGCGCACACCAGGGCAAGCGACATAACATAATGGTATGGAAAGACATGCCTCCGGTACCATATATTATCATTGTGGATTTAAAAGGGGGTTTCACTCTCCCATTTTTTCACCATCAAAATTCATTATTTTCTAAAAAAATTCTTAAAAGAGGCTGCTCTAAGCGTCTGAGCTATCAACTTGCTCAAAAGTGTCAAATATTCGGCATTTCGCGCCAGCACTCTTTATTTGACTATTTTTTGCTCAATGTCTTAGAATTTTTTCGATATTTTCTACGTTTTATAACGATAGAGCATTGTCAGAAAGGCTTAAAATGACGGTTTTGACGCGTATGCACAGTTTTGAGCCCAAAAAGGCACTTAAGAAAAATATTCCGTTTCGCGCCCCTCCCCAATTTACATACTGTGCATGTCTAGTCGGTACCAATAGAAAAATTTTATTCCGCAAAACGCTGCTAAACCCCGCAAAATTTACGATTTTTTCGAACAATCTCGGAAAATAAGTAGTTTTAGGCGTTTTTAGCGATTTTTTAGCACAGAATATCAATTTTTTGCCAAAGAGTCATTTTTGAATATACGTATTTCGTTCGATTCCATTGAAGAATTTTTTGCTGGTGAATTTATCACGAACGCACAAAACTTGCAAATTCTACCAGTGCAGCATCAGTATTATACTTTTATCAGAATATTAGAATATTAAAATATTAAATACCTATTTAAATTATTAAAAATTAAATAATATCAAATATTAATATTAAAACGTCAGTATTAGACAGAAAGAGTTAGTCGAAAACGTCTAAAATCCCTCATTTGTAAGCCCAGAGACCAGCGCTTGAGAAAAATTTTTGGGGTTAAAGTCGGTCATTTTTCAAAGGGCAAATGACCTTCAATTTTCGCTCAAAAAAAGATAGAACACCTGAAATTTCCAAAATTCGCAACTTATTGCCAAAAATGGGGGGAGTCAAAAATTTCTGACTTTGATGGGGATGGGGGCCAACTTTTGGGGGATCCCCCATCCGTCATTACATGTATTGTTCTCACGCTGTACATGTCTGAGACTAACCAGTGGCGTTACGCCCAGTGGTCGGCTCGATCGTCGTCAAGTTTGCACTGCTAATATTCATCTTTGTACTACTTTGTTGATCGCCGAGCAAATTGGCGATCTCCTGGCGATTTTTCATCAAATCGGCCGTCAAATTGGCCTGAGGCACCGAATTGATAAGAAAAGGGGGCGGCGTGGGGACGGGAGAATCGTTTTCCAGTGGAAAATGATGGGGTGTTGGGAAAATAGAGTCATTTTGAGCCTCAGAGCAAACGTCGTCGCATTGACAGCAGCGAGAATCGAATTCCAATTTTTGCAAACAGGCCGAATTTCTATGCTGAGATTCGTTTGTGGGCTCAAAAACGCTTAGTTGGGACGCCGGACCGCATTTGTACGGTAACAATAGTCGATCGTCGCATACTTCGAAATTTTTGGCGCACAATTGATCCGATTCCGGTAAGACTGAATTTTGATTTAAGTTCAAATACAGGGCATACAAGAGCATGGGGGGTGAGATGAGGGTATTACCCCCCTGAGCCCTGAAAAACTGATAGCTGTAGAGCCATTTTGGCCGAAAAAGCATAGCTATATATGCTTTTTTGGCTCAGAACATTAGCTATATAGCCTTTTCGGGCTCAGAAAACTAGCTATATAGTCTTTTTTGGATTAAGAAACTTACCGTGTGAGCTCAGAAGTATCAGATCGTTGCCTATTCTGAGTTTCGACAGGAAATACGTAAAGCTATTTTCTTGACCCCAAAAAGTGCTAAATAGTTATTTTTAGCACAAAAAGGCTATATAGCTATGTTTATGAGTCCAAAAAGGCCGTATAGCTAGTTTTCTGAGCCCAAAAAGGCTTTATAGCTAAATTTCTGAGTCCAAAAAGGCATTTTAACCGTTTTTATGCTACCAATTTTCGGTTTTCACCCCCCTCTTAAAGTTTGACCTTGCGCACCTACGATACAGGGTTATCAAAAAACGGTACCGCTTTAAAAAAGTATACTGTAGCGTGTACTTAAATAAAACGTCCGTTTGTTTGTTTAGTAAAATTTTATAACATGAGAAACATTTCTTTTTAACCCATTACTTTTCTCCTAAACCTACATGATTCGACTTTGACGCAAAAAACTTTCTACTGATTTTTGCTAAAATGGCGATGTGTTAAAATTCTTAGAAAAATTTGAACAAAAATCCGTGTGCGAAATACAGATTATGAATATTGCACAATTAAACAACAAATTTTCGAGCCTGGAAACGCCTGCCAACAAGAAATCAATGACTTTGTCGATCAATTTGGCTACCGTCGTCAAAGCTGATAGAGGCAACTTTACGGCAAAACTTTTTAGTGGTATTAAATAAAATTTTTCAATTTTGTTTAATGTTTGTCTCTCCAAACGCCGATTTCAGCAGTCTACACTCATTGGTTACCAAATTATGAGCGATCCATTTTGACAAAAATGAAAAAAGTTTTCAAGCCGAAATTCGAAGCATGTAGTTTTAGGAGGAAAGCCTGAATTTAGGAGTAATCTTTCCTAATTTATGAAATTTTACCAAACCAGCAAACAGACACTGGACTGCATTCTTGCAAAGTTTCAGCTCCTAGTTTTAAGTATACGCTACAGCAGACCCGTATCTATGATTAGGTCAAGGGGGAGGGGATGGGATTCGGGGGGGGCGAACCCAACATAGATAAATCTATATCTCTGAAATTTCGTCGGGATAGCTCGCAAAAACCGCATTCTTCGACATGTACAATCCGTTAGGATGAAACATTCGAACTTAAAACAAATTTCTAACGAAAAAGCTATTGAAAAATGTCATCTTTTGATCGCGTTTGAGCCAAAATGATAGAAAATACTTCATATCCGGCGTGAAGCGCCTAAAATTTGAAGATTTTGCGTCCAAAGACAGACGATTTTTCCATCTTTCCTTGCATTATCTTACCTTTTAGAATTTGTTTCCGGCCAAGGGGGAGGCGCCCCCCTGCCTAACGGCCCTGCGCTACAGTATAATTCTTAAGTGTGATGCCGTTTTTCAAACACCCTTTATTATATGCAGCATCAAAGTTTAGGAAGTAGCTGAACATTTTCACAAAAAAATGTCGACCTAAAAACTTCTAAAGAAAAAGAAAGCTGCTCTTTTTCCTCACAAATCACGTAGAACAGCTTTCAATGAAAATTGAGAAATCTATTCCTTTTAATTAAAAAAAAACATAAAAGAATAATCAAAGGTAGCACTTTTTTGCTTCGAATTCGGGCGGCTCCGATAAAAAACGACTAGTCTGACAAACCCGTTTGACCCACACCCACACTGTTGAATGTTTTACGCTATAAAGGAGCATTCTGATAAACCTATTCTGGGTAATTAGATGTCCGTCTTCAGAATGGCGACCCCGCAGAATTTTTTCTCCCTTCAAAAAGGACCTTAGAAAATGTCTGATCTTAGGATATAACAAACAAGTCACTCTAGGGAATCATAGCATACATGATCGATCGTATCGGTAGAAGCATTGGATGTACAATCTACAATATGGTTGCACTCTTCCAGTTCTGTTATATTTCGACTAATACTCCGACTCTTACTCTTTTACGCCTGATATGCACTTAAAGTATAGTAACTTATTTATTCGAAGTTAAAATTAATTTTTGCTCATAAACTTTGAAAAAACTGAACTTTGCGGACGGGGTCAGACATTAATTATGTATGAAAGAATACCTAATATCGGTTCGATTCAAACGTATAATAATAATAATAAAGGTATAAAAAAAATCGATAAAGTAATCTTCAGAGCCATTTTAAATCATTGTATCTTTACCTGCGATGGCCAAATTTTTTAGTTTCTCATACAGTTTATTTAATTTCAAAATCACCACATCCCATGGAAAGAAGTCAAAAGACTTTTATTTGCGTTAACTAAGTACCATAATAGCAGTGATTAGGTGGAAAAAGAGCGATCTAATCAATCGTTGTCGTCATACATGTAGTAGCTCAAAATTTTGGGACAAGGAGTCTCGATCATTTTTAAGCGAGAAGAGATACATAAATGATGTCCAATATTTGGCCAAAAGGCACCTAAAAACGGCCAAAAACGGAAGTTTTCGCCAAAAATCGGGGAGACGTACAAAATTTTAACTTTGCGTATTATTCTTACCAAACGTTATGTAATAAGCATTGTTTCCATAAAGACTATCAGTGTACGATGTAACATTGGCGCTAATCGGCGCCCCGCCCACCGTACTAACTGCTGTGCAATGCACGCTACTCGGTGATAACGTCCACTGAATAATAAATTGTTGATTCTGCGACTTTTTACCTAAAAAATACTAGTTTATTATACGGATTGAAACAGATAAAAGTATGCAAGCGAAATATTTAATAATTCAGGATAATAGGGGGTTTGGACCAGACATGCACGTGGGTAGGGTTAGGGGTCTAGACCCCCAGAATGAAAACATTGAAAATTTGTGTGGGAAATGAAGCAAATAAAGGCCTAAAATGGATGAAAATCGGAAATTTTCTTCAAAAGTGCTTGAAATTGACCAGAAACTGTGCAATAACGTAGTTTTGACGCTATTTTAGCGCGTATACCAGTTTTTAAGGTCATTTTACCCCAAAAAAGCGCAATTTTTGACCCTCCCAAGACCGACTAAGCCCCCCCCCAGATCGGCCATGCTGCGCACCTACGGTCTACACTCCGAACACCACAGGCCCATGTGAGGTGATGGGATGAAGTAAAAAAACATGGCTTTTCAAGAAAAAAAAACGATAAAAATTCAGAAATTCAATTCTTGGGTCTAATTGGGTTGAAGTCTGGTTCAACTCAACGCCAAGGGGCGTATGCAAAATTTTTTGAAGATGAGGGGCGGTCCTAAATAGGTGGCCATATATTTGGAGATTATGCGGCGGTACCAAAAATAAAGTGCATATTCTGACGTTTCCGAATATGCTCTATCCGATAAAATAATAAAATTCGATCTCTTCGAGAAAAAGTTCTATTTGGCTTTCAATAGGCAGTGAATAGTGAAATTTTTCGGTCCTGCTCTAAACAAGCTTGCGGAAAATAAGGATCCTTACAGAAAATTTGGAGATTTTTCGATAAAAATATGCCAATTTCCATTATCTTCCTTGCTTTATCTTACCTTCCCAAAATTTTTTGGATCTAAGGGGGTCGCCGTCCCCTCCTCCTGCGTACGTCCTTGCCCATGCCCATGAGTGATCCTCAATTTGTTTCAAGGTTATAATGCCCTCTCTTGTTGACGCAAATTTATGTAGTCCGGACACTTTAAGGCACCTTATAGTATAGAACCAGACACTCTGATATGTGACACCGGAGCACATGGAACGGCTCGAAATTTAGGGTCGGGATTACCAGCCATTTTTAGAGGAAGGTAGGAAGGGCGGGGGAATGGACTCCTATTTTCGCCAAAAAAGATCTGAAAACCGGCTAAAAATTCATTTGTTTCAAAAGTCGGGGGAAGAGGTCAAAAATTTTCTGGCATCGGGGGATAGGAGGACAGCTAACTTTAGGGGATCCCTACCCCCTCTTTCATGTCTGCACTGAAACTTTGCAAAATCACGAATTTGGTTTAAAAAATTTTTACTATTCAGGTGCAGCGAGCAGCTGGCCACGGTAGACATCGTTGGCTCAAGTTTCGTGACTATCATGTCAAGACGATAACCGGTTTGATTGGAATCATCTATGGTCTTTGCCGGAGAATCGGCGTCGACATCGTTTTTGTTTAATTGCGGAACATAATGTTCTTTCGTAGACAGTGAAAAACTGCCATTTAGCGGTAAAGTACTGGGAAAAAGTTTGAGGAGTGAATTGAGTCGCACCGTCGATCTGTTGAAAAAGGCGCTTTTGTTAGACGATACGGCGTTAGTTAACGAAAGATCGTCATCGGGCAGAGCTAATGATCTTTTGAGTAAAAAAGTTTGAGCAACCAGAAGAAGCAGCGCCAGCCGCACATTATCTGAAAATATTTTATTCGAGTCAAAGCGCGTAAGATAATGCGGATTATAGGGAAAAAGAAAACTACTGCTTAGGAACGGCGCTTGGCGCCGAAGTGAGTAATTGTTTGTCCTATATATCTTTAAAATGACAAAATTTGCATTTAGAATGGAGAAATGTCAAATTTTTCGGCGCCGTTTCAAGACAATTTTTAGTAATTTTTGGCGTCAGAAACACAGAAATTAGCTAAAATACACTACCAAAGGCCGAAAAACCCTGTTTTACCACACTAAAATCGCTACGGTACCATATTATAGTACACAAAAATGTGCATGTACAAAATGTACAAATACTTTTGGGGACCATTTCTGTACATGTACAAATGGATCTTGTACAAAAAAAACACTGTTTAGGAATACCTATATGGAAATTGGGCTCAAAATGAACTGTCCCCAAAAGCTCCCCTCCAATTTTGCAATTCTCCTAAATCTAACATCTGATTATTTTAGAGCATATTTTATAAGAATAGAACTTCGGAAAAAAATTTACCTATATCAGTAAACAAGCACTCCTTAATACGTGTTGATGCATTATGACCATTCTCCTAGAAGTTTTTTGATTTTCTCCTATTCAATTTCACCTCCCCCTCCACGGTTTTTCTGAAATATAACTTTTCATCGTCTTCTGAAGTTTCCCTGGATGGTCACAAAAAATTACCTAAAAGCGTACCAGGCATGGCAACCCAAGTTTTTGAGCTGATTGATGCCAGTGGCAGGGCTCTTTTATTTTGCATGACCCTCATCCGCATTTGCGCAAAGGAAAATTAACTCTGTTTGTGCGGATAATCAGCTCTTAACATTATAAACATTGAGGTTGCTCCGTTTTCAAGATTTTCATTCGCATCTGTGCAAAGCAGTATTTTTTGTATGAGGTCCCTTGATGCTTCTTCAAAAATGGTCACCAAAAGTCTTTGTGCATTTTGTATGTGCAAATTTTTGTGCACTAAAACATAGTACAGTGGCGCTTTTAGAGCGGTAAAACAAGGTTTTTCGACCTTAGGTAGTGTATTTTAGCTAATTTCTGGGTTTCTGACAAAAAATACTATTAATTGTCTGAAACGACGCGAAGCGCCGAAAAATTTGGCATTTTTCCTTGTCTAAATGCAATTTCTGCCATTATAAAGATGCATAAAACACACAATTACTCATTTCGGCGCGAGAATTTTTGGGAATTTTGGACTTTTTTGCAGTTTTTGCCTTCCCAAAAATCTTTCTACATGCGCAAAGACGGTCCCTAAAAGTCTTTGTACATCGGAAAAATTCTTTGCCAAATACAAAAAAACCGCGGTGCAAAGGAGAGGAAATTTTCGTTTGCATTAAGGGTCTCACGAAGAAAAACCCTGGCTAATATACTTTCGTCTTTTAAAATCTACTAGCTCCGACAATAGTATATTCCTTTAAATAAGTAGGTATCATCTTCGAAACAATTGTCGTTGACTCGCGATTGTTTGGTGCCCATTAAATATACCCTGAAAAGGTCAAGCCAAATTAATCATTTATTGCAATTTACTAGCAAGTTCTCACGCTTTCTGACAATTAACTTGTACATTCTAAGCCCTAGAATGACATTACACGTAATTACTAGACTTTCAAGCCCGCCACGTACTCTTACATGTAAGTTTTAATCCTTTGCTTTACTTACTGCAGCATAGTTGGCAAAATAGAAAGAAAATGATCTAAATCATTTAAAAAAGTAAAAAATAAGGTCAAACGCCCTTTGACAACGTTATCCTAGTCAAAATCCACTGCGGAAATACATTCGTACATACGCAAAGGTGGGGTGAGCGGGATCTTTTATCCTCGCTGAAGGTCGAAAAGCGTGCTATTAAACAATTAGGACCCGAGACGAGCCTTTTCGACGACTTGAGCAGTACAGCTGATCAACTTAGCTTACTAGCTATAAATGACTAGACCCATAATCAGGATTTAATTTCATTGAAGGTAGAGAAGTTTTTGGAAATCAGATAACTTAAGAAAGAATCATAAAGGAATTCCCAAAATAATGACATTTTTTAGCGTTCCTTGACGAGCTTCCTATATTGGAAAAGAAAAATGTCAAATTACTGGAAAACTTTTCACTTTACTGTACAATTTGCATTTAAAATTACTCAGCTGCACGACTGATTTCTCAACATTCAGTCTAACTTCGACCCTTATAAATTTTTACGAGTTTTATTAAACTCCATTCTAGTGCAAACACAAAAACAATAAATTGCGCCTTAAGCATACGCAAATTTATGGTTTGCTGACTCAAATGCATACATGATCTTAGGAGTTTCACATCCGCAAGAAGTTTTCACCCCTAAAAAAATATTTTCACACTTCCCCAATGATTCGCGATATTCCGAAAAAAAATCGTAGAATGTTTTTAGCGATGTTTTAGTACTAACTAAAGCGCATTTGTTTAGGCGTTGCGCCTTAAACAGTCACTTGTGACGAATTTTGTTGCACTTTATTGCTTTTTATCGTCTATGAAGGAAGAGCATCACCGGAAACACTTAAAAATGATGTTTTCATGCGTATCCATCGTTCTGAGCTCAAAAAGGCACCTTGAAAAAATAATGGTTCCGCCCGCCCCTCCCAGAATTCCGATGCAGTGCAGTGCACGTATGCTCAAATGTGTGCAGAAAGCTTGTTTAGGTGGTTCAAATGCACTTTGAGAATTTTAAATTCATTCCTTTGAGCAGGCGCGTAGCTTGTAGGGGATAGGTGAGGGGACTGATTTCCTATCAAATTTTGGAAGCACGAGCAATTTTCATAAGGTACCCCATAGGAAAAAACTGAGAATTTTCAGGGCACATTTGAAGGACCGCTATTTAGAATAGATTTTAGCAATATTTTGAACTAATATACCTCAAATTTTCGGGAGTTTGGCGCCAAATTTATTGCTTTTTTGTGTTTTCTATCTTCCAAACAGCTCAAGTTTGAGTAATACATGGACGAAGAAGTCAAAATTTTCTGGCGCTCAGCGCACTATGATTTATTGTCCGCATTGCTTTTCTTTGCAATGTACGAAAACTGAAAATAAAACCAGCTAAACAATTTTTCAACAAAATCAAGCTTGTATATTATGTTGAGGAACCGTTCGTATGGCTATTTTATACAACATATTTTTCGAATACGATTGAAATCAACTTTAAATTTTTGAAATTTTACAAAAATGTTTTTCTTCTCCAATGTGTTAGAGCTCGCTGAAAGACGCTCAAAAATTTTTTTGCATCATCTACAGATATCTGACTTCGAAGTTGTCGTCCCTACAAAATTAGAAGGCCAGCTACATGCCTGTCTTTGAGAAACACTGAAGAAAGAAAATCGAATCTCTTTTCATTCTAGAGGCCATCCCCGTTCTGATAAGTCAGTCTGTACAAGGTATCTTAAATGCCACGATACATCTTAGACAGCTCGAAGAAAATGAAGAATGTTCGAAGTCTAGGGACGATGATTTCGATTACGATTCGTGAAATGTCCCCATTAATCACGTTTGCAGAAACTACATTTTCAGCACGTTTCTATGGCACACGGCACAATAGAACTATCAATCATTGCGCTTGGCCGGTAACCAGGAAGCCCAGATTAGAGTCCTGGCTAGCCAAATGTTTTTCGCTATTCAAGAATAGCTATTAATCACTTAATCGTAAATATTTCAGATTTTCATACAATTATCAAAAAAATCTGCACTAGGCGCTTAGAAATTTCTATTCTTATGGCATCTGCCGATGCAATTAAAATGTTCGTAGCAAAATGTACTCTGTAAACTTTAGTAAATAAATTAGAATGCCACGTAATCTTTGAACCAACGTTATAGACAATGATTAAGCTATTTAGATTCTTAATCTAAAAATAATTATAGCTAAATAAGGTACAATTAGATTATTCAATTGTCATTTTTACGAGTAAAAAAATAGCTTGATAAGGACAAACATACCTAAAATTTTCCGATTCCCATACACATTTCAGATACCGAAAAATTTCATGGAGGACGATTCAGTACAAAAAATCAAATGTTATGGATTCAAAATAGAAAAGAAGCCAAATGAATCTCGCAAGAAACTGATTTCGAAAAACAACTCAAAAATGAGTCGACTGGAAAGTAAAGTATCGATTAAGTACATCCAGTTATAGTACGCTAAATGATTCAAATTTGCTTATTGTCATTAAAAACAAAGATAACCGCGAACAAATAATAGAAATCACGTGCGTGTCAAGCTAAACGGATAAAAAGCACACTTGATGCGTTTTTTTAAAATTAACCAACGTCGATTAAGATTGATTAATCATGTACAGAAAATGAGTTTTTATAAGCTTTGAAAATAGCATAACAATTAATAAGTTTTAGCGAATGAGAAATTATAAAAATGCCTTTTGAAGCGACTGAAACGCTCAGAACTAGTCGTCAATCTTCGCCACATTAAATAAAATCAATATTCTCACATGAATTTAACGATGCACTTTGCAAAACGGAAATTGACAATTCTGATAACTCAACACGTGGAAACCTACGCAATCCTAATTAGCATAATGGAATTCATAATTATATAATCTGGTGTGATATTCATGAGAATTTTAAACAAAAGTCGTCAGCACGATATGATTTTGATAGTCGCTGGAACGAACCCTCAATCTTAAATCAGTTATAAAATTTGCTCACTCCCAAACAAATGCCTATTGAAAAATCAATATGATTATTTAAGGATAGCAAGAAATTTGAATTAAATCTAGTTGCCTCGTGCTTCCTTCGGAAAATGCGAGTAGATATTTGGTTTATTACAATAGGACTGTTTGAGAATTTTCAAGAAATCCGAAGGAATCGGTGTGAATTCTGTACTAAGAGCGAAAATTGAGACGTGACTTGCCTGAAAAGCTAGTCTATAGTCATGGCATATTAAAACTCAACAAGTCCTTTTCACAGATGGATGCACAAGGCCATAGATGTTAAGCATTTTCGGAGATTTTATTTTAAGCTTGTCTTCCTGTCTTCAGTCGATTATTCACAGTTCTTTCATTTTGATAATAAAGTGGACATTTTCTCCCAATTATGATCATAAAGTTTGTTGAACTTCAAAGGGGGAGATTTAACGAAAATCTAGACATTATTAATGTATTATTACGTCGGATGACCGACTGGAGTGAGGTCATCCAATCTACGTCAGAGAAAAAATTACACGCAGCCTTATCTTAAAATAATCACAAGATTCAGTGTATAAATTAAAAATTTTAGGCTTTGGGAGCTGCAAAATTAAGACAACAGCCGTCAGTTGCGACAAGACGATATTTAAATACGTCTGCCTGTAGAGCCTATCAACGGTCTATACAAATCACAAAAAATATTGTATTAATTATCGTCGCAACGAGAGACCATAATTATCCTCATTAGCAATAATTGAAAAAGCTTGAATAACGGCGTACGTGACTAAGTCGCCGACTTTGAATTAATTATGACACGATTACTGTTGCAGCAAACCATCCGCACCATAGATTTTTCGGCGGCGATTTCAAACGAAAAAATACGCCCGATCGGCCGCTTTTGTGCGTATTTCGCAAAATCAAGATGTTTCGAATCGAACGCGTCAAGTATTACATAATTATTAACACGGTAAGAAGCATAACAGAATGGTTCATCATCTCAAATGATATGTAAAAAATATCAACATTGTTAGGCGGCAGCTGAAAAAGATGCTTAAAAATGAAAAAGCGAGCAGATGCATTCTTAAAGATAATGAAAAGGGAGAGCTTTCACGACTTTATTAAAAAGTCTAATATAACATACGATGACGAATTGCGAATGAAATTAATTCAAGAAAAGCAGACCCATAAAAATGTTAACGATGGGCGCGCAGCTTTTGCAATGCAAACCTTTTACAATTTTATCCGCGTGATAAGAACGCGGGTTTTCTCTGCGGCTTTACTTGATTTTCAGATTAGACTCAATAATGTATATCCTCCATGGCTGAATATTTGCGTCAACGCTTGAAATTCGTCATAGGATGCGACCGTAGTCGTCGCCATACACGATTTTGGGATGAGAAGGGGACTCCGTGGATTTTCAAAAAACCCCGAAAATTTATTCGCCTTCCCCAGAATCCGCGAGTTTCCAAAAATATCGTATAAAAGGCGCTGTTTTAAGTGTCTTTAGCTACACTCATTTTTTACTACATTTTTCTAAACTTATTCGAACTTTATTGATGTTTTTGGAAAATTTTTTGTTTTTAAGCTCTAGAGAGGAAGAGCATCGTCTGAAAGTCCAAAAACGATATTTTTGTTGCGTACCCATCCACCGTTTTTGAGCCCAAAAAAGGCACTTAAAAATTTCACCCCTCCCCCAGAATTCCCATGCTGTGTATGTCTGGCCGTCGCATTTACATAAACGTGTTTTAAAAGGTTTGGCCCCCAGAAAAAGGCGTTGATGTCTCAAGAGCCCCACCAGTCCCAAGAGCCCCACCGTCCCAACACCCACCGCCCAACAGCCCCACCAATAATCCCAGCAGCCGCACCATTACTGCGATTGCTATTATGCGAGAAGTGCGTTTGGCGGATGTACTTTTGAATTATTGAACTTATACGGGCTCCGTTTGATCATAAAAAGAACAGCATGTACGTACAATTTAGGTAGGAAAGTACGTACTGCCCAAATGTAGCTGCATATTGCATGCATAGATCGATGTGAAGTGTTAAAATTCAATAAAAATCAAAACTTTCACGCTAATCTGCTTCAAAATAGCCAGAAAATGTGGATTAGCGTAGTTTTTACGCTATTTTAACATTCATGCCAGTTTTGAGGTCATTTTTGGCTCAAAACTCCTTCTCCAGACCGATCGTGCCGTGCAGCTATGAAGCTATGATTATAACAGTGGGGTAGTTGCAACCAAAATTGGCGGCGAAAATTCTGGTGGGGTAAATTGATAAATATAGAATTCTGGGGTCTACCATAATTTGGGAGTTAAAGGGGGTTATACTCTAAACATCCCCTCCCTCCAAGCTTATGTGTGGTTGGGACAGTGCGACTGTTGGAACGGTAGGACTGCTGGAACGGTGGAACTGCTGAGATTGGTGGGGCTCTTGGGACTAGTGGGGCTGTTGGGATAATTGGTGGGGCTGTTGGGACGGTGGGGTTGTTGGGACGGTGGGGCTGTTGGGATTGGTGGGGCAATTGGGACTAGTGGGGCTGTTGGGATTATTGGTGGGGCTGTTGGGACGGTGGGGTTGTTGGGACGGTGGGGCTGTTGGGATTGGTGGGGTTGTTGGGATTATTGGTGGGGCTGTTGGGACGGTGGAGCTGTTGGGACGGTGGGGCTGTTGAGACTGGTGGGGCTCTTGAGACACAATCGAAAAAGCCATAGGTTGAAACATGCCGTTTTACTCGATAAAATATTTTTTCACCTACCTACCGAACCGAAAATCACTAATGCAGGTACTGCGACTTTTAAAAATAATTTTTGCATCCTTATACCGGGTCTCAAGCACCGGAGTAAAATAGACGATTTTGTCCCGGGCACTGTTTTTTTAGCGCCTCGCTAATGAAACTGGCCGCGCGCTAATAAAAAATTTGGACCATTAGCGCAGAGCGCTAATGCAAAAAATTTGCATATTTTAAACATAAAATGAGTAAAAAATTAAAGGTGAGAGAAGCAAGAGGAGAAACAAGGTGAAGGAGGTTCAAAAATCTAAACTCACTTTGTGTACATTGTATAACATCCGATTTATCATTGCGCTGATGAGGATTTCATGGCACTGATGGCTTCAGAACATCGTTAGCGGCTGCGCTCAAGGGGGCGGCGCTAAAAAAACACTGGTCCCGGGTGACCGACAATTCTGGGTGACCGACAGTTCCGGGTGACCGACAATTCCGGGTGACCGACAGTCCCGGGTGACCGACAAATGGTTTCGAAAATAGATCTGTCAATAAAAATTCCCGTCTGGCCGACAGTCCCGAGTGGCCGACTGTACCGGGTGGCCGACAGTTCCGGATGGCCGACTGTACCAGGTGGCCGATAGTCCCGGATGGCCGACTGTACCGGGTGGCCGACAGCACACGTGGGCGTGGGGGGAGGGGTTTGGGGGAAGGGTATGCACCCCCAGAAGTTGAAATAACCCCCCAAAATTCAAATTTTGAAATTTTTTTCTGCTTTTGGCGATTTTTTGATGCCATTGGATAGTGCTCGATGAGAAACGACGAAAAATGGTGTTTTCCACCTTACGACCACTTTTAAGACCATTTTTTGACCTTTAAAAATTTTTTCACCCCCTCCCCCAGAATTTTGGTGCTGCCCACCTATGGCCGACAGTCCCGGGTGACCGACAAGTGGTATTATAATAGGTTTGTCATAAAAATTCCTAACTGACTTATAATTTCAGATTTATTGCTTTTCAAGTAGGTACCTATTTATGCACATAAATAGTTTTACCAATGCAATAACATTGCTCATATGAATTCATAGCAAATTTAAAACATGCAGGATTTTGTAAAAAAAGGCCTATTATTTACAACGCGTAATATTGTAGTGCTATCCAACTTAAACTTATCGTGGCTGCAAAATTTCAGCTACACATTTGTGTAACTTCAGTGCTGCGAAAGTGCCATCAAATGATTTACTCGACAATTAATCCAACTAATAAACAGAGGCGTAGCCAAGACTTTTGTGCAGCCAGTTTCTCAGTTTTTAACAATAAAAGAATGCCCAAATTTATCAGTGTGTCGCGAAGCGCCGAAAAATTTCGACATTTAGGCCTTTTCGAACCCGATGTTAGTTACTAACTATTACACATAAAAACCAAAAGAATTTCTGAACGATTTCGGGGGAACGTACTCCCCATGCCCCTCCCTGACTACGCCCTTGGTATGCAAATAAGCCAAGTGAGTGATTTTTCTAAAATTCGCGAATTCCTAACGGTTATTCGAGATTTTTCATTTCCAACCTTTGCACAACCGTTACATTCAAAGTAATCAATTGTATCCCCATCATGGGAGCGGAGCGCGTCGGATATGCACGGCTTTCGCACTTTAGCAAAGTTGAATTACCGTGAATCGTATTTATAAAGGCAGCTAAACCGAAATCGCCTCCATTTTTCAAGCGAAACTACTGAGCACTCTATAGGCTCCTTTTAAAAATGTTTATTTTGGCAAAAACAGGGATTAAGTATCCGCCCGATTCAGAATGCAAATGAGGTTTTTTCATTGCTTTTGCATTCCATTGCGCATGCGAAACTACGCTGTAGGCCGAATTTAACGCGCACAGGAATATAAGTATATAACTCAAGATCTTAACGACGACTGGACAAAAATGAATCTTTAATACAACAGTTTTAGTCTTGATAGTTTATATTAAATATGTACATTTAATAAGTTTATACAATATGTACATGTAATAAATTCATATTCACATTTATGCCAGTGAAAACTTTGTTGCTATTCTGAGAGAATGAAAAAATTACGTATTTCGATTTTTGAAAAAATGTTGAAAAAATGTACGTGCACGCATACATAAAATACGTAACGTACATACATTCGATTGGGGTGCATTCCCGCCGCATAGTTCACTTCCGCCGCATAGGTCACTTCCGCCGCTTAATACAGTTTCGCCGCATATTACGGAATAATTGCTATATGCGCTACGATTCGCCAAAGTGAGGGGGCGGACCCAACATGAAATGGTCTTATTTCTAGTAAACTTCGCTGAGATAGTCGGTAAAAACTGCATTTTCCTTCATTTTTCAACACAAGGTTATAGAATGGGTACTTTTCAATAATTTTCTACTATATTGGCTGTAAAAAGTGTCATCTTTAGCCACGTTTAAGGTAATTTATGGTAAATAATTCTCACGATGCGAACCACCTACATTATTAAGGTTTTCTTACATAAGAAAATTATTCGATGACTAATAAAACATCGTTTTCAATTAATAACAGCAAACTGATTCGCGTTGTTAGCATCTTGCACTTTCCACAAATTTTCACAATCAATACAAAGCCAATATTCGTTAATTCCACCATCTCGAAGAAGGTGTAGTCCCAACAGTGTCACCGTCCCAACACTGCCAATGTCCCAACACTGCCACCGTCCCAACACTGCCACCGTCCCAACACTGCCACCGTCCCAACACTGCCACCAGTCCAAACACTGCCACCGCGAGTCCCAACACTGCCACCGCGAGTTCCAACATTGCCACCGCGAGTCCCAACACTGCCACCGTCCCAACACTGCCACCGTCCCAACACTGCCACCAGTCCCAACACTGCCACTGCGAGTCCCAACACTGCCACCGTCCCAACACTGCCACCGTCCCAACACTGCCACCAGTCCCAACACTGCCACTGCGAGTCCCAACACTGCCACCGCGAGTCCCAACACTGCCACCGTCCCAAAACTGCCACCGTCCCAACACTGCCACTATCCCAACACTGCCACCGTCCCAACACTGCCACCAGTCCAACCAAACACTGCCACCGCGAGTCCCAACACTGCCACCGCGAGTCTTAACACTGCCACCGTCCCAACACTGCCACCAGTCCCAACACTGCCACTGCGAGTCCCAACACTGCCACCGCGAGTCCCAACACTGCCACCGTCCCAACACTGCCACCGTCCCAACATTGCCACCGTCCAAACACTGCCACCGCGAGTCCCAAGTTTGTTGGCAGACACATGCAATGCACGGAAATTTTGTTGCAAAAACGCCTAACATTTGGGGCATGCATGGTAGGTACGTATTTGCTAGGCTAAAATCAAGCATTTAGACTCAAGGAAATCAGGCACGTAGCTCTGGGGGGAATGGGGGGTCCGAACCCCACCCCAATTCAAAAAATCGGAAAAATAGGACTTTTTAAACGTTATTCTGTGCTATTTTTGGGTTTAGTCCCCAAAAATTGATGTTGGTCCCCCCAAAATAAGACGGCCAGCTACCTTCCTGAAGGAAATTACTGCTAAGGTATTTGATATCAGAATACAAAAAAGTGTGAGAAAGGGACAAAGACTCAATAAGCATATTTTTCTAAAATTTCAATGTGAGATTTATGTCCGTGCGGACTGCGCATTCGAGTTGTACTATCACGATAAGCACACTATATTGGTTATTCCTCTGTTTTCTAGGCAACTTTGACATGACAATACATTATAAATGCAACAAAGAATTACTACGCAAAAAAGTTTAAGATTTAGCATCTAACAAGTTCTTGATTCTACCCTTCACTGGCGACCCCACCATTAAATTTCCATGAACGTTGTGTACTTAATGCTTTTAATTACATGTGAGCAGCGACTTAATTCTGGGAGTGGATATTATGGGGCAAACATTGAGGAAAAAGCCAAAAACACAGTTGTGGAAGATCCGCCTGATTCGGGGAGTTTGAAGTTTTAGGGGTTTACAATAACATGGGCGTGGGAGGTTTGTACCCTCCCCAAAAAGTTGAAACCCCCTTACTTGAAAAATTCAATTTTTAGTAACATTTTTGGCGATTTTACTCATCCTGCTCCCCCAAGAATTTTCTTGCTGCTCACGTATGTTTACAACCCCCTCCCCCCAATGAGGTCCATGTGTGACTCGCTGTATGCATGCTGGAACTCGCGGTGGCAGTGTTGGGGCTCGTGGTGGCAGTATTGGGGCTCGTGGTGGCAGTGTTGGGACTCGCAGAGGCAGTGTTGGGACGGTGGCAATGTTGGGACGGTGGCAGCGTTGGGACTCGTGGTGGCAGTGTTGGGACGGGTGGCAGTGTTGGGACACGATCTCGAAGAACTCGGAAGCTTTGTTTACGGAATTCTATATATATTCTATGATCGTGAATGCGCAAAGTATACTGGATAACAGATTTATTAAGTCTTGTACTTAAGGCTGCATTAGCTTCACCAAAATCCATTTTAGAGAGCCAAATCGCAACGTAACAATTAAACTTGGCAGTATTACATAAAATTTGGCAAAATGTTTTTGTGTACTCTGGGCACTCACGAACGGAGTACAACGGATTCAATCGATTTTTTTTCACAAAATAGGGTTCATTTTTAGCAGTGAGCGCAAAATAAATTTTTCGACAAAAAAGCTCATTTAAAATTCAATTTTTAACAATGAATGCGTGGTAAAATTTTGCCTAACCTCATTTATTGATTGAAGTTTTCAAGATGATCCATAAAATAACTGCTTATCCAATGCTGCATAATATGGCATTATGACTATCAAAGAGCTACCTAATAACTGAACTCGGATATCTAAGTCGGACATTTTATTTTTTACTAAAAACTTTTATTACATTTGTTTAATTGAACGGAAACCCGTATAAGTACTATGTTTCAAATGCTACTGCTCTAAAATGCACTTTGTAAAATTAATAACGATTGCGATCATACGTGGGCAGCGAGAAAATATTGGGGTGGGGGGGTGTGCAAAATTCTTCAAAGGTCAAAAATGGCCTTGAAAATGGTGGTATGGCGAAAAAACACTATTTTTCGACCTTTCTCATCGAGCACTATTCATTGGCATCAAAAAATTAAGGAAGAAAACGAAAAAATATTTCAAAAATTGAATTCTGGGGGTTATTTTGATTTCTGGGGGATATTTTGGTTTCTCGGGGGTGCATACCCCCAAAACCCCATGCCCAGGTGTGATTGCGACTGTTCCGTACTACTATGCGGCGGAAATGAACTATGCGGCGGAACTGACCTAGACGGCGGATGTGACCTATGTGGCGGAAGTGCATCCGACCCATATATTCATAGCAATAGTACAACCGGGTCATTTGGGAATTTTTATGACATCTATCGATCACCAGGTACAGTGTCGGCCACTCGGGACTGTCGGCCACCCGGTACGGTCGGCCACCCGGTACAGTCGGCCACCCGGAACTGTCGGACACCCGGTATAGTCGGCCACCCGAGACTGTCGGCCACTCGGAACAGTCGGCCAGTAGGTACTGTCGGTCATTCAGGAATTTTTTGATTGACAGATCGATTTTTATACTATTTGTAGGTGACCCGGGACTGTCGGTCACCCGGGGCGTTACCAAATAATTGGACTAAGAGATTGACATCAAGTGAGGTGAGCTAATACAATTGTATATCCTCCACGGTATTTCTTAGCTGCGATTCTTTAAATTCGACAGCTGCCTATTCACAAATTTAGCAAATGCAAATAGCACAAGCAACGATATCACGCGAAAATTCTAGCGTTTTCTACGATAAAATGATTGTTGCGGCCACTAAAAATCTGGATATGATTACAACTTGCCAGTCTCGCTGTCTAAAAACATGTAAAACGATGTACATTATAGAGACCTAAAATCTAAATCTAAAATCTAAAAATCTAGAATCGAGATCTAATCTAAAATCTTAAATTTAAATCAAAAAATCTGAAATCTAAAAAGTCTCAATAAACCACCACGCCCATCTTGGATTGTTGTTTTCAAGCTGCCTTTCTGACATGCGGCCACCTATTCATTAAGCGGTCTTAAAATTGAGCGCGTCTTAAGCCTGGCTTATCGGTTTCTAAAAACTATGGTCCAAACCTGGCTTAAGCCAGAAGTAAGAATCAAACTGATTTCTATGAAATCGATGCATTCAAGCCAGACTTAAGTGAGGCCTAAGTCTGAAGCTAGACTTAAGTGAGGCCTAAGTCGAGCTTAAAGCCTGGTTTACTTTATAGAAACCGGGTCCGTTTGTTATTTTTAGCTTACCTATTTAAGTTTTATAAACTTTTCTTAGTAGGTATAGGTAGCGCTAGTCACGCGGTGCAGACCGAAATAGGAATGATTATTGTGTCCGTAACTAAAGATAATACGCACATTATGGATGTGTTGGGCATGACATCGGTATTTTTAGCGCATATCGATAACGGTTTTCAACACTCACTGCATTCAGCGGGCAGAATTAATGGCTGAGCACGCAGACACAATTTTCTGGAAAAAACGTGTTCTGGAGAAAAGTCGTTGTATGTCCGAACTTAATCATTTTGAAGAAATTTAAATGTTTATGTTGCTCTGTAATATTGTTCCAACTTAATAACTCACAAGTGTTTTAGACAGGTAATCATTTGGAAGGTGGTAAAAATTCTGATGTTCCACCATTTTCCAAATCATACGATTCCCAAACTTTCATTCTGAAGCTTATCGCTGAATTTTTCATGAATGAACATTTCTTTATCGGAAACATAGTAAACGGTCTAACCTTAATAGTGAATATCAAATAAAATAGATAAGCGTATTCGCTTTATTATAATATTAATATCAATATTATTTATTATTATTATTATTATTATTATTATTATTATTATTATTATTATTATTATTATTATTGATATTATTATTATTGTTATTATTATTATTATTATTATTATTATTATTATTATTGTTTTATTATTATTATTATCATTATTATTATTATCATTATTCGTCATCCCGTAAACATTACACAAAAATCGTTATTCTTTTACATGTATCTCATTTCTCGACGAAAGAAATACTTCTCACTAGATGCACATAAACAGTAGATACAACCTCGCCAAAATCTGCTACCTACTCCTTTGCTCACACGAATAGACTAAAAGTTTTGAAAGCAATACAGGAAAAACAGTTTTCTACGACATAAGGACCTTCAGAAACAAATGAATTGAATTTAAAGTCCATTGTACCCGCCGTCGTCCAGCATAAAATCGTTAGGTTTTATTCAATACGAAACATTACTAACGTCTTTTATTCATAAAACGAGTGCGCGTGTACAATGCATGCGTCTGCTCGCTATTTGCGGTACATAACTAAAAATAAAAGCAGGAATGATTAAGAGAAACAAGTATTTTTGAATGAAAAAATAAGAGGAAATCGAACTGATCTTATCCAAGATCGCGATACTATTTCTGAGCGCCGTCCGAACGATAAAATACAGTAATGGCAAAATCAAAATCAAAAGTGTATGATGCAAAAACTCATTCATGGCGCACCTTTTAGAGAGTCACGGTCTGCTTGATGTTTCTGATAAGGAGTGCAGTTTTAAATTTGAAAACTCGGGTCAATAGCGAGATTACACGTGTTTTTTGGCCGTTTTTGGCCAAAAATTGGAGGTCATTTACCCCTCCCTCCTAAAAAATGGCAGATGATCCTCGCCCAAAATTTCAAGCTGTTACATGTATGCGCAAAACAGATGTTGTTAAGAACTTCTCACAAAATTTGGCACTGATGACTTTAGTTTAAAGGAGCCCCTATGATTATTTTGAATTTGAATCGTCTTCTTATTTATATGTACACTAGCTTTGTTTTAAAAACCTCTTCCTCCGGAGAAAATTTTCCAGATTTTTTGGTTTAGCAAAAATTGACTATCTATTAGAGTTGCAAAAAATTATGCGGAACAAAAATCAGAAGGTCGTTCCTAGAAATATTTATTATCAAAATATGTTTACTGTTTCGACTCTACTTAAAAGACGTTTCTAATACGCTTTTAAAAATAAAGATTATTTTGACTCGTGCTGTCTCATTAGGAATCAATACTAGACCCCATCTTAAGGGGCCTCATCTTAAGGGGAAAGAAGGTAGGTAATGTTTTCCAAATACATTTTATTCACGTTAGGAACTATTTTATTACCCGAGCCAACAATATAATTAATAGAGAAAGAGTCAGCTCCACCTGTTTGAGCAAAACTTGGTTCTTGCCTAACGTCAGGCAGGTAGGTATGCAGGATTCGCCCAAGGGGCGGACCCAATATATTTCGGGTTATATTTTGGAAACTAAGTTGGGATAGCTAGTAAAAGCCGCATTTTCTGACGTTTTTGGACATGCTTTATCCATAACGATCACAAAATGCTAAGTTAAAGTGTCGTTTTTGGTCGCGTTTAGGACAAAATCATTACAAATACTTAAAGCGTTCGCTTCGCGATAATTACAGATCAAGTAGTAGAAAAAGCTATAAGCTCACGACAGCTGAGTAGTCAACAGAACAGATCAAAAGAAAAAACGTTATGAGCAATTATAGACTTCACCCCGTCTATACGATGATGTTATGAAGGATATTTATGATTACCTATCATTATTGTTTTTATATTGCTAGGCGATTGTAAATGCAAATTGAGAAATCGAGCAAGCGAAAATTGTACTACAATTACGAGTATGAGTGAGCACAGACATCGTACGAAAATTCCACATGGATATTTTGACTGAGAAAAAGTTCCGATAATACTTATATGGAACAGGAACGAAAAAGGGTAGCCGATAGCGCAATCAGGTTCCTCCTTATATTCCGCGAAATCGAGCAGCCGGAAGAAACGCTTGATCAAACTGAACATTAGTGAACAATATATAATGGGAAAATAATAACAAAGGAATTGATTAAGCATTTCATATATCAGCAGTAAGTCTTAGAATAAAAAGTGCGTAATTCTTTATGTAAAGTAGGACGCTCTAATGCGACTACTGTAAATTTTTTTAGTTTTTTTTAAAAATTACATAGCGAAAGTGAAAGTAAATAAAGGACTGAAAATCGACCGAAGAGACAAATAATGACATAATGACGTAAGCTACATATTATAACTCACTTGTAAGCAGAGCTGTATGCCGGCAATAATTGTGAGCGCTTTGTGTATTCTCGCAAGGTAAGTGATGTGCGATGCGAAAAGAAAGACAGCAATTTAGTGCAATCTGGCACCTATACTACTAATTAAACCAGAAAAATCTTGTTCTAAGCGGCTCATCAGTGTCAATCTATAGAATCAATAAACAGTGAAATTTAAGCGTAGATAAAAAGAAAAAGCGCAACTTTAATGAAGAACAAGAACGTCATGTCGCAGAGGCTACCTGTTGCGTACAGGAGAGTGATCATTGAAAAAATAGTAAAATGAACATTCTCAAAATGCGAGAATACCTGGCAGTCAAGCAGCTTCGTGTAATAGACTCAGAGCCTAGTCATTAAATAAGCTGGGCTATAAATTGGAATAGCAGAAAAAATGAGAAAACTTGCTATATAGCTTTTTTCGGACTCAGAAACTTATTGTGCGAGCTCAGAAATGCTATGTATACTTGTATTTTTTTGTTTAAAAAGGATAAATAGCTATTTTTCGACTCCAAAAAGGGCTAAATAGCTATTTTTAGTCCAAAAAGGCTATGTAAGTCGTAACTGTTTTGAGCCCAAAAAAGCTATATAGCTTACCTAGTTTTCTGAGCCCAAAAAGGCTATATAGTTAATTTCCTGAGCCCAAAAAGGCTATGGACCCGTTTTTACGAAGCATGTAGCTACCCACCGATTTTTGGTTCCCTCTGAAAGTTTGACCTTGCGCACCTAAGGCCTGAATGTGAAAATGGTTAGTGTTTATAAATCGTAGTTTTTACATTTAAATTCGCCGATGAAATAAGCATAAGTTCAAGCTAATTAAGCCGCTGTACTAAGTGTGTAAGTGTAAACCGTTATTTGCATTATTTATTGTGCGTAATTTGCCGTACCAGAAATTTCACCACAATACAATTATTCTCTATTCGAATGAAAGGAAATCGAATACCGCATTCCAATAATGAAGTGGTTACTAGGCAACCTCAGAAAAATAAGATGAAAATAAGAAATTTAATGCCCAAGCGAGAGGAAATGTAAATAGCCCGTAAAATAAGACCTAAGGCAATGACGCATATAAACCACAATTTTCTATTAGAATTACAGGAAACCATTAAGCAAAGCACTGGTATATTGAGCACGCAACTAAGCTAAAAAATTCCGTTTTAGTGAACGCAGTGTTGTTCTAGTTACACAATGTACTACACTCATTAAAGAATAAGCCCACGATAATCTGCATTAAATATGAGTCAACAGCGATTTGGGCAATGAGATACCAAACCAAACATGCACAGCATGGGAATTCTGGGGGGTCAGGCCCATAAATTTTTTTAAAAGTGCCTTTTTTGGGCTAAAAAAGATAAGTACACATCAAAAATACTGTTTTTGACGTTTCAGACAATGCTCGTTCTTTCTAGAATATAAAAACGTGAAAAATTTCAACAAAATTTAAAAAATTGACTTAATAAAATAAAAAAGGTCAAGAAAATGTGTTGGCGCGAAGCGCCGAAAATTTGAGATTTTTGAGCCAAAATGAGCGAAAAACACTTAAAAAGGGCATACTTTTTAGAACTTTTACCAACTTTTACAGAAAATCGATAATTCCGCGGGGGTCGCAGCCATTTTGCAGGTGGTCAGTTGCCATTCTGGGGGTTAAATCCCTCCAAGAACACGTCTGTACCTAACCAGAGTAGTCACCTGCCCCAAGAGTCAGATAATAATCTTTCCCAATATTTTTTCGAATTTTTAGCCTTTGCTTTCTTTTTTCTTGACTGGAAATGAAGTTTTGCCGCTTTCTTAATTAAAAACATGACTTTTTTAAATTAATCATCTTAGAGAGCACGGTTTTTTTTGTATTCGGCAAAAATTTTTCCCGATGTACAAAGACTTTTCGGGACCGTCTTTGTATATACATTACAAAGATTTGGGGGGGGACAAAAATTGCAAAAAAGGTCTAAAATTAGCAAAAATTTTCGGCGCTTCGCGCCGAAATGAGTAATTGTGTTCTATATATATTTATAATGGCAGAAATTGTATTTGGAAAGAAAAAATGTCAAATTTTTCGGCGCTTCGTGCCGTTTTAAGACGATTCTTAGTGCTTTTTGCCCTCAGAGACCCAGAAATTTGCTAAAATACACTACCAAAGGTCTAGCAACTCTGTTTCTACCACATTGGAATCGCTACCGTACCGTATTATAGTACCCAAAAATTTGTGTGTACAAAATATACAAAGACTTTTAGGTACCATCTTTTTACATGTACAAACGGTTCTTGTACAAAAAAGCACTGTTAGAGAGTCGTCGAACCACAGATGCGCAGCGCAAGCGGTCTATGAGCAAGGATCATTAGCATTTTTGATAGAAAAATACATTATCCTGGAGGTTTGTCGCTCCTATACAAAAAAGGTTGAATCCACAGAATCGTCAAATTTCTAAAAATAGTAAATAATTTTTCATAATTTGACACATTTTCCGACCATTTACTTCCAAGTCGATCACGCCTAGACGCGTCCGGATAGGAAAGGCCGGTTACTATTATAAAAAATCAAGTTTTCAACAAAAACTGTGCAAAACATTTTATTAAAGCATGAAAGAATCTACCCTAATCTACTGTTCTAGTATTATTTTGTGCACTTTTTCAGGAAAATTAGAATTTAATTCGTTTCTGATACTTATTTCTCTTTCAGTCAAGCTTACTAATAAGAATCTTTCTGTTCTTGATTTTGAATAAAACATTACAAAATTCTTCAAGTTTCAAAGTAACGTGAACTAAGTTAGAAAAGTATAAACAACGTTTTTAAGCGTATAGCATTATCATAAAAAGTAAGTAATAGCGATCACGCCACTAGCTGAGCGTTTAATATAAACTTCGCGGTGATCTAATTATCTTGCTCAGACGAGTGTAGTCTTTTAAAAAATAAACAACCATGACGCACAAGATACGTCACAAAATTGATTAATAGGAAAAATACGTGCGGAACGACAAAATAAAATGCTCTATAAGTTCGAGTTGAACTCGAGTCATAAACGGAGTACTATGAAAGTTCAACTACGTATATTATACGTGCATTTCAGCAGAAAGGAATCGACTTGCGTGTGCAAAAATGTACTTGTAATGCGGACATCTTCAAAGTAGAAAGTTTTTTTCTAAATAAGTGGGGACGCCATAGGTGGGCAATGCCGCGCCACCTGCGCCACCGAGTGGCGCCAGAAGGCACTTCGGTACCTTCAGAACCCCAGTTGGGTGGCGCCAGAAAAAAACAGTTGTTGATGGGGGGTAGAATTTTTTGACCCAAAAATAAAGAAGTGAGAAAATGAGACAACCAACCAACTAGCCAACCAACCAATCAACTAACCGGTCAACCAACCAGCCAACCAAACAACCAACCAACCGGCTAAACAACCAACCAACTAGCCGACTAACCAACCAACTAACCGGCCAACTAACTAGCCAACTAGCCAACCAAACAACCAACCAACCGGCTAAACAACCAACCAACCAGCCGACTAACCAACCAACTAACCGGCGAACTAACTAGCCAACTAGCCAACCAAACAACCATCTACCCAACCAAACAACTAACCAACTGGCCAAACAAACAAACAACCAACCAACCGCTCAACCAATCAACTAGTCAACCAACCAACCAACTAGCTAACCAAACAACCAACCAACCAGCTAAACAACCAACCAACTAGCCAATCAACCAACCAACCAACTAACCGGCCAACCAACCAACCAACTAACCAATCAAACAACCAACCAACCAACCTCAACAAAAGAGACCCCGGTACCTTCAGAACCAAAATGGATTGCCCAGGTATGGCGGACGCCATTTCTTATCATTTCTCACGTAAATGATGTTAGAATAATAAACAATCTTATGTTATGAAAATATCTTAAAAGAATACACACATTATGTTAAAACAGTTGATTACCGTTAAAAGGAGGCTCAGATAAGAAAATGGCGGCCGTAACCAAGCGAGTCGAAAAAATATTAGCAATGCGAGCATAGGTGCGCAAGGTCAAACTTTCAGAGAAGTGAAAATCAAAAATTGGTAGATAGCTAAGTGCTTCGTAAAAGCGGTTATATAGCCTTTTTGGGCTCAAAAGACTAGCTATATTGCCTTTTTGGACTCACAAACATAGCTACAATAGCCTTTTTGGACTAAAATAGCTATTTAGCCCTTTTTGGAGTCAAGAAAGTACCTATATATCCTTCTGGAACTCAGAAAACACAACTATATAGCATTTCTGAGCTCACACCGTAAGTTTCTGAGTCCTAATGAGGCTATTTACTAGTTTTCTGAGCCCAAAAAACTATGTATTGCTAATTTTCTAAGCCTAGAAAAGCATATGTAGCAATACTTTTCCGGCCAAAATAGCAGTATATTTATCAGTTTTTTAGAGCTCGGGGGTATAATACCTCCCTCTCACCCCTCATGCTCTTGTATGAAGGCGAAGGATAAAGCTCGTGTATGATCTGAGGGGTTTGACTCCCCAGAAAAGTTTTCACCCCCTCCCTTGCAGAATCCGCGATTTTCCAAAAAATTTAAAAGAAAAGTAATATTAGCTGCTCGCTCAAAAGTGTTAACTTTCTAAAATTAAAGCGCCTAAGATTTAATTATCCTTAGAAACACCGAAACAGTGTTGAAGAAGCCTAGAAATGCAAAAAACACTCAATTACCGCATAAATAGATTCTATATAGACTATTCTAATTCTTTATTTCGTGACAAATCTTACGCTAAATTAAGATAAGATAAATTTCGAAATGTCATCTTTTCAGACCCTAACTTTATGCAAAGATAAATCCACACTTAAGGAAAGACTTATATCGCCACGAATAAAACGAACGTTCTGCAAAAGTAGCAGACAGCATGAAAATAAAACTAATTAATGATTGTTTACAAGAACTTTGTTTACCAATATAAGATTTCTGCTACTAACTATATTAAGGCAGGAATTACTAATCAGGCATCTGCGCGGGTACGTATACTTTTTGTAAGCGCAGAAAACATGGGTTCTTCTGTATGACACATGCACATAGGGAGGAGTGAGAGCATAGTTTCCCAAGGTCAAAACTTCAGGGGAGGGGTAAAACCCTAAAATTTGGGACCACTAAATTTAGAGTTTCCTATATAAGATGTTTTAATGTGGAAACCTGCATTTTTTAGCACTTTCTGTTTAATTCTGAATAGTTTCGTCACTTTTGTTTATTAAATCGGTAATTTTGACTTTTCAGATCATAATAACTTCATTCTAGGCATGTTATGGGTAAACAAAACAGAAATCAACTAGTTGGCGCGAAGCGCTAAAAATATTATTATCTTTGCTACTTTCGTACCCGAAAATCATGCAGAAAATGTTTGATAGCTCAAAATCGTCTGACAGTGATTCGAGTCTTGGACCCTGAAGTAAGGGTTATACCCCCTCACCCCAACTATGGGAATATGTGAGAGGGTGGTATAGTGGTATTCCCCCACTGAAAGGTCAGAAAGTTATGTATTATCGGGATTTCGGCCCAAAATAATGTATGTTCAAGCAATTTACGCCTGATTTTGTTAAGTAAGGTAGTACCTAATTACTGTAGAATAAATTTAATATTTCACCCTTTCCTGTTTACCCTAACCTTGTGAGTCCAAGGTCTTTACAGCTGCCAAATTGTGTCCGCAAAGAAAGCTATAAAATAGTGCTTAAGACGGTAAAAAGATTTTTCCTTGTCCGGATAATTGCTCGACATCAATTGCTCTCCAAAAATTGCTCACCTAGCAATCGCTCGCCTAGCAATTGCTCGCCTATCAATTTATCGCCGGATAATTAATCACCGAAAAATTGATCGCCGAACAATTGCTCGCCGAACTATTGCTCGCCTAACAACTGCTCGCGTGACAATTACTAGCCAAACAATTGTCCATCAGGCGATTGCTCGCCAATCACTTGTCAAGCTTGATTCGGTTTAGTTACGCATGCTTTTTATCAAGTGTTATTTTATGTATTTGTCTAAATCACAATCGTCACAGGGGACATTGGGTGATGGATTCTCCAGCCAGTCAACCTCCCGATCTCGCCTCAACACAAGATTTAGGCGATAAATTGCATTTTCAGGCCATTTAAATCGTCGGCTGTCTCACACCCACATTTTTGAGTCATTGCATTTGCATTTATAATCTGATTATCTGCAAGCAATTTTATTGCACTTAGCGGCTCATACATGTAATGGCTCAAAGTTAAGGGTGGGAAACAGCTGACAAGACATGCACAGCATGGGAGTTCTTGGGAAGGGGAATTAAGAAGTGCCTTTTCTCGGCCCAAAAATAATAGGTACGCGTGCGTCAAAAACATCGTTTATCGGCGTTTCTGACAAAGCTCTAGTTTTCTAGAGCATAAATCATTGAAAAATTTCAAAAAAAAATCAAAAAAGTCGACAAAATTAAATAAAATATAGTCAAAACATGAGTATATGGCACAAATTTGACTCCATTAAGCAAATGGATATGTAGCTCAAGTGGATATGTAGCTATAAAAGCTTAAAGAAGCATCTTATTCTTATCTACGAATTTTTAGAAAATTTTTTGGGAAGTTTCGAAAAATCGCAAATTCTGAGGGAGTTAAAATTTTTCTGGGGGAACCTCCCCCGAACCCCCCACCCCCGAAATCATCTATATGCAGCTGACCATTTACGGTTTTACGGTGAAGGGTGAATGGCCTTCAATTTTAGCTCAATAATATAGGAAAAATCATGGCCTAAGAATGTAATTTTTCGCCTTTTGTGGTGGAGCGAGATTGGGGGACGGTTGAGAATGGCTACCCGACCTCCCCTGTAACGCGCATAATTTTAGATAAATAGAATATTACTTGATGAAAAGCGAACATGTTAATTCATATAAGTGAGTTAAGCTTGACAAGTAATTGGCGAGCAATTGCTGGGGAGTAGTGTTGTGGCGAGCATTGTTCGGTGAGCAACTGTTCGGCGAGCAATCGTTCAGCGAGCAATTGTTTGGCGCGCAATTGTTCGGCGAGCAATTGCTAGGCGAGCAATTGATAAGCGAGCAACTGCTCGGCGAGCAATTGTTGGGAAGAAATTGTTGTCGAGCAATTGTTGGCGAGCAATTGTTAGGCGAGCAATTGCTAGGCGAGCAATTGTTAGAAGCAATTGTTGTCGAGCAATTGTTGGCGAGCAATTTTCCAGTAATCGATTTTTCAACTTGAAAAGAAGTAGAATACCAAAGGTTTCCGATAATTCGCCCCGTATTGATATTTTTTTATTCTAAGAAACTTCAGAATTAGGCTAAAGTGCATTAGTAAAAGTCGGAACGTATAGTTTTAAATAGCAGACAGAAGGCAGTAATAATGTTTCTAGAAATATATACATTAAATTTATACGTATAGAATGTAGAAAGACACATTAGAGCTGGTGCCGTACCGTCGCTGTACACTAAGTCTTATGGAACCTTTTGCAAAAAACTCTGGTTTTTCAAGATACGCGCTCCAATTTTGAACGTCTTTTGTTCAGACCCTCAAAAAATTAACCAAAATTTGAAATGCAGGCCCGTATCCACGGGTGTAGGGGGAGCATGGCACGTGCTCCTCTTTTCGAAATAAAATCTGAGAACGATTTTTTCCTTTACTCATGCCTTACTTTTTTAACATAAAATCGCTTAAATCTAACCATTCATTGCAATCTACTTAACCCCAAGTTCGCGGTGTAAACAACTTATTAATATTCTGTCTTTAAACAGCCTGCCGCTCATTCCGATTAACAAATTTGATTTCTTTCACGAATATAATGCAAATTGGAACGATCTTCCTGACTTAATTGCTTCTTTCCCAAAGTAAAACATATTTGAATCTAGATTGGCAAACTTTGATTTATCAATATACCTTGTGAGGCGCGCGTAAAAAGTGTCATTCCATTGATTCACGTCCCGTCACTAATTCGTAATTAGCATAAGGTTTTACACAGAAAATGAGATTTAGGCAAGAAGCAAGAATGACAATTTTTGGCGATGATGATGAGTTTTCTATTATGCTGAATTCAGAACAACGATTCGGCTGATTTTGTGAAAATTTTAACGTTATCATCCAAAATTAAAGTGCTAATTTTAAAAATTCTACGGGACTTAGCTTCGGACCCCGTTGAAGGGCGCTTGAGCACGTCAGTTACCCCATATCCCTCAGTCCTATAAGAGAAAGTGTCCCTTGATTTCTCCCTATATCTGAGGTACCGAGAAGCAAAAATTTTAAACGTGAGCAGCTCTAGCGGTCGTAACACTTTCTCCTAGAACTCATACTTTGGTCCCCCTCGTTTTTTAAAATTCCCCCCCAGAAACCAAATCCTGGAGATGGGCCTACCGAAATGTGAACCGAAATTCGACATATCGACAAAAATTCTGAGTATGACTCACATTGATAATCAACCTGCTACAAACACGGTGACATAAATACAACAAAACAACACCCAGCCGATGTCTTCTAGTTTTGTCAATAAGAGCCGCAGAGCTTTTGCCGTCATAAAAAGCTGCATAGTACACGATGACAGTTTATGAAAGATTCGCATTTCATGCGTTTGAGCATTCTGTTAGTCATTCTGCAGCGCTTCGCGCCAATTAATTTTACCTAGTTATTGGCTAAATTCAGAACAAAGATTCTGACGATTTTATGAAAATTTTAATGTTATATTTCAAGATTTTATTGCTTATTCTGCAACTTTTTTGGACCCCGCTGGAGGCGCTTGAGCGCGCCATCCCACACCCCCAGACCAGAGGAGAGGTTTTCCCTTGCATTCTCCCTTATCTAATGCCCTAAACCGAGTAATAAAATATGCGAAAAGTGCAGCAATAATTGTGAAAAATTTTGTTTTGATGTATATGCATTTAAATTGTCGCAGGACCATACTTGATCTTGGTAGTTCATGCCCCCCGCTTCAGAAAAATTTTCATCCACCCCCCCCCCCCGAGAATTCGCTATTTTTCAACAGTTTTCAAAAATTTCCTGAAGAGTCGTAGAAAAGGCGCTTTTTAAGCGGTTTTAGCAATCTATTTGCTCAAAAGTGTCAAGTTATTGGCGCTTTGCGCCATACACTCATGTTTTGACTATATTTTGTTCAATTTTTTTAGACTTTTTGAATTTTTTTCAGAATTTTTCAGTCTTTATGCTCTAGAAAGGTAGAACGTCGTCAGAAACGACGAAAAAGAATGCTTTTGACGCGTCGTATTGACCATTTTTGGAAACCAAAAAAGACGCTTTAAAATTTCACCTTCCCTTTGAAATTCCCACGCTGTGCATGCCTGCGCAAGACGACGTAAACAGTAAAAACCAAAAATGACATTATGTTACTTCATAACTAATGCGCATTACCTATTATACCTTTTTGCCGAATTTTAAGCTAAAAATTTTTCAGACTCCCCTAGGAAAAATCCTGGCCACGCCTATGAATACTACAGCTCTTGAGAAAAACCATCATTCCCGTACAAAGGGAATAGAAAAAGAAAAACGGGCCGTAAAAACTACCACACGGGCTTCTAAAAAACTCCTGTTACCTGTGATCAATGGCGGATCCAGAATTTTCTGATAAGGGAGGAGCCCCTAAATTTCCCAAAAGTGTCAAAAAATGTTCGGAAAATCCATATATTATGATTACGGTCAAAATTATGCCTAGTGCTGCAAAAATCGACAGAAAGCATCGAAAAGTGCTCAATAAATTATTGCATGAACCATAAAATCTTTTTACTGTACCCAGGCCCGTATCCGGGATTTTGTTTCGGGGGAGGGTGTAAGCATGATCAGTTTTTTAAACACTGAAAGGGGGACCAAAGGATTAATTAAGGATTAATTTAAAAAAGACGTTTTACGACCAATAGAGCTGCACACTTTGTAAATTTTGCTACCCAGATGCCTTCAATATGGTTAGAATCCAAGAAACACCCCCTCTCCAAGGGGTGGAGGGTCTGGATTAGCGCGCTCAAGCGCCTTCTCCAGGGGGGTCAGGGGCAGAGCCTCGAAAAATTTTATGAAAAGAGCACTTCAATTTTGAATCGTAACGTTGAAATTTATACAAAATCAGCCAAATCACGGTTTTCTGAATTCACCCTAAAATGGTCAAAGTTCATCATCAAATTCATAATCACTGGCGTAGCCCGTGGGGGAGAAGGGGATGGAATTCCGCCCGTTGGAGAAAATTTCGACATGTTCAAAAACTGAGCAATATGGTCGCATGATGCTGCTCTGCGGCATAAAATCGAAAACTTCGGCGCTTCGCCCCGATTTCTTCTATCTTTTGGAGATTTCTATCATTTCATTGCAGGGGAAGTTGAAAAATAAGCGCTTCGCGCGCATTTTGAGCCTTTTTCCGTCAAAAACGTAAAATTTTGAAAAAATACATTTTTTATTGCTTAAATAGTGCAGGACTAGTGATCGACCGGGGCGACTTTTTTGGCCGGGGCAGTACCTGGGCTGAAAAAATCCCCGGCTCCGACCGGGGCCGGGGCCGGAGTCAGACAAGGAAAATATTATGCATGACACATATATACTTGGGGTGGGCATAGGAAGAAAAATAATGAGCTACTGCTCCATTCGGTAGTAAACGGCAAGCGCAAAGTTAGATGTGCCTTTTCAAATGAAGTTTTATTACTTCTGAATCATCAATAAATTCTATGTCGCTGCTATTAGCACACTCAGTATCATTTGAATCCTAACTACTGCTACTGCTGCTGCATGCGCCGCATTCTACATGTTCATCAGCCAAAGTGCTTGGGAGCTTCCACGTATTGAATCCAATTGCTCGCAAATTATGATACAGAAATAAGGGTTTCTGAGCTTTCATCCCCCGCTAAGAATCCCGCCAGAATTCACACTTTTTTTAGAAAAATCATAGGAAGTGTTTAGATTTAAGCGTTTGTAGCGTTCAAATGGCTCAAAATTGTCAAATTTTTGGCGCTTCAAGCCGAATTGGCATTGAATAGTCACTTTTTGACTTATTTAATGCAATTTTTCGAAATTTTTTCGTGCTTTTATGTTCTAGAAAGAAAGAGCATTATCAGAAATGCTTAAAAATCGCGTTTTAAACGCATATCAAGCGTTTTTAGGGTTAAAAAGGGACTTTAAAATTTTTTTCCGATTTACTCCCCCCCTTGGAAGCGAGTAAGAATGATTGCACACAGTTAATGCCCTAACAGAGCATAAATTTTCCAAGCAAGTTAAAATAAGAAACAAACACTTCAAATATAAATGAGAAAGCTCCGATGAAAAACAGAAGTAATAATTGTTATTAACAAAACCAGAAAGAGAAGTAGTGAAATCACAGATGATGTAGCGATTGGGCGGAGTAGGTATTGGACGTAATAAATGAGACATATATAGTTTATCGAATCGAACGCAATTCTGCAGCGCAATTTACATTCGCCTAGAATTAACTTCCGTCCTAATAACTATTACACACGAAACACGTTTTAAAGCAGGCGGTTCCCATTCAATTAAATGTAAAAGTGTTTTTTGTAAAAATAGTTTTTTGAAAACGTACAATATCCAACTAGAAATAGAACGTGTTTGTCAATGTCAACTCTAAATATTTCAGTCACTAGCTACGAATAAATGAGATAAAAGTAGCATTTGGTTTGATTAGTTAAGTGAAGGAATCGAAAACATGCAGATTGTCCTGAACATTTATTCAGTAAAAGCTCATTTATACACAGTAGCAAATATATAACAAGGACTGAGTATACATATGGTCGAATCAGTACAGTTCTCAAAATTAACACTTGCCGATTGATAAATAAGTGGCAGTATTACATCCTGTACAAAATACGAATCACTAACTTTTACCCCGCCCCGGCCATTTTTTGACCTTGCCCTGGCCGGGGCCGGGGATGCTGAAAAATGGCCGGAGATAGCCGGGGCCGGGGCCCTGGTCGATCACTATGCGGGACCATTGTTTTTTGTACAAGGTCAGTTTCTACTTAAACAAAGATGGTCCCTAAAAGTCTTTGCACATTTTGTACACTCAAATTTTTGGGTACTATAATATGGTACAGTAGCAATTTTAGTGTGGCTAAAACAGATATGTTCGACTTTTGGTAGTGTATTTTAGCTAATTTCTGGGTTTTTGAAGGCAAAAATCACTAATAATCGTCTCAATACGGCGCCTAAAAATTTGACATTTTCCCTTTCGAAATAGCAATTTCTGACATAAAGATATATAGAATAGAACACACAATTACTCATTTCTGCGCAAAGCGCCGAAAATTTTTGCGAATTTTAAAGATTTTTCCAGTTTTTGTCTGCCCAAAAATCTTTGTACATGTACGAAGACGGTCCCCAAAAGTCTTTGTACATCGGAAAAACTCTTTGCCGAATATAAAAAACCGTGTGCAGGACGATGTGGCTAAATTTTGTTATTTGTGATTTTCGGAAAGTATCGAAAATCGACAGGAAAACCACCCAGATGGTTGGAAGTAGACTCTAGAGTTGATTTCCGAGCACGGAAAAGAACCCGGAAGTCTCTTGCTAAATTAGTGAGAATACAATGTAGTTTGTGGACTAAATTTCTGGCACTTGTAGTTTAGGAAGTAAAGAAATTTCCTTCAAAATTTTGCCAAAATTTGTCAAGTATGGGTAAAAAAAAATTACGAATATCTTAGTGGTTTATCATAAAAGCGATTATTTCGGGTTCTGGAAGAATTCTTCTCCGTAAATCATGAAAGCGTAGGAAATTATTGTCGCTGATCATGACAATAATGGTGAAGAGAATCATTGGATTGTTGTTACCAATGTCTAAGGCTTAGGCTTAGTTATGTGCATTCACACTCATGCCAGCGCTTGGGCTTAGCCTAAGATAAATGGAGGCCAGCGTTTGAGGCTAAGCCTGGAGATAAATGGAGCGAAAATTGCGGAGCGAGCGAAGCGAACGAAGCAATTTTTGCCCCATTTATGCCTTAGGCTAAGCCCATGTCTGGCATCAATCTGAATCCGCACAGCAATTGCTGTTGCCACAAATTGACAGAAGGTTAACACGTATATGGTTTATTGAGAACTCGTTGACTTCTTAAAATATTGGGTCCTTGTATTGGATAATGTGTCTGTCTATGACACGAGAGGTTTCAGGTTCGATCGCTGCTGAAAGGAACTTCCTAGAAAAAGTTGTCTAGTTGTCTAAAGAAGTTTTGAAAAATCACAAATAACAAAATTATTCGGACTATGTGAAAAATCCCAAAAAACACATCATTCAACTGCCCCCGCCAGTTTTAATGCGTTTTTTAGATAGAATATTTTCTGGGAATTACCCTAGCGAAAATCCTGGCTAGGTCTGTGCTCATAACGCCGAAAAATTGTTGCCATCCTTGCTTCTTGAACAAATCTCATTTTATGTAAAAACTGCGCGGAGTAGAAGAAGAAAGAAGAAAATTTATTCGGTGAAAGTATTTAAAAAAAGAAACATATAAAAAGTAGGTAAAAATGCATTGTCAATGTAAACATAATACACAATGTGCATAAAACAAAGTATGTACATAAAGCAACAGAATACATTTAAATAGGTAAATACCTAGATTCTAAATATTATTGTGAAATTCAGCGACAATTTTTTGCGATTTTGGCTAAGAAGGCAATGAGGAATGAAGGAAAAATCATTCTCCGATTTAAATTCCTTCTTGCCTGTGGTAAAAGAAGTTCAAAGAAAAACTACCACAAATGATAGGTAAAAAAGGATACAACAACAACAACAAAGATTTTATTGCAAAACGTACAAGACATGGTAAAAATAAAGACACAGCGTACGATACAAAGATATGATAAAACGATATATGACTAAAACGTCAGCAACGGGACACGCAGTCACGAACGTGAAAACTTACACGTGCCCCTTCAGATGAACAGAAAAATCAAAAGCATTTAGTTTGCGTTTAAAAATTTCTAAGCTAGGTGAATTTACAACATCAACTGGAAGTGAATTCCACAGATTCACATATCTATGACTGAAATCATACTTGAGAATATCTGAACGAGCTACTGGAACAGTCAGTTTAAGGTTATTGACAGAGCGAGTATAGTTGCGATTAAATGCGAAAAACTCGTCACAGAGAATGTGTGATTTTCCATTAATAATCTGATAATAAAAGGATAAAGCAAAACGAATACGGCGTATTTCGAGACGTTCTAATGACAGACTTTTTAAACGATCATTATATGACAAACCACTGCTAAAACCAAAAATACAACGGGTAAACTTGCGCTGAACTCGCTCGATACGATCAATATCTCGAATACGATAAGGACTCCAAACGGTACAGCAGTACTCTAAAAGCGGACGAACATATACAACAAAAGCACGAGACAAAATTTTATGATCACGAGAGAAGAATAACTTCAGTATCAGACTGGATCGCTGAGAAGCTTTTTTAATCACTTCATGATAGTGCTGCTGAAATTTCAAATTTTGAGACATTAGAACACCTAAATCGCGGACACAGTCAGAATCAGAAGGTAAAAGTTGATTTCCAATAAAATATTGATGTTTAGGATTATTATAACCCATGTACAAAACTGAGCATTTATCAATAGATATCTGAAGCTGCCATTCACGCGACCATGTATAAAGCTTATTAAGGTCGTTTTGAAGTATAGTTTTAGAAGAGGACAAATTATACATTTTAACATCGTCAGCAAATAACCGAATACGACTACTCATATTATCACATAAATCATTAATGTAAATCAGAAAAAGGGTTGGCCCTATCACGCTCCCTTGCGGGACGCCGCTAGTTACATTAAAGCTATCTGAAAAAGAACTATTAACAACAACGCACTGAGATCGAGAGGATAAAAAAGATTTAAGCCAGTTGAAAAGAAAACCATTTAGACCATATGCAGAAAGTTTATGAAGTAATTTTGTGTGCGATAAAGAATCGAAAGCTTTTTTAAAGTCGATAAAAATTACATCTACAGTAGATTTTCTATCAATAAATTTTGCCCATTCGTTTTTACACTTTAGCAATTGCATTTCACATGATCGACCTTTTAAAAATCCAAATTGGAGAGGAGAAAGTAAATTATTTATATTTAAGTAATCCAGAATCTTTTTATTAACAATTTTTTCCATAATTTTACAAGGAGAGCAACACAACGAAATCGGACGATAATTTTCTACACAAGCAGAATCACCTTTATTTTTGAAAACTGGAATTACGTTTGCTTGATACCACAATTTTGGAATTGAACCTGATCGAAAAGAAGTTTCAAAGATAGAAGCAAGAGGAGGAGAAAGCAAATAACCTAGTTTTTTAATAAAAAATGAGCATAGGCCATCAGGGCCACATGCAGTACTTGGTTTAGATTCGCGAATAGCTCTGTAAACGGTGTCTACATCGAAATTCATTTCTGCTAACGAAGAAAAAGTACGAGCCTGAAAAACAGGAAGATTTTGATCATCAACAGTGAAAACAGAGGCAAAATATGAGTTAAAATGATTAGCTTTTACATGATCGTCATCTAATTCAATACCATTAGATAAAGTCAGGGGAAATGAACTTTTCCTGATTTTTAAACGAGAATTAACAAAATTGTAAAAGTTACGGATATCGCCTGATTTCAAAACTTCTAATTCTTCTTTAGCGTAAAAATTTTTGGTTTCTCTTTTTATAGATTTGCAGAAACTAGAATAGATAGTTCGATTTGTTCGAGTTTTGAACTTTTTGTAATTTTTCCATAATTTAAGTTTTTTTAAATATAACTTACGGATGTGTTTAGGAAATACTTTCTTAAAATTTCTATGTACTTTTTTAGGTATTAGATCAGAACTAATAGTTTGAAGAACTGAAACAAAAACATTATACATATCATCTGCCGAAGTACACTGATTAAATAAATCGGGCCAAGAAACAGTGGCTAATCGCATAGAAATTAACTCGTAATTGGCTTTTCGAAAATTTAAACAAGAGGGCATGTGATTTGTCTCTTCGTACCCTTGAATTTCGAAAGCAATAGAATTATGATCACTAACAGAAAAAGGAGGTGATATCTTCACGTTAATGGCTTGATTAAGTGAAAAAAGCAAATCTAATATATTATTATCGTGAGTTGGACTACGGATTAGTTGCTCCAAACCAGTTGTACAGAAGGTGTCATAAAATAAAGTATTGATGGGATCAGAAGGAAAGGTGTTGGAGACCCAATTAATTTTAGGAAGATTAAAATCACCAACAATTAATAAAGGATAAGGTACATTAGAAGCCCATTCAATAGAATTACAAAGACTTTCAGCATACATAATATCATAAGTAGGAGGACGATAAGCTAGAATAAATCTAGTTTTGAAATCAGTATTGCATAAATCAAAAATTAAAATTTCACAGGCAGGAAAATTGATAGGAATTTTGATGTGTTTAATATGTAGATTATTATTAGCAAAAACTATAAGTCCACCCCCACGTTTATTTAACCGATCACATCGAATAATTTGGTAATTATTTGAACTGCAAAGTAGACTATCTGGAATTTCAGGATAAAGCCAAGATTCACAACAAAGTATTATTTCAAACTGTTTGCTATTTAGTAACAGTTTTAAATCACTCTAGCTTATTTAACAAACTTCTTGAATTGAAATACAGAACTTTTAAACGCAAAGTACGAGAAAGGGGCGCGACTACCTAGGTGAAGAGTTGGTTATTAATATTACGGTTTGGTTTGCATTTAACACAATCGGCGCGAAAATCGATAAAAAGACCTTCTTCACCTCGAGATTTACGATCGTTGAGCTCGGAAACAAAGATAGTGCATCGTTAGGACCTCACAGTAAACAGCTGTTTTTTGTAGCAGCACAATGGTTATAAACCTGCACTGTCGGTTTAAAAATGATCTCTTCTAATAAGCGTAACGTAGCTTATTAATTTTGAGCCTAGTGCTTATAGAGAGTCAGTCGGAAACCAATTCTTGCGTGCGAAATAGCGCTGATATCTATCATTGCAAAAATATATGGACAGCTGCATATATTATGCATATGCAGCATGAGAGTTCTGAAGGGGTGAGGGTCAGACCAAACAAATTTTGAAAGTGTTTTCTGAGCTAAAAGCCAAGATCACACGTCAAAAACACTGCTTTTTGACATCTCTGACAATACTCGTTCTTTCTCAAACATAAAAACGAAAAATTTAGAAAAATTTGAAATAATCGAGTGAATTGAACAGAATATAGCTAGAAAATGTATGTATATACATGGCGCGAAGCAACGAGAATTTTTGAGCCAAAAATGCTCAAAGGGCACACTTTGTACAACTTTCATGAAAAATCTGCATTTCTGGGTAGTCGCGGCCATTTTTCGAGGCGGGAGTCAGTTGCCATGCTGAAGGTCAAGCTCCCCACCCCACCGAGAAGACCTATGGTTGCAGACCGGCTCATCGGACTTCGAGCTGTTTTTGCTATATTCATTTTTCCTTTTCTCTATCGTCATGATTTTTCCAATCTTTACGAATTAGTGGGAATCGTTGTAACTCGGAAACAAACAGATTCAAAAACTCTCCCATCCAGTAAAATAACGCTTTTTCACCATTGCACGCCGCAAGCTTTAGTCTGTTCCATTCCACACGGCCCATTTTCACAAAAGTCTCATTACTGTATTAGTTTTTCACTGCACGAATTGGCTTCTTCAATTAGCCTCTCGTAGCGGTTGATTGCTTAAAACTCTTCATATTGATGTTTAACGTGCTTTGCTTAACATATGGAGCATCTAACAAACTGCCGCAATTAACTAAGCCGTGAAATATTTTGCTTCAGTAATAAGCCTTAAAGCAAAAATAGGCCGTTGGGAATGGGACAGACTATAGCAGATTGCGATAAATATATTAGGTTTGTTGAAATTATCGTTAGCTGCCGGTTTATTGTCGGCGAAAATTCTTAAAATTTATGCAAAACTTATGTGAAACGAACTACAATATTTGAAAGATTCAGTCGCACATTAATACACTTTACAATCGGTTAGAACAAAAGGAATGCCTATTCAGTTAATTACATTATCGTCATCCAGCTATGAATTTCGAATTATACAAAAATTTTCGCATTCGGCTTCGTTCAAGAAATTGTTGTCATTGCCGTCGCAGCCGTTGTATTTAAATTTTTGACACGTTCCTTTCCTCGAGTCGAAGTACCAACGAGTAGAATTCTGCTTACACGTTAACCCTTTCCATGGGATTAAACTGCACATTACATCAACACATGTCCTGTTTCCTGAAGAAATAGTTTTACGGCTGAAAATGTAAAGAATAAATGTGAAAGTGTGTAGGTGCGGCGCACATACACATTCACTGAGCTCATGCGCTATTTTTCGTAGCTTTTCCCGCCAGCTCGTTTCGCTGTTCGGATGTGGTATTTATAGCTTTTGCGCTTAACGTGTGGAGATGACGTTTCATCTCCGAATTGAGTAGCGCAATTTTTTTACTTGAGTTCCGGTTCGGCTTCCGAAAGCAACCGAACACTGGCCAGTGGCGAGTCTTCAAACCTGCCCAGTTTTCGGGCTTCTCAGTTACATAAGTATAAAAGTGAAGATATCAGCCGTTGAAAGACTGAAATTTGCAAAAAGTTTGAGCTCCATACTGCTCGATTTCACAATGCATTACGTCGCGATTCTATTACGTGCGAGTAAAACTACAGATCCAGCGCTAAAAATCAGGTTGGAAACCTGACAATTATAAAATTATATACCAACGTGTATAATTTTTTATTTAATAAAAGTGGTAAAATATAGCGAGACGTAGAACTTACTCAAAGAGATTATACCTACACTCATGAGAAGTAATTTTGAATAATTGATTTTGGTTCTTAAGAGAACATTTCTTATTCATTTATTCATTCGTGCATTTTATTTTCTATTCAACTTTATTCTTTCATCTTATCTAACTCAGCTTATTCATTTACACGACGACCAACCCGTACCCTGTTTATCTTATTCTGAAAAACTTATTATATGCCTGAACGGCTACAGGAAGTCATATTATTTATAGTGCCAAAAAGCATCGCGTAATATGTTTTAAAAATTGCAAAAAATATAGGAGAGGGATCCTTTGTTGAATTTTGAGCGAAGACGATAAAATCGAATAGTGCTCGAAATCAAAGACTTAAACATACTTTTATGACTTTTCTATACGTAAAATCTTCGTTTTTCTGAATATTCTAATGTTTACATCGTCTTTTTAACTCAATAAAGCCAAAAAATTATGAATATTTCTAGTTGAACCGCCTGACCGAGCTGAATAGATTTGACATGCTCTACACAATGTCTACTGCTGACAAAGGTAAATATTTTGACAAAATTAAACGGTAGCTTTTGCTGAACAATTTATCTATCATTTTTAAATTCTTAACACCCTCTGAATTCGAATACCCATAAGTAGGAATTGAATCAGGTAATAATTATGTATACCAAAAATTAAATCTTGGATACTTACGTCGGCAATAATATTGAGAATCCTGAGCAACGCATTGTTCGCAAAATCCACACATCGAAATCGTGCATTTAGCAACTGGGCAAATATTTATACTTGTAATTTGAATTTTACTTAAACTCAATGAAATAAACAGCAGGCCACCTGAATTTGGGGGGACGAATTTGGAAGTCAGACATTTCAACAACTAAGGAGATAGGCAAAATGACGGCATAAATAACACAAATAAGATAGCTACTGTTAATAGCTCAGAAAAGCGCTAAAATCTATTCTAGCAACCCTTAAAATGCGCGTCAATAATTTTCAATTTTGTAATCTAGGGTGCCCTTTTAACACTACCTAGCTGTAGATCCGTGATCTAGTCGTCTGCTTTATTGCATTTTACTGTAAGATCAGAAATCCTGTTGTGGCAAGCTTCTCAGTACCTACCCTTTTTCATTGGAACACATGTTTTATCAAGCAAAAGAAAATGTATCGACCAATATTTTGTTATAAAAGCTTGATTTATTGATTTAATAGCATATGTTATGCGTGTCGGATATCGCATTTCTTACGTTTTCGAATGTCCAAATGCATTTGTTTCAATCGGTTTTCACTTTCATGCAAAGTGAATGACATTTCTGAAATTCTCATGTTTTCAGCTACCAGAAATTTCACTTAGGTGTCTTAATTAACATTTGTCAACTCTCTGGAGACTGAATTTTCTATTTAGCCCTTTGGTGTGTACCATGTCTTTTTAATTGCCTTTTCTAAGCTAAAGACGATAGGTGCGTACCAAAAACACAATTTCTTTGTTTCTAACGATGCTCTTTCTTTCTAGAACACAAAACAAACAAATTTAAAGAAAATACGAAAATAATCGAGAAAATTGAACAAAGTCAGAAATGAATCCGAAAATTTGACTTTTGAACCAAAAGATAGCTAAAAAGCGCTTAAATCTGAATCTTTTCCAATTTTTTTTAAATCAAAAATTCCGGGAGTTGGAAACCTTAGGGGTTGAAGACTCCTAAACTCCAAGATCAGGGTACGTAATTTTAAGGGGATTGGTCCCCATTCTCTGCCTCAGCTACAACCTACCTGATGAATTGTACAGTACATTAAGCTCAAAAGACCTTACTTGAAGTGAGAGTAGTATTTTCTACGCGCTGCAAATACGCCAAGTCAACCTAGAATATGCACATACAACTATAACGCTAATTAATCTGATTAGCAACAAAGTATTCCTAATTCTTACAGGAACTAAGAACGAATAAATATAGCACAACAAAAAGAGCCAAATTATTATATGGATTAAGCTCAAGCTTTTCGAACAGCTATGCATCTTCGACGTTTATAATAACACGAACAGCGTCTCAATTGAGTGTAATGAAGGAAAATTTTTTACGAATTCGGAACCTGAATGAACTGCGTAATTTTGTCTTATCCGAATTTATAAAGTTCGTTGGCCTAGCTTTTTTTGCACTTTTCATTCTCCAAAATACATTTCGCAGACAAGCAACAATTTTGACAGGACGCGATGTGAAGTAGGGAAAGTAACAGTTTCTGGGCTTCAAAAACTGATACAATTCAAATTATATTTGCGGCTTTTCCACAAATTTTAGATGCTCTGTATTTCTGCGTAAAACAGCATCTAATGAGAACCGAATAAAAAATTTTTATTCCGTCCAGCCGGCCCGTTTCAAATAAGTTTGCATCTGACTTTAAAAAATTTTTGCCGCCAGAAATGTGACAGTTTGCGGCAAGTGCATTGAGCTGATCCATAATTATCGTATACTGTCAGTAAAATTCGCCCAAAAACTTGTGAAGCAGACCATCACAATCATAGATCTCCAAAAGGACAGCCACTTTTTATTACCTTTTAATTGTCGACGTGGAAAATTGAAAAATCAAAGGGCCAAACACAGGTGGGGAAAGATAAAGGTGAGCAGGGGGGGGAAGGCTGGTGAAATTCGAAAACAGTCACATAGTAAACATAGATCATATCATAACATGCGTTTTACCAGGTGAATTGTTAATATTATATCTATTTAAGCATCGTAAAATGTCGTTCTTGAGTTTAGAAGGCGGATGAATTCAGTTCCAGAATGTTTTTTTTGAAAAAATGTCTTACCTAAAGTATGTATTACGCAGATAATTCAGTTTTATGTGACAAATAACTGACAAAAAGTGTAAAATTAATCCGTTCGCATTAAACTTATTAAATTGACAGAACTTTTGGTTAACCAAGCTGTTTTTCAGCTATATTAAAATTTTCCCATGAACATCCGATGTTTTACCAATCGTCTGACAGTGTCAGGTTTTTAAAAAATCCAAGGGAAGGGTGATACCCATACGTGGGCAGCAAGAAAACTCTGGGGGGGTCAGGATGGGTAAAATTGATAAAATGCTACTAAAAATGGAGTTCTGGGGGGTCTGCAGTAATCTAGAGGTTTCAACTTCTGGGAGGTACATACAACCCTCCACGCCCATGTGTGGTGATACCTCCTCCCCCCTCACCCTTCCCTTTGCCCTTGTGTGGAGCAAAACCATAAGTTTCTGTTAAAAGAATAAGAAACAAATTTTCATTCCGAGGGAAAACACTGGTGAACCTCTGACAAAATTAACAAAAAAATGGAAACATTTTTGCCAATCTAAAAAATATCGATCTGTTCTTTTTTATCATGCAGATATGTATTTTATTCCTGAGGCAGGCAACAACCTTTCGAGCCGAGTCAATTAAAAAAATAGTGCTGGCTGACCATTGAAATTCCGTGATATAATGTACATGTCTTATCAAGCCCACTTGGGGGTCTCGAGCATAGGTAGGCGGCACCAAAATTCTGGGGGAAGTGCAAGATTTTTCAAAGGTAAAAAATGGCCTTAAAAATAGTAGTATGGCGAGAAAACACCATTTTTCAACGTTTCTCATCAAGCACTATCCATTGGCATCAAAAAATTGCGAAAAAAAACAAAAACAATTTTCAAAAATTGATTCTGGGGGGGTATTTTGGTTTCTGGGGGAGGGTATTTTGGTTTCTGTTTGGGGTGCATACCCCCGAACCCCCCACGCCCAGGTGTGGACTCGAGGAGTTATTCGAAAAACGGCAATCGAGCACAATTAGGCTCCTCTGATGGACTTTCAAAATAAAGAAAATCTTGCCATCTTTTCGAAGTTTTTGATAAACGCAAATGAATAAAACAAATACAGAGAAATGATAAAGTGCTCTGAACCATATTACTTTTTTATTCCGGAAGATTTTCAGGATTTGCTTCCGAATCCTTAGATAAATTTAAAAAGTCAATTTGTACAGAAATTGGTAAGTTCGCATCAGAGTATCATATTGACAAAAACATTATGCGCAAGGTAAGGAAATACATCAATATATAAAAAACACAATTCAATTAATTGAATATTCTGATCAATAGTCGCTAAAAATTTGTGGTAGTTCGCACAACGCACTGATCACCGCGTAAAGTACATTTACATAAGCACTAGAGACTTCAGAACTGCACAAGAATATTGGAAACAAAAAAGCTATCGAAAGCATCTTAAAAGCATACATAGACAGCAGCCTTATTCTGGGAGTCTGATGGAACAGAACCATACATGCACAGCATGGTATTTCTGGGGGAGTGAAATTCTAAAATGCCTTTTTTGGTCTAAAAATGGTAGGTACACGTCAAAAACATCGTATTTCAGCGTTTCTGACGATGCTTCATCTTTCTAGAGCATAAAAACATTTTCAAAAATCGAAAAAATCAAGTAAGTCGGAACAAAATGAATAAAATATAGTCAACACATGAGTATAATGGCGCGAAGCGCCGAAAATTAGGCACTTTTGAGCAAATAGAAAACAAAGACGCATAAAAAAGCATCTTTTCCACAAATTTTAGGAAAATTTTTTGGGAATTTTTAAAAAATCGCCAATTCTGGGGGAGGTGAAAAAATTTTTGCAGGGGCTTAAAATTTTTCTGTGGAAGGAATGAACCCCCAAAGATCATGAATGAAGAGAACTCACGCATAAAAACGCTAAAGATTCAATTATGGAGGACTCTTCGGTTCTGCTGGTCTAAAAACCCCAAGCCTTTGTATGCTGGCAATGATATTAAAGCATTTTTCTAGAATAATCAACTGAGAGGCTAAGAAAGTGAAGCGCTCACCTTGAGCTGATCCGACTTTTTTTATCAAAAATGAGTTTTTTTTACTATCAATGGATATTTTCGCCAATCGCAGTATAGTCCGGATCAAGGCATAAGTGTGGTACCGACATCGGATCAAACGATTTTGGGCATGTGAATTTAGGGAATGTAAGAGGCAAACTTTTTTTTATCAAAAAGTTAGAATTTTGAGATCTTGATGGATAGAGCATGTCGATAGACATCGAAAAATGCAGTTTTTGTAAGCTATCCCAACGAATTTTTCGAGACATAGACCGAATTCATTTGGGACCGAATCATGCATATGGGTCCGCTTATGAGTGAATAAAATCGACTCTAATAGTCCAGTACACCCAGTTTCTTTTGCGTAAAACTACGACATTACGAATTACGCGTGCTTTTGCAATTGATGTGCAAAACTGACTGCATCCTAAAATTTTAGTAATTTCTTATCTGTTTAAGTGGAAACCGCCATAAAGCATTTTGTTTCATCATGTTTTTAGCGTAGAAAAACGTCTCGCAGAATAGGTACTGCGTTGCATACGCTTTATTATATCATGCGCCAAATAAGTAATTTTAGCAATAAATAAGAAAACGACTTATAAATCAGCAGAGATCATTGTTTCCATCATTTTTAACAAATCAATCAAGCCTAATGCACGGTGAAATCTGTTACGAGGAGAAAGGGGTGCTAAAAATCATATATGGCGTTGAAAAATTATTTTGGCACAAAAATAGACTGAAAAGAAAAAATTTTGTCTACTCACTGCAGTACAAAGCAATTATATCGCTGAACACAATGCGCGAATTTTCCTGGTCGCTAAAATTGGCTTCCATTAATTTAAAATACGTATAAATGCAAAGAAGCAAAGTAAACAAACGAAACTGTTCAATCTAAATCAAAAATTCTATCGGAAATATCGCTAATGAGCCAATCTATGGCTTGCGCAATATTTTTATTCAACGACTCGTCGTCTTTTATGGCCGAAGAATCAAAAATGCGCCAATTGTGGCTTTTTATTGAATCCAGATCAAGAGCTGCGGCGATTTCTTGGGCATTCAGTGCGCCGGGTAAATCTTGCTTATTGGCCAAAACGACCAAAGTTGCGCCAAGAAGTCGCTCTTCAACCAGCAACGCATGCAATTCTTTCCTGGTTTTAAGCATTATTTTTAAAGCGTAGTACTGCGAATGTCGTGTACTATGATACCATACATGAACATGCAATTTTGGCCGAGAAAATATTTCTATATACCAGTGTTTTTTTTGTAATCGGCAAAGACTTTTCCCGATGTGCAAAGACTTTTGGGTACCGTCTTTGTACATGCACAAAGATTTTTGAGAAGACAAAAACTGAGAAAAGGTTTAAAATTCACAGAAATTTTATGAGTAATTGTGTGTTCTATATCTCTTTGTAATGTCAGAAATTGCATTTTATAAGGAAAATGTCAAATTTTTCAGAGCTTCGCGCCGGAGACGATTATTAGTGATTTTGCCCTCAGAAACCCAGAAATTAGCTAAAATACATTACCAAAGGTCGAACAACTCTGTTTTTGCCACTTTAAAATCGCTACTGTACCATATTATAGTACCCAAAAATTTGTGTGTACAAAATGCACAAAGACTTTTAGAGACATCTTGGTACATGTATAAACGGACCTTGTACAAAAAACACTGCTATATACAGTCTTTTTAGGGCTCAGAAACTAGCTATACAGCTTTTTCTGGACCCAGAAACATAGCTTAGGAATTGATTAATCAGGCAAGGGCACAGGGTTAAGTCACTTGACCCTGGCGGCTATGCAACCCCGCAGCCGCGAAACCGGACCAACCCCGCAAAAGTTTTGAAAATTTACTGGTGGAACACGAGGCAATATGAGGGCCGAAAATGAATGATAAATTGAAAATTTTCTTCGAGGCTTGAAATTGACCAGAATGCGTGAAATAACATAGTTTGAACGTTATTTTAGCATTTGTACCAGTTATTGGGGTCATTTTGGTCCAAAAAGCTCAATTTTCAACACCCCTCCCCAGGTCAATCATTCGATCATGTTCTACATCTATGGCCACGTGACCAAGTACGTCAGAAATGCTATAGTTTTTCTGATTTTCAACAGGATATTTAGCTATTTTTTCTGACTTCAAAAAGCTAACTAGCTGTTTTTAACTCAAAAAAGCTATATAGCTGTTTAAGGGTTCAAAAGGGCTGGCTACGTATTTGCCACATATGCTCAAAAGTGATGGTTTCAAAGCGATGTCATCGTTTTTCCAAAATAGAATCGTTCTGTTTTTTTACAAAACACTTAGCTCTTTCCGAATTCTTTGATTTTCACCTCTCACTGAAACTTTCACTTTGCGCAACTATGTATGATACAGTAATCCGATGCAGCTAATTTTTTATCATTTAAATTGGTACTACTTGAAGGGTCAATGAACAACCTGATTGCTGTTCTCAAAAATAGCGTAGTCAGGGTACGGGTTCCAAAACTTCGAATCAATGAAACATTAACAACCAAAATCCTGGCATTTGGCCATGGTCGTATTCATTATTTTATGCCGTGCCGAAATATAGAAAGTAAGCGAACAAAAGTAGGTTACATCATAGGTAGCGCGACAGCGCTACCTATAATATACTTGGCCACATTTTTTCTTATATGTTTATCACAGCATGTGCGAATTTTGTGTCCCCCCCACAGCAACAACGGCACACACCAGGGAGGTGCGGTTTTTTAAAACGATAGATAATTGGGAAACTGGATGTACCATTTTTTGTTTTTGTTAAAACTCAATACCAAGTTAGCAATGAGTGTGTAAAGTGTAAACCGAAAAATCAAATAATTTGCGGAGGGCCAATTTTTTTAAATGTTGTCTCAGAGCTGTAGATTACGAATCTGACCTTAAAATTTCTTTACACTCGATGGTTATTGCACAAAAATGTAAAGTATATGGGTTTTTTACTCTTTGCGTGTTTTCAGATTATCTAACTCAATTTTGGTTTCTGCGCAGTCCAATTGGTTTTATAATGTAGAGGATTACAATATCTCAGGACCAATTTTTTCTCTTTTAACGCAATATTTCTCGATCTTTGATCGTTTTAGTAAAAAGGGTTCGAGACGAAAAACGAAATTTCTTCAGCTACTCCGCTAAGTAGGCGGTACATGCTAATTATGCTTAAAATGTGCTCTGACCTTAGCGTAACATATCCTAGTCTATTTCGTTTCTATGCATTCAATATTGCGTTATTAGCACAAGTGTAAAGTTTACACTGAGAAGCACTTTTCCGCTCAGAGCATTGGGTATCAAACAATTTGCGGAGGGCCAATTTTTTTAGAAAATGATGCCCCCGAGTTGTAGATTACGAATGTGACATTGAAATTTCTTTACACTCGATGGTTACTGCACAAAAGTGTAAAGTATACGGGTTTTTTTACTCTTGGCGTGTCCTAAAGCTTATCTATCTCAATTTTGGTTTCTGTGCAGTCCAATTGGTTTTATAATGTAGAGGGTAACGTGAGATTTTTTCTCTTTTCACGCAATATTTATCGATCTGTGATCGTTTTAGTGTAATGGGTTCGAGACGAAAATTGAAATTTCTTCAGCTACTCCGCTAAGTAGGCGGAACATGCTAATTATGCTTAAAATCTGCCCTGACCTTAGCGTTACAGATACCAGTTTATTTTGTTTCTATACACCCAATATTGTGTTATTAGCACAAGTGTAAAGTTTACACTTAGAAGCACTTTTCCGCCTAGAGCATTGGGTATCAAACAATTTGCGAAGGGCCAATTTCATTTTTGAAAATGTTGCCCCCGAGTTGTAGATTACGAATGTGACATTAAAATTTCTCTACAATCGATGGTTGTTGCACAAAAGTGTAAAGTATACGGGTTTTTTACTCTTGGCGTGTCCTGAAGCTTATCTATCACAATATTGGTTTCTGTGCAGTCCAATTGGTTTTACAATGTAGAGGGCTACAACTACTCAAAACATAAGTTTTTTTCTCCTTTAACGCAATATTTCTTGATCTGTGATCATTTTAGTGTAAAGAGTTCAAGACGAAAAAGAAATTTCTTTAGCTACTTACACTCCCCAGAATTTTAGCGCTGCACACCTTAAAAAGTTAAAGGTCAAAGGCCGAGCTTTAAACCCAAAGCGGGTTTTACCCAAGCATCCAAAGATGCTTTCAGCTAGATACCGCAAGGCGGCGCAAGTCCCAAGGGTTTTAAACTCCGCCACACAAGTCCAGCTTCCCGTTTATCGACCCCGGAGGGATGAAAGGCTGGGTTGGCGTGCCGAAAAGAACTGCATCGAGGCGGAATCGAATCTGTGACCTTCAGATCCGTAGTTTAAAGAGTTTACCAACCACTCGTCGTCTCTCGACGCTACCCATCTAAGCATATATGGCCTGAAGTATTAAATAAAAGAAGGGAACTAGCAAAGAAAAATTCTCCGATGGAACAAAAAAGGATAAGTATACTTGAATTTCTTCATTGTTAATGATGTAAAAGGAGGGGACTAAGGGAAAATTTCCCTATATGCGCAGAAGCCGTAGGAATGTGCTAAACAATTAGACTTCCCCTAAACAACGCAAAAATCGAAGTATATTCTGCGGCCTGTGAAAAATGAGGGCGTAGTCACAAACACACCTGGGCAATACCCTGTTTCAGCCTCAACCGGGAACAGGCTGGACCAATCCCGGAACAGGCTGAAGGGTCCCCGGGTTGAGGGATATGTTTTGTACAGGGACAAAACTGACGCACTATTTCGTGGTTGAGAGCAACCAATCATTATGTAAGATCAGCCAACCCATTTCTGGAGTCAGCCAACGTGTTTTTGGAACCATCCCATTTTTTGAAGCTAGCCAACCTGTTTTTAGGATCAGCCAACCCATTTTTAGAACCAGCCAACCCATTTTTGGAATCAGCTAACCCATTTTTGAAGCCGCCAGCCAACCCATTTTTGGAGCCAGCCAACCCATTTTTGGAACCAGCCAACCTGTTTGTGGAACCAGCCAACCCATTTTTGGAGCCAGCCAACCCATTTTTGGAACCAGCCAACCTGTTTGTGGAACCAGCCAACCCATTTTTGGAGCCAGTCAACCCATTTTTGGAACCAGCCAACCCATTTTTGGAGCCAGCCAACCCATTTTTGGAGCCAGCCAACCCATTTTTGGAGCCAGCCAACCCATTTTTGAAGCCAGCCAACCTGTTTTTGGAACCAGCCAACCTGTTTTGGAGCCAGCCAACCCATTTTTGGAACCAACCAACCTGTTTTTGGAACCAGCCAACCCATTTTTGGAGCCAGCCAACCCATTTTTGGGACCAGCCAACCTGTTTGTGGAACCAGCCAACCCATTTTTGGAACCAGCCAACCCATTTTTGAAGCCAGCCAACCTGTTTTTGGAACCAGCCAACCTGTTTGTGGAACCAGCCAACCTGTTTTTGGAGCCAGCCAACCCATTTTCGGAACCAACCAACCTGTTTTTGGAACCAGCCAACCCATTTTTGGAGCCAGCCAACCCATTTTTGGAACCAGCCAACCCATTTTTGAAGCCAGCCAACCCATTTTTGGAACCAACCAACCTGTTTGTGGAACCAGCCAACCCATTTTTGGAGCCAGCCAACCCATTTTTGGAACCAGCCAACCCATTTTTGAAGCCAGCCAACCTATTTTTGGAACCAGCCAACCCGTTTGTGGAACCAGCCAACCTGTTTTTGGAGCCAGCCAACCCATTTTTGGAACCAACCAACCTGTTTTTGGAACCAGCCAACCCATTTTTGGAGCCAGCCAAACCATTTTTGGGACCAGCCAACCTGTTTGTGGAACCAGCCAACCCATTTTTGGAACCAGCCAACCCATTTTTGAAGCCAGCCAACCTATTTTTGGAACCAGCCAACCCATTTTTGACGCCAGCCAACCTGTTTGTGGAACCAGCCAACCCATTTTTGGAGCCAGCCAACCCATTTTTGGAACCAACCAATTTGTTTGTGGAACCAGCCAACCCATTCTTGAAGCCAGCCAACCTGTTTTTGGAACCAGCCAACCCATTTTCAAAGCCAGCCAACCTATTTTTGGAACCAGCCAACCCATTTTTGAAGCCAGCCAACCTGTTTTTGGAACCAGCCAACCCATTTTTGGAGCCAGCCAACCCATTTTTAGACCCCAGCAACTGATTTTCGGACCCCAGTAACGGATTTATGACCCCAGCAAGCGATTTATAAGCCCAATAAGCGATTTAGGACCCATCAATCAATTTTTCGAGCTCACTAACGATTTCTAGATCCCGGCAACTGCTTTTTGGAGCTCACAAACCGATTTATAGACCTCAGCAACCGATTTTAAGAGCCAACCAACCGGTTTTCAGACCCCAGCAACCGATTTTTATAGCCAAGCAACCAACTTTCAGACCCTAGCAACTGATTTTCGGACCCCAATGACGGATTTAGGAACCCAACAGGCGATTTTTAAGATTTTTAAGCCCAATAAGCGATTTAGGACCCATCAATCAATTTTTCGAGCTCACAGACCGATTTGTAGACCCCGGAAACCGAATTTTGGAGCTCACCGACCAAATTATAGACCTCAGCAACCGATTTTTGGAGCCAACCAACCGGTTTTCAGACCACAGTAACCGATTTTTGGACACCACCAACTGATTTTTTGACCATAGCAATCGATTTTTACACCTCAGCAACCGATTTTTGGAGCCCAGCAGCTGGTTTTTAGACCCCAGCAACCGATTTTTAACCCCACTAACTGATTTTTGGAGCCCAGCAACTGATTTAGGACCCCAGCAACCGATTTTCGGAGCCAAGAACTGATTTTAAGACCCCAGCAACCTATTTCCGGATCCCACCAACTGATTTTTTGACCCCAGCAATCGATTTTGAGACCTCAGCAACCGATTTTTGGGGTCCAGCAACCGATTTTTGGAGCTCAGCAATCATTTTTAGATCCCAACAACCGATTATCAAATCCCGACAACCGAATCGGTTACTGGGCTCTCTAAAAATCGGTACATAAGTAATGCATAATTCAGAGATTATACCTAAGTAGGTAATGCCAAACTTAGAGAAAATAATAATTCGTCAGATCAAAATAAAACACATGATGTATTTTTGTGATCTTCTACACATCGATGTATTAAAAATACATACATACTTACTTGTCTGTCCACCTGTTTTATGTGTAAAGAAACGCTAGTCTTTTATACATACATTACTTGTTATTGATGTTTAGGCCGCGCTGAATTCGGACAATTTTTGTAATGCAAAATTGCGTTTCAAAAAGGTGGAATCTCAAAATTTTCCAGCGCTTCACGCCAAATAGATTTAATTTTATTACTTGTTATTGACGCTTAAGCCGCGCCAAATTCGGACAATTTTTTCTAATGGAAAATTGCGTTTCACAAAGGTTAAATTTCAAAATTTTCCGGCGCATCGCGCCGAATTCGGATAATTTTTGTGATGCAAAATTGTGTTTCAAAAAGGTGGAATCCCAAAATTTTCCAGCGCTTCACGCCAAATAGATTTAACTTTATTACTTGTTATTGATGCTTAAGCCGTGTCAAATTTGGACAATTCTTCTGTAACGCAAAATTGCGTTTCACAAAGGTTAAATTTCAAAATTTTCCGGCGCTTCGCGCCAAATTCGGATAATTTTTGTTATACAAAATTGCGTTTCAAAAAGGTGAAATCTCAAAATTTTCCGGCGCTTCGCGCCAAATTGATTTAATTTTATTACTTGTTATTGATGCTTAAGCCGCGCCAAATTTGGACAATCTTTGTAATGCAAAATTGCGTTTCACAAAGGTTAAATTTCAAAATTATACGGCGCTTCGCGCCGAATCCGGACAATTTTTTTAATGCAAAATTGCGTCTCAAAAAAGTGAAATCTCAAAATTTTCCAGCGCTTCACGCCAAATAGATTTAATTTTATTACTTGTTATTGACGCTTAAGCCGCGCCAAATTCGGACAATTTTTCTAATGAAAAATTGCGTTTCACAAAGGTTAAATTTCAAAATTTTCCGGCGCATCGCGCCGAATTCGGATAATTTTTGTGATGCAAAATTGTGTTTCAAAAAGGTGGAATCTCAACATTTTCCAGCGCTTCACGCCAAATAGATTTAACTTTATTACTTGTTATTGATGCTTAAGCCGCGTCAAATTTGGACAATTCTTTTGTAACGCAAAATTGCGTTTCACAAAGGTTAAATTTCAAAATTTTCCGGCGCTTCGCGCCAAATTCGGATAATTTTTGTTATACAAAATTGCGTTTCAAAAAGGTGAAATCTCAAAATTTTCTGGCGCTTCGCGCCAAATTGATTTAATTTTATTACTTGTTATTGATGCTTAAGCCGCGCCAAATTTGGACAATCTTTGTAATGCAAAATTGCGTTTCACAAAGATTAAATTTCAAAATTATCTGGCGCTTCGCGCCGAATCCGGACAATTTTTTTAATGCAAAATTGCGTCTCAAAAATGAAATCTCAAAATTTTCGGCGCTTCGCGCCGAATGGATTTAATTTTATTACTTGTTATTGATGCTTAAGCCGCGCCAAATTCGGACATTTTTTGTAATGCAAAATTGCGTTTGAAAAAGGTGGAATCTTAAAATTTTCCGGCGCTTTGTGCCGAATTGATTTAATTTTATTACTTGTTATTGATGCTTAAGCCGCGCCACATTTGGACAATTTTTGTAATGCAAAATTGCACTTCACAAAGGTTAAATTTCAAAATTTTCCGGCGCTTCGCGCCGAATCCAGACAATTTTTTTAATGCAAAATTACGTCTGAAAAAAGGTGAAATCTCAAAATTTTCCGGCGCTTCGCGCCGAACCGATTTAATTTTATTACTTGTTATTGATGCTTAAGCCGCGACACATTTGGACAATTTTTGTAATGCAAAATTGCGTTTCAAAAAGGTGGAATCTATAAATTTTCTGGCGCTTCGCACCGAATTGATTTAATTTTATTACTTGTTCTTGATGTTTAAGCCGCGCCAAATTCGGACAATTTTTGTAATGCAAAATTGCATTTCACAAAGGTTAAATCTCAAAATTTTCCGGCGCTTCGCTCCGAATTGATTTAATTGTATTATTCGTTATTGATGTCTAGAGCTTGCGCTGAATTATGACAATTTTCGTGCATTTCAAGCAGGATTTATATTTGAAATGAAAACGTATATATCTATTTGACGACATGAAAATGAGGAACTCTGTAGAAGTTTTATTTTTACACAATGGATTGCATAAAAAATAAGCATATTAAAGGCGGTAAATGTCTCTTCAAGATTAAAGGTCAATTGTTACTAAAGTAATGAGTTTTTAAACATAATTGCTATGCAAATCATCGATTGCACTATTTTTTTACACCATACTAATTTTGACACACCATTAATTATGTCGCGCGAGAAGTAGTGCGACTTCGCGTGAAATTATGAATGGAGTTTGCATGGAAGCAAGACTAACATGTTAAAAATTCAACCACTTTTCTGACCTAGGCAACCAACTAAAAAATTGAGCTCCGGTACCAGCCGAGACTTTAAGGCTTGCCCAGCTATGCTCATAATCAACTGAAGCTTGAGTTCTTTGATAGGCTGAATTGATATGTTCATATTTAATTTTATGTAATGAATCTTGGCAAGGCTATGTTTTTGGGGAGAGAGCAGAAGTCGTCCCATTGGCTAATAAAAAATTTTGGAAGGTAAAATAGCATGTGGTAAAATAAAGAACTGCATGATTATGTCATAGAAATTTTCGGCGCTTAGCGCTATATGAAAGATTTTCTACGAATTTCACTATTTCAATAATTAGAACGTCAGATTTTTATTATCCTAATAAAACACGTTGAAAAAAACAAGAAATGCTGTTTGCAAGCTATCCCAGCAAGTATTCGAGATAAAGACCGAGTTTATTCTAGGCCGGCCCCTTCCCATTCTTAAGCTGCTGATGAATGAATACAGACCTGACCATACATGATCTTGCAGGGGGTTTGGGTGGGGTATTCACCCCCCGCAAAATATTTTTTACCCCACCAGATTTGTCGATTTTTTAGAAGTTTTCAGAAGTTTCCAAAATTTTCCCTAAAATTGGCATAAAAAGTGCTTTTATAAGCGTTTTTAGCCATCTATTTGCTCAAAATTGTCAAATTGTCAACGCTTTGCTTCATATTATTATGTTTTCACCTGAATATTGTTCACTTTTTTCGACTTTTTTGATTTTTTTAAAAAATTTCTTCATGTTTCTATGCACTAGAAAGATGAAGCATCGTCTAAAACGTCAAAAAACGATGTTTTCGACGCGTTACCATCGATTTTTGGCCCAAAATAGGTGCTTTAAAATTTCATTCCCCACAGAATTTGCATGCTGTGCATGTCTGGACCTGACTGTTGGACAACAATTAAATATTAAAAATCATCAAGGACAGCACTGTCGTTAGTATAATTAGTAAAGACACAAACGTACCCGCATGTGATCGTATGATCAAGTTTCGTAAACGTGCAAAAAGTTTTTAGCTCAGTTGATGGTGGAATATCGTATTCATAATCGTTAGCTGATTGAACAGCTCTTTTTCCAATATTTATTAATATTATCATTACGATCTTCCTCCACATATTTCTGTAAAATGAAATTTCTAATAAAGTTATGGGAAAATCAATAATTAATGACGTTTTTTATAGAAATATTCGATAATCAAAAATTCATTCGGGCATCTTAAATATATAGGTACGTAAAATAACTTTAGGCGCAACTAGCAAGTATGCATTAACAGTAAAAGCGTTCAGTCAATGCGAATTTCCTTAGTATAATTCCTAGGTCCAACGGAGACTTGCATTTATACGCTCAATTATAGAGCGCCTTATCTTGTAGCAAGAGCGAAGTAAGCAATTTTTGAAAATCACCGAGACGCCGTACCCCATTAAATATAAGCAGATGCTTTATGCTTCTTCTAACGTCTGTTTCCCTTCCAATGAAGGTTCAAAGAGCGCCATGCCACATCTTGCAGCAAAGTCGAGGGTAGTGAATTCATAAATAGCCTAGAAGCTAATTGAGATGAGTAGCACGAGCAATACAAAAATAGGTTACTCGCAATTTAGTATCTCTTCAATAATTTGGTCGAAATTTTACAACTATTTTGATGCGGCAGACCGTTGGCCGTAGCCCAGGCTTAATAATAATAATAATAATACTTTATTCAGATAAAACGTCGCAAGGTGAAATACAGAAGATAGCGAATATAAAAACACGAATTATCATGGACACACAGGCAAATAAAGCATTGTTGTTTTTCAAAGAGCGAGTTTCTTTTACAATATAATATCTATAAATAATGAAACAGCTGCACTTGGAGTCATATTTGTATTTTTGCCACACGGTTCTACGCGTTCGATTAAAAGACTTCTTTTTTGCTGCTGCTAACACAAATTAATCTACACTGATCTCATGCATGAGGCAATTATCTATTAAGACAAAATTATAAATTTCAACTCTATTTTCACAATGTGAAATAAGCATGCATTTTTTAACTGTTATTTAGATGACTACAAAAAAACATTTAAAGTGGGGTAAAAAACTAATCAAAATATTATAGGTACAAATTTCAATGATTACTAGGCAACCTTTTTCGGAAAGTTGCCAACCAACCTAAAAATGGCTTGCCGGAATAGGCTGA